>JAPXFQ010002638.1:0-195209 GCA_028564705.1 Apricaphanius iberus
TTGTTACATTAAAAAGTCATAAATTGTACCCAGTTCAAAAACTCATTTACATTAATATGATCCATTATTTGGTGGCTTTGACTGTCTTTTTGGGGTTGACCAGCTAAAAGTTCATCTTCTGCAGAGTTTTTGATTATTGACCCTGAATTGTAGGCTATAATTGATGTAGGGTGGAGACGTATCGCGTTGGTAAGACGTATCGCGTCATTTCCTGTTTTGTGACTAACTCGTTTGTAGCAAGTCGGTGTTTCTCTCTCTCTTGAACTGATCTAACTTTCTCTGTCAATAAGTTTTTTCTGAGTTGCTTAACACACAAACACATTAAAACGTTAATTTTCTTCACGGTTTAGGACTCTTTAAGCGTTTTACTGGGTTAATTACTTTGTTCTTAGGTAAGGTAAGGTACCGCTTGGTTAGCTTAGCTTTACGGCTAGCATGGCTTCGGCAGCTTTCTCTCTTGTCCCTCCATCTCTCTCTACACCTCCTCCTCTTTCCTGCTCTCTCTGTCAGATGTTTAGTTACTCCTCCGCCTCATTTAGTGAAGTTGGTAGGTGTAATAAGTGCAGCATTTTTGTAGCTTTGGAGGCGAGGGTTTCTGAGCTAGAGGCCCGGCTCCGCGCTGTAGAACAGCCAGGCCCAGCAGTAGCTAGCGCGGAGTCAACTAGGACAGGACCTAGCCGTCCTTCAACAGCTCCCGTGCAGCCGGGACCTCAGGCGAGCTGGGTGACTGTTCGTAGGAAGACTAGCGCCAGACCCCAGTCCGCGGCCAACCTCCAGCCCCTTTCTCTGAACAATAGGTTCGCCCCGCTCAGCGACGCACCCGCCGAGCAGGAGAGGCCGATTCTTGTAATTGGCAGCTCCATAGTTAGGAATGTGGCTCCAGAGACACGAAAGACCACCGTCAAATGCCTTCCAGGGGCCAGGGCTGCGGACATTAGGTCCCATCTGAAGCTTTTGGCCAAGGACAAACGGCGGTATAGCAGGATCGTTATCCATGCTGGTGGCAACGACACCCGGCGACGGCAGTCGGAGGTCACTAAAATTAGCGTAGCTTCGGTGTGTAGGGCTGCCAAAAAGATGTCTGACTCTGTAATTTTTTCTGGTCCCCTGCCTGATCGTACTAGCGATGACATGTACAGCCGTATGCTTTCGTTCCACCTTTGGTTGTCAAGGTGGTGTCCAGAAAACGATGTGGGCTACATTGATAACTGGGGGCCTTCTGGGGAAAACCTGGACTGTTACGTAGAGACGGCATCCATCCCACCGAGGACGGAGCTTCGCTTCTTTCCAGGAACATTGATAGGGTTATCTCTAGTTCCCCAAAGCCGTGAGAACCCAGAGTCCAGCTCAGGGAACCCAGAGTCGAGCTCAGGGAAACCAGAGTCCAGATCAGGGAACCCAGAGTCCAGGTCAAGGAACAGGGACTGCCACCCACCCACTACCCTATAGAGATAGTTTCCCGTCCACTACCCAAAACTAATGAATTAAAAGTTAATGCTACTAGAGCAAAGTATAAAAATCTCATAAAGATAAATAAAACTCGGACTGAACATAAAAACAAATCAATTAAATGTGGTTTACTAAACATAAGATCTCTCCCCTCAAAAACACTCTTGGTAAATGACTTAATTTGTGAAAATAATATTGATTTGTTTTGTCTTGCAGAGACATGGTTGCAGGAAGAGGACCATGTCACAATAAATGAGTCAACTCCCCCTAGCTACTTAAACTTTAGTGTCCCTCGAAGTACTGGTCGAGGAGGTGGAGTAGCAACTATCTTTCATTCCGATTTACTAATTAATCTCCAAAAAAATAATAGTTACAGTTCCTTTGAGCATCTAGTTTTTAGCTTTCCTCATACACATAACAAAGCAGTAAAGCCACTTTTGTTTGTGGTCTTATATCGTCCACCAGGACCTTATTCTCAATTTTTAGATCAGATTTCAGATTTTCTATCTGACTTAGTTTTAAACACTGATAAAGTCATTATAGTCGGAGACTTCAATATTCATGTTGATAATGAAAGTGATAGTCTAAATACAGCTTTTAACACTATCCTAGACTCAATAGGCTTTACTCAAAATGTGCAGGGACCAACACATTCTTGTCACCACACTTTAGATCTTGTGCTGACTTATGGCATTGACTGTGAAGAAATAACAGTCTTTCCACATAACCCTATCCTGTCTGATCATTTCCTTATCACTTTTAAACTTACTCTAATGGATCATATCAAACCTGAAAGAAAACTTCATTATACCAGAACGTTATCAGACAACGCTGTAGCAAATTTTAAAGAAGCTCTTCCAACTTTAATTTCCTCAGTTTATAAATGCAGAACAGAAAACAGTGATTTAACTCGTGACCCCTCACAACTTGACATTTTAGTTCATAGCGTTAATTCCTCCCTGCGTCGGGCAATAGACAAAGTTGCCCCCTTGAAAAGGAAGGTGGCTAGCCATAGAAGATTAACTCCCTGGTTTAATTTAGAGCTACGTACCCTAAAGCAGAATGTTAGAAAACTAGAGAGAAAATGGCGCTCCACGCATTTACATGATTCCTTTTTAATATGGAAAAATAGTTTATTGCTATATAAAAAGAGCCTTCACACAGCTAGAACAGCATATTAATCATCTTTAATCGAGGACAATAAAAATAATCCTAGGTTTCTTTTTAATACAGTTGCCAAACTCAACCAGGATCATAGCACTATCGAGCCAACCATTCCCCAAGCTCTAAGCAGTGACGACTTCATGCAATTCTTTATAAATAAAATAGACTCCATAAAGAATAAGATAATTGGGAACCTTCCCAATATGCTTGCTTCCTCCTTAGTTAATGAGGCAGCCTCAAAAATGGTGGAACCTAATATATGCTTAAACTGCTTTAATGCAGCCGAACTTTGTGATGTACTAAAATTATTAGCTTCATCTAAACCTTCAACTTGCGTTTTAGACCCAATCCCAACTAAACTCTTAAAAGAAGTTTTCCCTCTGATCGCTGCTCCAATTTTAAATATAATGAATCTATCCTTAGTCAATGGATATGTACCACAGGAGTTTAAGATTGCTGTAATTAAACCTCTACTTAAGAAACCCTCTCTTGATCAAAACGACTTAATTAACTATAGACCGATATCTAATCTTCCCTTCTTATCTAAAATTCTTGAGAAAATAGTTGCACACCAGATATGTGAGCATTTAAACAATAATGAGCTGTTTGAGAAGTTTCAGTCAGGCTTTAGAGCTCATCACAGCACTGAAACAGCTCTGGTGAAGGTTACTAATGATATTCTCATAGCCTCAGACAATGGACTGGTGACCATTCTGGTCCTGTTAGATCTCAGTGCTGCCTTTGACACTGTTGATCACAATATTCTCATAGAAAGGCTTCAAAGTGTCGGTATAATAGGAACAGCACTAGGTTGGTTTAAATCTTATTTGTCTAACAGATTTCAGTTTGTTCAGGTAAACAATAGATCTTCCTCAACCTCAATAGTTACTTGCGGAGTACCACAGGGTTCAGTGCTTGGGCCGATTCTCTTTACTATATATATGCTTCCTATTGGTAAAATAATTAGGCAGCATGGGATAAAATTCCATAGTTACGCAGATGATACACAGCTATATCTATCCATAAATCCTGATGAATCCAATCAGTTAGGTAGACTACAGGCATGTCTGGAAGACATAAAAACTTGGATGACTCTAAACTTCTTGCTTCTAAATTCTGATAAAACAGAAGTTGTCGTCTTTGGACCAGAAGCTCTGAAAAAGAAACTACTTAGTCAGCCCCTTCACCTGGACGGCATTAAATTAGCCTCCAGTAATAAAGCAAAAAACCTCGGTGTCATTTTTGACCAAGATATGTCATTTAGAACTCACATTAAAGAAGTCTGTAGGATTTCCTTTTTTCACCTTAGGAATATTGCAAAAATTAGAACCATCCTGTCCAGGAATGATGCTGAAAAACTAGTCCATGCCTTTGTTACTTCAAGGCTGGATTACTGTAACTGTCTATTATCAGGTAGTCCACAGAATACAATTAAAAGTCTTCAGTTAGTTCAAAATGCTGCTGCTAGGATTCTGATGAATATTAAAAGAAGAGATCACATTTCCCCTGTTTTAGCTTCTCTTCACTGGCTCCCAGTAAAATCTAGAATAGAATTCAAGATCCTCCTTCTGACATATAAAGCCCTTAATAATCTAGCTCCATCATACATAAGAGACCTGATTGTTCCATATGTTCCTAACAGAGACCTTCGCTCTCAGACTGCAGGTTTACTGGTAGTTCCTAGGATTTCTAAAAGTAGAATGGGTGGCAGATCTTTCAGCTATCAGGCTCCCCTCCTATGGAACCGGCTCCCAGGGTTGGTTCGTGAAGCAGACAATTTGTCTATCTTTAAAACTAGGCTAAAAACTTTCCTCTTTGACAAAGCTTACAGTTAGAGATATGTTTATAGGTAGTTAGAGTCAGGTCAGACAGGTAGATAGGAAGAGACAGGTTAATGTTAGTAGTCAGGCAGAGTGTCAAAAGTTAGGAAGAGATAGGAAGAGGTAGAGTAGCTAGGTAGAGATAGATTAATGTAAGCCAGGTAAAGATCCGGAGCCGGTCGCGGCTTACCGCCGCGGAAGAAATGTGCCCCACAGGGGCCAGCCAGCGCCGGAGAGAGGTCCCTCAAGGGGATCCTCCCGCACAGTGCGGCCGCCCATTACCTGCCGGGTTGAATCCCCCGGGCAGACTGTGCGGACCCCACCCGTTTATCTCTTAAACGTTTCTCGCCCTCTTCAACTCTGTCCTCTCTGTTCTGTCTATTTTTCCTTAAGATAGTTGTCGACTATCGGTCTCGTGCCGGTATTTAGCCTTAGATGGAGTTTACCACCCACTTTGGGCTGCATTCTCAAACAACCCGACTCCGAGAAGACCCCGGCATGACGGGGGCCGTTACCGGCCCTACACCGTCCACGGGTCAGGAGGACTCAGACAGAGTGTTGGTAGCCAGGTCTCCTAGTAGCTAGGAGACAGGTTAATGTTAGTAGCTATGCTGCTTTAGGCTAGGCTGTTGGAGGACATTATTAGGGTCTGTTCCTACTTTCTCTCCTACTTCTCCCCAACTGCATGATGTGCTGTCAATTCAAGCACTAACCTGTTTTCTATTATAGTAGGTGCTCCGGATTAGCCCTGCTTGACGACCCTGACTAAGATGGCATTGCAGTGACGGAAAATTCTCCACGTCCTGCAACAAACTTGTGCATCAGTTCTATTGCTCTTTCTGTGTCTCTGTTATGTATTCTCCAAGCCACAGACGGTCGCGGCAGATAACCGCTTGTGCTGAGCCTGGTTCTGCCGGAGGTTTCTTCCTGTTAAAAGGGAGTTTTCTTCCCACTGTCGCTGCATGCTTGCTCAGTATGAGGGATTGCTGAGAATTCCACGACGCAATCTTCTGTGGTTCTGTAATTTCTACACTAAACATTGTATTGTAATAACTCTTTTTGTAAAGTGCCTTGAGATGACATCTGTTGTGAAATGGCGCTATATAAATAAACTGAATTGAAATTGAATTGAATTGTCTTAATACGGATCACATTATACATTGTTACAGTTATGGTTCATGTGTTAGTAAGAACTTCTATTAACTACATTACTTTTGTTCAACATTAAATCCAGGTTATTATATTTTGACATTACACTAACATACTACTGTACCTCCACAATGGATTAGAGTGTTACTGAACAACAGGCCCACTCTCATTAGACATACATTATCTACAGGAAAATTCAAAGGCAAGGCAAGGCAATTTTATTTGTATAGCACACTTTCAACACAAGGCAATTCAAGGTGCTTTACATGATTCAGTGATAATGAAACCACATGATTACTAACAAAACATAAGTTTAACAGTAATCAATCAGTAAGAAAAGATAATGTAAGGAACAAATTTATGTATTGAATACACAATCACTTAAAAAATAAATAAAAAAGTGAGAATAGAAATTAAACCACAAAAATAAAAAATAATTTAAGGAACAAATTTATGCAATTAAAACAGATTAAAACATATAAAACACAATCGGGTAAACAAAACAAAACAAAAAGTGATCAGAAAGCACAATTTAAGATTCAAATGCAGCTCTGAATAGTAGAGTTTGTATCTTTGATTTAAAAGAGCCTAGCGATTCAGCGTTTTTGCATTTGTCTGGAAGTTTATTCCACATTTGTGGAGCATAGAAGCTGAAAGCTGCCTCTCCCTGTTTAGTTCTGATTCTAGGGACGATTAGTAGGCTAGAGTTGGAGGACCTGAGTGGTCTGCTGGGTTGATATAGTGACAGCATATCTTCAACATACTGTGGTGCTAAACCGTTCAATGATTTATAAACAAGTAGGAGTATTTTAAAGTCTATTCTCTGAGCTACAGGAAGCCAGTGTAAGGACTTTAGAACTGGGGTGATGTGTTCTACTTTCCTGGTTCTAGTGAGAACACGAGCAGTAGTGTTCTGGATCAACTGCAGCTGTCTGATTGATTTTTTAGGTGGACCTGTGAGGACGCTGTTGCAGTAATCAATCCGACTAAAGATAAACGCATGGATCAGTTTTTCAGGGTCCTTCTGTGACATCAGTCCTTTAATCCTAGAAATGTTCTTCAGATGATAGAAAGCTGACCTTGTTATTGCCTTTATTTGACCCTGGAGGTTCAGGTCTGAGTCCATTATTACACCTAGATTACAAGCCTGATGAGTAGTTTTTAATTGTATTAGCTGAAGTTGTGTGCTGACTTTGGATTGTTCCTCCTTAGGTCCAAAAATAATTACTTCTGTTTTGTTTCTGTTTAGCTGGAGAAAGTTATGGGACATCCAGTCGTTTATTTATTCAATGCATTCATTTAAGGTTTGGATAGAATCAAAGTCACCTGGTGACAATGTAATGTATAGCTCCGACCGACTACAGATCCGACTTAATGACAGGGAGAACTTTCTTTAAAAAAGCTGTGGGTAAGATATCGAGGCAGCAAGAGGAGGAGTTCAGCTGCTTAATAATTTCATCAAGATGTGATTGATTTAGTTTTTTGAAATCAGACATTTTATCTGCATTATTTTTAAATGGGAATGATAATGTTGGTGGGTTGGTTGTTGCTTTACAGATTGATCTTCTAATTTCTAGAATCTTTTCAGTGAAGAAGTTGGAAAATTCACTACAGGCCCTAGTGGAGTGTAGTTCAGGAGCTGCTGTCACTGGAGGATTGATTAGTCTTTCAACTGTTACGAATAAGGTCCGAGGAAGAGCAGTACATTTGTTTAAAGATTTCAGCAGAGCTGTCAACAAGAGATCATTTTCTTACTCCGGTGTCATTTTGATAAGATAGTTTAGCCGGGATAATGCTTTCAAAGAAGATGCAGAAGTGGTCAGATAATACAACATCCAATACGGAGATGTAAGAGATTTTTAGTCCTTTAGTCCTTTGCTAAAAAGGACTTAGTTTAGTCCTTTGCTAAAAAGGACTTAGTTTGATTTGATTGGACAAATCAAACGGGGTATTAATCTAATGATTAATACCCCGTTTGATTTGTCCAACGAACTCGGTTTCCGAGTCGGATTCCGGGATTACGACCTGGAAGTTGCAAATAGAACGTTCCCGAGGTCGTAAATACAAGTCATCAACTCGTCGAGGGTCAGAGGACCCCGAGTTCAGTTATTAAGATGGCTACCACGAGCATCACACGTAAGTAAACATTGTGTTTTTCTTTTATTTTAGGCACTTTTGTCTTTGTTGTAATGGAATGCAGAAGTCATACACATAGCAGTATATACGGTTACCTATATGCATGTCGCTACAGTCTTGTTACAGTCTTATTACGTGCTAAATACCACCTAATAATTTATTTTGTAGCTTTGCTACAGACAAAGGAAACCTCTTGGCTCATAGGAATTTGTTTTTCTCAGTGTTATATGTATTTAGACTATATTTTTATGTGATCGATGTATGTATGTCTATATTTGATTAACGTTAAAATGTTTAAACACATAAAGATACTATTTTCAAAGCATATTACACAAAGGAAACATCATAGCTGCTAACACATTACAAAGGCAATCGTTTTTAGTTTGTTTTTTTCAGTACTACATGTTCTTTCAAGCTAACGTGTATGTTTGTGTTTTAGTGTATTTAGATGAGAACAGGAAACTGTTCCTTAACTCCCAGAGAACCCTGCTGTTCCCCGGTCCTCTGTACCAGCGTGCAGATGACCCCGCAGTTTACTGTGCGGTTGAGGACCTGACCATCAAGGTCAACCTTTTTGAAGCTGGTAAGATAACAGAAATAATCATCATAGTATAATCACTAGAATAACACCAGTAGGGATGTTAATAATGTTGTGCTTAGTGACATATTGCTTTTTATGTGTTATAGGCTGCTGCCCTGAGGCACCCACTGCCGACACCCCCACAGCTTTGCCCATGCGGAAGCATGACTGCTTCACAAAGGAGCACACACTCTTCCTCATAGACCTGATGAGGAGAGGGAGGGAGTGGGTCTCCCAAAGTTTCTGAAGGACCTCAACAGCCGACTCAGGTTTCGCCGAAAGAACAAAAAGGAGATGTGGGCAGACATGGCTTCCAAACTGACAGAACAGTATAAAAATCATTCTGCCCTGACAAGGTGGCCAGGAAGTGGTCCACCTTGGTGGAAGGCTATAAGAAAGTAAAGGACAATAACACAAGCACAGGGAACGGCACCATGCGTTTCCAGTTTTACAGAGAAATGGATGAGCTTCCCAGCAGGGCTTTGAAAGTCTTATGTCACGATTGATTGATAGATTCTGAGTGTCATTTCATCCTCCCTCTGTTTTTTACATTTATAATTCAATTTTTTCATAGTTTGTTAAGTTGTGTATATATAATATCGTTTGTATTCAATTTTTAAATTTTTTTTCTCATTTTATATTTTTTATTGCCAATAAATATTTGCTTGTTTCTTACCCAAGCCTTATTTTTTTTATTTCTTTGAAGACAGTATTTTATTTATAGTTCTGCATGTTCAAATTGTACACTAAAGCCTCATAAGGCCATTCAAACAAACAACAAAACAAACTAGTAAACAGTACCCTTTTAAGTAGGGAAATCACCCAGTAAGAATAAAATAAATTAAGAAATCAAAGGGGAAAATACTTCAGATGACAACTATTAGTTTTAGCCATTTTCACCATAATGTCAGTCTTGGCCTGAAAATCTAAAATAAGCAATAACTGGCCCAGCATTTTACGAATAAGTCCATTTACACCTGGAGTTTTACTGCTACTCTTTCTATCGAGTACACTGTCATTAGTCTATCTTTCCATTGATATTATATGGGATGCAGCCATTTTTATATTTGCCTTCATTTTCGCAAAACCATATTGTGGGCTAAAACAAGGTGAAGCCATCAATTCAGGGAAACCACTTTTATGTTTATAATTCAAAGTTGTTATAGTTTGTTAAGTTGTATATATTTTGTATTCAATTGTTTATACTGTGTTTCTCATTTGATATTTACAATTGCAAATAAATAAAACTGTGCGCTAGAAAAAGGTGAAGCATTAAATGTATGGAAATCACTTTTATTTGTACACAGAAAATAAAAAGTAAACATTAATCATGTTAGAAAGAGCAATTGCATTGTAACATGTATTTACAAGCTTTCAACCGTGAAAATGAGTCTACTCGTTGTGATCTTCCTACCTTGGGAAGCCATGTCGGTGTTGTGCACATACATCTGTAGCAGCAACACACATGTTGTGTAAGAAACAAGCAGACATAATGATCATGACCACAGTGTCACTGCGGGTGTTCTGTAGGTCACGTAGATGCCTCCATTTGCATTTCATTCTTCCAAAAGCACTCTCTACAATGACCCGCCCCTGGTTGATCTTCGCATTGTGCTCAAGCTCCTCCACCGTTAGAGCCCCGTTGTCACGTTTTGGAGTTTTGATGAATGGGAAGGCCTGGCCAGTGTAGACAGTATCTCCCAGCAGATAATGCACCCCCATCTTCTCCTGCCATTGTGTGTAGAAGCTGGAACTCCTAAGCATCCTAGCATCGTGCACCCTGCCTGGTGGTCCAGCAAAGATGTCAATGAAGCGGCCCCGATCATCCACAATCCCCTGAAGGAGTAGTACGCCTTGCGGTTCATGTAATCCCGTCCTCTGATGCGGGGCCTCTGGACCCTGATGTGGCAGCCATCAATTGCCCCAATAACCCCGTTAAGGCCACGTCAAGAGGTACTCAAACTGGTGTTTTGAGATCCTCAAATGACAAGCAAAGGTGGCATCACTCCAGTTGAGCATGATTTCCCACTCTGTTCCCGTCTTGAGGATGATTTGTTGTCTGGAGCGCAGCACAATTGAGATCAGTGCCCTGAGGAAAAGAAAAAACTAAAATGAATAAATGTTGTCTAAAATCTTTTGCTCTGTTATATTGTTTCATTTCTTATATAAAATATAGGTAGAATCTAATTAAAGAGGGACATTCCATACATCATTCAATCAGGCACGTCTATCAAAGAACACAGACTGGGGCACCTTTTCTTGTTTCTTTGTCCTTTCTTTGTAATGTATTGTAGTGCAGCCTTCTGCTTACAAAACCTCCATTCAGAATAAACTTCCAATAATATATTTCAGCCTCTTAGGTACATCTAAAAACGTATGTTACACATATATAAAGCATATTAGGCAAACATTTACCAGTGGCGCTAACGTTAGCAGCGGAATGTTCGCTTAAACAGCGGTTAAAACATTCATAGACTACAATCAAATAAGATGAAACATGAACTTACATTCTCTGCTTTCTATCACCTTTTTCCATATTTTGCTGATGAACCACAAATTTTGATTGTAGCTCTCTGTACCCTTTTAGAGCTAGCGCAACAGCAACTTTCCTGGAGGCGTCCATCTTTTCTCCGATCTGCCGTGTTGTTCACAAACAGAATGCAAAACCCCGCTGTAACTGGTTTTCCAACACGGATGTGATGTCACTCCCGAGTTGCAAGTGGCGCTTACAAGACAAATAGAATGCACCATAAGTCTAAAGTGTGACCTTGTTTATGTGTCGGCTGATTGACATGCTGGGTTAGACCAAAGTTAAGGAGAGTATCAGTTAGTGTTTTAGTCTGTCTATCCTGGGGGTTGTCAGTATGAATGTTCAGATCCCCCACAATAATTAGTTTGTAATATTCAATACATATTAAAGAAAGAAGGTCATTGAGATTGTTAAGAAAGTTTGAGCTCGCTTTGGGTGGTTTGTACATATTTATGACTAAGACCTTGTTCGATTATTTTATCTCTGTAGCAAGGTATTCGATGGAGTGAAATGTACCCAGAAGTATCTAAAGTATCTATATCTAAAGTTCAGTGTATTTTTAAAAGTAGTTCCCAGACCGCCCACTTTTCTTTGTTTCCTGTTTTCATTTAGAAAGCTGTAGTTAGGTAGCATTAACCTTGGGATTAGCTGGGTTCCTTTGATAATCTGATCCTGTAGTTTTTTGCAGAATTCAATCGGTGAGCCTAGTTTTGCTGAGTCATCATTGTCGTTGTCAGAGGTCTGTGAGCTGGAAGCCCCGTGTAATGGTCTATTATTATCAGCATGCTGAGAGGCGCTGACCTTCGGGAAACTGTGAGATTGTGAGATTCTAGGAGGCTGTGTGAAACTGGAGGCGCCGGCGTCTGGTAGCTTATCTGTTGGAGTTGAGGTGCTGACCTTGTGGGGGTTTTGAGCATTGCTGTTCAAATGTGCAAATATATTAGCAGCCAGCAGTTTAATTCCAGCCTTATTGAGATAGCGTTGATTGTCTTTGAATAAATGATTCGCCGACCTAAAGATCTTCAAGTTGTTCACATATCCGACAGAAGTTTCCAAAGATTTGGTTTTCATCCATTTGTGAAGAGATCTGATTCTAAAGAAACGTTTGTCCTTACCTTCTGGAACTGGGGCAGAAATCCAGATGTTTGAGATATTGAGTTGGCTCAGCATTACCAGCAGTTGTGACACATCAGCTCTTAATAATTCACTCTGATGTAGCGTGATGTCATTAGATCCAACATGTATGATCAGTGAGTGAATCGCAGGGTGAAAAGCAAGAATTAAGGGGATTTTTTCCATATGTCTTATAGAGTTCTTTGGAAAGCAGTGAATTGTGATGTGATTACTAAAGAAGTTATGAATCCCATTAATGGAGCCATCACGAATAATCAAGACCTTAGCTCGGGGGGTTACTTTAAAATGTGTATGCTCTTGTTCTTTGTTTCTTTCTGCCTTTTTTCCATCCATAGCGGTGTTCCTCGATTTCTCCTGCTAACCTTGACCGGTCGGAGGACTTGTGTCCTGCAGACAGTCTAAGGCTGTAAATCTGTTCTTTAAGGGAATTCCAGGGGGGGGAGAGTGATGCCTGGAGCTTCCTCCTCTACCTTTTGGGGAGTGGTGTCGAGGTATTTCCAGAGTTTAGTTTCAGAGGCGGCCAGTTCTAATCAAAATTTGAGTTTCGCGTTCTGCGCATTCCACGTCTCGGTGAGGGAACAGTACTTGTCGGTGCTCCCTGATTGAGGCTGGACGGGGCTGTCGAACTTCTGTTGTTGTTGCTCCTTCGTCGGTATTGTCGTCACATTGTTATATCCAGCTTTGATGTCATAGTTTATCTCCAAATGGCATAGTTTTTCTTCCATATTCCGGAGCTTTTCCTCAAAGGCATTCTGTCTTTGGAGTAGTTTATCAAAGTTCTCGGCTGAGCAGTGTTCCATGTTGTTAATCCACAGTTTTTCACAGTCTTTTCAGAGGTGTCCGGAAAAGGTTATCCGGTTTAGTAGGTAGGTTTACAAGGCTTAGTAAAACTCCATGATGTTGATCCACAGTCTTACAGAGGTCCTAAAAAAGTTTTGCCGATCCACTAAAAAAGTTTTGTCTAATAGTGTAGTTCCAGAGGCTCGGCACATAAGTTAAGAGGAAAACTGCAAAAAAACAAAAAGTCTAAACCTAAATCTTAAAGGAGAAAGTAAGACAAAATTTGGATAGACCAGGAGAGATCAGGAGAGCTCAGAGAGAGCTGCTCCTCCTCCAGCTCCACATAGCAGAAAGGTTTTCTGCAGCAGATTATCTTATCATGTCAATGTAAGGCTTGTTGTGGGCGAACTGTTTTATGAGATATTACATTGATTGGACCTTTGTGAATGTAAAAAGACTGCTTTAGTTTAAGAGTGCTCTGTTCTGTCACTGATATGAGGCGTCGAACAGCAAATTGGACATTTTGATTTATCATTTCTGATAGCATTTCTGAGTGGTTTGACAAAAGTGTTTTCTGTGTCTACGGTTATGATTTTATCCTTGATTGTCATACTACATTAGAATCTCATAAATCTTAGCTGTACATCTATGTAAAATATGTATACATACTCAGGAGTGAAAAAACACTGTGACAGCCGCTGCCTATTCTGGCTGTAACAGGATTTCAGAACTGTGGACAGTTCCTGCTCCCACACAGGTCTCTGCTACTTCCTCTTCAGTTTACAGTGGACAGTGCCTGGTGGGCTGAGCTACCCCATCTTTATTTATCTGCTAACACACCTTCCACTTTTCTTTTCTACTACTCTCCAGATATATTTTTCCTAATGTTAATGCAATTGTTAACCCAGTTTTCTTTCAGTGTTTTTCTCCTCATAGAAGCTCTACCCAGTCTGGTACCCTGCTCAGATAATGCCACATGCTGGATGGGGAGCGTTGGTCCAGATGATGCTCAAAGTCACCGAGCATCCTCCATGCTGTCTCTTTTCTGTCTTCTCAGACCCCTTGACGGTCGTGGCAGATGACCGCTTGTACTGAGCCAGGGTTCTGCCAGAGGTTTCTTCCTGTTAAAGGGGAGTTTTTCCTCTCCACTGTCGCTACACGTTTGCTCAGTATGAGGGTTTGCTGAGGAATTGCCGTGGTTGGAGTCTGCATGATCCGTGCACAACCTCATGCTGATGACTCAACGCAATCTGCTGGGATTCCTTACATAGAAAACTTAACTGATTGGAATGTTTGTATAATTGTATTGAGATTACTTTTGTTCTAAAGTGCCTTGAGATGACATTTGTTGTGAACTGGCGCTATATAAATAAAAGTGAATTGAATTGAATTTCCTTCACACCGGAGTTCTGGATCATGCTAATGACCATGCGGATCTGGCTCGACCATATGACCCTCCAGTTGTTAGATGCTCTGGCCTCCTCTGAACCCAATATAAAATGTCCAGTGGCTTGGTTACCTCAGGCTTAGTCTTGTTGCCTTGTTTTTAGCCAAGTCACAGGATTTATGACATCATTGCTTGCTGTTTGCTATAGATTCATGCTTTTAGGGTAGTTTATTACTTTATTTATTTCTGATTGTTTTTAGTTCAGTTATTATTTTCACTATGTGTGATGTTGTACATTTACCCCTTCCTAACTCTTAACATAAATGGATTTGTCACTAATGGCCAAAATAAAGTAATTGACATTATTACCTTTCCTCATACTAAGGTATTTATAAAGCAGTTAAAAACACCCATGTTGACCAAAGTGCTGTACAGGAAATACAGACTTAATAAGACAAACATTTAACATTAGACATTGGTGAGTACGGACATATCTTGAGCTGAGGTTACTGTCATTAGTTAGCTTTTACCAGGAGCTTAACAGAAACATTAGTATTGTGTTTATTAATCCATGCTTGTGTGTAGTGAAAGTGTAATTCTTAATTTTTATTACTGGATCTGAACTATTGGCGTGGTTTTGTTCAGCTCGTTGTTTTTGTTTGTTTTGTTATACCGCTTCTCTGCCATCCGGCAGAGGCGGAGGACTGGGATGTTTTCTTATGTTCTTTGTTTGCCTCCCTGTGTTGTGTCGTCAGTTCGCGCCTCTGCTGGTGCGATTTCTTTTCTTCACCTTCTTCCTTTCTTCCTTCTTTTCTCGGTTTCTTATCCATTACAGCAAAGCTGTAATACTCTGCTTGGGAAAGTAAATCTGTTGGGCTTGTACTTGGTACTCAGACACCAATTCTGAGTGGCAAACTGCTAGATAGGACACGTAAAATAAAAAAAATAAAAAATAGAAAATTAATCGATAAAAAAAAATATAAACAGGCGGTGTGCAGAATCAAAGTAAACCATTTCCTACATAATAAAATATTTATTTTGACGGCCACAACACTGTGTTTATAATTACGTATTCCAGCCAGTAACGCGTGCCATTGCAGGTTGCCAAATACTGTGTAAAAAACTGTCCAGAGCAACGAGGCATGTACTGTGGAAAATGGTACACTCTGTAAGTCAAGCCGCTGTGTCTGAGCCCCTTATATTTCGTTATCCTTCTCAAAAGAGGAGCAACCTTACAATATCTAAAACCAGTTAGTTTAGGTGAAACCTACAACAGATGGACAGAAATGAAAAACTTTAACGGCATCAAAACGCACACGGAAATGGAGAAGTTTCTCATAGATCGTAAGCTAGCTTGCTAATGGTTAAAGTAAACCGTCAGTTAAACAGCTTTGCAATACTTGTGCTCTTTATATGACGTTTATCCTAGATATAAAAGCACTGGTCATGACCTATCAACCTCCATACCGAGTAAATGGAAGAAAGGGAAATGGTTTAATCCTCCTGCTCTGTCCAGTATAGTAGGCTCACTTTTAAGTCAGTGTGTGTGCATATACTGTTGAAATACACAGATAGTAGCTGTGATTTGAGTACTAGTATGAAAATAACTCCTGACATAAGAGGGCAAATTTGTGTCAAATAAAACTTTAAAAACAAAAGAACCAGTGAGATGTGTGTTAATATAAAAAATATTAAAAAGCTGTAAATTATAAAACAGAGTTGCACTTGGTGTTTCGGGTGTGAAATAGGTAATTTTTCTTAAAAACCTTTTTTGTAAATTAAATATTTTGTTGGGTTTTAAACGTTGATCCCCAAACAATATCACAATAAGTAAGGTAAGGATAAATCAAAATATTGTATATTACAAGACAAGAAATATTAACATCGTTCCAGCAAAGTTTTTCATCAATCATGATTCCTAAAAAACTGGTTGATCATATTTGCAGGATTTCTTAATTATTAATATGAAGTTTTATTTCCATCAAATACCATATAATTAGATTTTTTTTTACATTTAGTGACAATATGTTTGCTTTAAACCATTTAGAATAATTAAAAAGTCATCATTTATTTGATTGATAAGAGTTGCCATATTTCTATTTGAAATGAAAAGATTTTTGTCATCTGCAAAAAACAATTAAAATGTAGATTTAGATACTGTAGCAAAACCATTTTATTAGAAACAATAATGGTCTCAATATTGAACCTTGTGGCATCTTGTATCATCTCAATAGTCTGTTAGATCCACATATATGATTGCATTTGTCAACCGCAGTTTTTTTATTTTGAAAAATTAGCTTAATTGTCACAATTGACTGGATGTTTCATGTTTTCTTGGTTTGACTTCCTGCCAGAATTGACGCAGATCACTCGCAGCTCGCGCAAAAAAACCCAAAAATAGACCAGATGCCGAAACGAACGCTTCATGGCAGTAGCCAGTTGCGGAAGACTGCGCCGCTCTGCGACTGGTGTGAACTACACCATAGAGACCACAGAGACCACTTCTATTGGCTTAAATTACAAACTGACTAGTTGAGCCTGGTTAAGGCTCATGCAGTGGTGTGTGTGGAGGGAAAGTGTGTACGGTGGAAATGCTGAGAACTTTGTTCCCCTTAGTTTAAAAATCATTTCTGCGCCCCTGACAGTGGCTGGCTATTATAAACACTGTTCTAGCTAGTTTTCTGTATTACCATAGGTCTCCGACCATACACCTTAGTCAAATACGCACGCTGTGAAATCTGTCTGATGTTTATGTAAATTCTAAAGTATAAATGATGACTCTTTTATAGAGAACATCACTAAGGGTAGAGTGGAGGACACACCCTCTCAGCCTCCAAAATAAAATATCAAGAGGACGGGTAATAAAAACGTATTGTTGCCTTTGACCCATATTTTGTTATACTTATTTTTCGTTTAGTATATTGATTTAAAATATTTTGATATAAAATAAACGTATTAGTGCAAAATAGTCTTTACCTTGTAAGATTCCTCACTGTACAGTACATGATGCTGGCTGGTCATGCCTACAAACCTAGCATCTGCACGGCATATAATTAAGTTTTGCTGTTACAACTACAACCCTGAAACACTAGATGTGTTTTGTGCCCATGTTTCATATTCATCCATCATTCCATTTTCTGAACCGCTTGTTCCTCAAGGGGTCCCGGGGGAGCTGGTGCCTATATCCAGCTGTCAACGGGCGAGAGGCGGGATACACCCTGGACAGGTCGCCAGTCCATCACAAGGTTACATATTCAACCTTTAAATATAAACCCTAACGGAAGCAATTATAAAGAAAACAAGAGTGGCCCCCGGATACACCCTTGTGGCACACCACTTGACAAAGTAGCTGTGGAGGACATTTAGTCACCAACTCTCCCACAAAAACTCCTGTAGGCTAAGTATGATTGAAACCATTACAGAGCCACGCCCAATATACAGTACCAACTGTATGTTCAAGGCGACTTAAGAGGATCTCATGATCCATTGTATCGAAAGCAGCAGTCGGGTCCAGTGGCACTAAAGCTACTGTGTGGGAAGAGTCAGTAGATATCTACATAGTATTTGTGACCCTCAGCAATTATGACTCTGTGGTGTGAAGGGTCTTAAAACCTTACTGGAAGACCTTTGGTATTGTTTTCATTCAGAAAGGCTTTCAATTAAGTAAAAAAAAAGAAAGGTTTCTAAGATTTTAGACAGCAAAGGGACTTTGGAAATCAGATGGAAGTTTTTCTTAGTCTAAAATTCTAAGATTTTAGACTGCAGAGGGACCTTGGAAATCAGATGGAAGTTTGAAGGATAATTTAAATCAAGGCCAGATCTCTATAAGGGCCGATTAATAGCGTCTTTAAAATTTGCTGGCACCAACACAGACTTAAACTGGACATATAAAGTTGTGCATGGCACAGAGTCTGACTAGCCAACAGATGGAGGGCTCTTAAGGGCCCTGGTGTTTACATCCTTATTATTAGAACAGCTAAGAAAGTTTTTTTATACTGCTGGTGGGTCTTCAATGGAAGCAGATTAAGGAAGATTAGAAGTGATATTTTTTTTAATTAAAAAGAACATGTGGATTGCCCTTATTATGTATAACCATGTTTGCAAAAAAAGGAAGCTTTAGTGGTTTTAACACATTTCTTATAATTATGCACACATTCTCCTAACATTTGAAAGGAAACATGCAGCTTACCTTTTTTCCAGCAAACTTTGCCTCTTCTTTTGTGTGTGGTACCTGCATACTGCCCACCACTGTCCCAATGCTCTGAAGTAGACATTAGCACTGGGAGAAAAATACTAAAAAGCTGAATTTAATTTTAAATTCAATTTTATTGCATTTAACTACTGCAATGTATTGCGTGGTTTGCAGCTTGTATCATCATACATTTGGATCTTTGGGTTCTTGGTTGGTGGCCGTTGTTAGTCTGGACAATCTGAGTCAGATTCACCACATCCACCCTCCTCACCCCAAATAGCACAGAGTGAACCCAAGAAATCTGCGACCTCTCTGCAAGACTTTAAGAGCTATCAACGTATCAGCTTAGTCAGTTGTTGTCAGATTTGGTATGGTAAATGCAAGGGCACTCCTTTATCAACTGTAGTTATGCACAGATCTGTGCATATTTAATGTGTAGGAACAATTTTATGTAATTGTACAAATTTTATGGTATTTACCATTTCATACATGGTTTTATTGTTGACATTGCTATTTTGTTTAATTAAAGCCCAGTAAGTGTAATTCAGTGCTTTTTGTCTGCTTTGAGGTGATCAGAATTCGAGTATGATGCAGTATCATTTAAAGCAACAATAATATCTGACAAAGCTGAGTTGTGTTTCTATGTTATGGCCTGTCATCCACACGGAAATCACCCAAAAAAGTTTTTTTTCTGAAAACTCTGGCCAAAGTGGAGATCTGCGCTTTCTCCTTTTTAAGCATCTGCATGTGGACAGATGAAACTAGAGTTTTAGGTGTCGCAACGTAACTGTCCATGACAAAAAAATGCTCCATCACACGACATGTGTTTCCACTCAGATACAGCATTTATGCCCTCAGAGCAGTGTTGGCATAACTGACTGTCCAGGCGCGTTTTGGTTGTTTGTATTTACAAGTTCTATCACTGCTGTATGTAGAGGTTATAGAGTAGAAAGTTACCCTGAGCAGATAGCAAAACTGTAGTAGGGACAGTAGTTCTCCCAAATCCTATGTCTATGAATGTGCTTAAAGAATGCCCTTACGCGGTTATTGGTGTTGTGTCACACACAGCCATCACGTGGCGCTTACCTGCCCTATAAATACAGCTCACTTCCTGTTGCTCGGCCTTCTGAGTCTACCTTTTGCCAAAGAGCAACAATAAAAGGAATCTCCATCCGGCCATCCAAGGCCCAAGTTTCTGGCAGAAACTTACTCCAAATGAACCCAAAAAACACTCCAGGTGAATCTTAAACATTGACAAATAAAGACATTTGTCCCAGAGCCCGACGCTACCTCTTGAAGTTTCAGGCCGCCGACAGGCTGCAAGACTGAACAGGTGGAAGCCATATGTGACAGGCCGGAACCAGCAGAAGCCGCATTCATCCGCTGCCACAGATAAGAATTGCCGCGCTGGAAAGCTGCGAAAAGGTGCTGTGAAAGGTGGATGCTGGGGGCCTATCGCCAAGCAGCCGGAGCCAGACGCAGCTGGACGGACCCACAAGCCAGGAGCTTTACTGCTGCTAACCAGATCGGAGCCATTGTTAACCGCTAGGCTTACGTCGCGTCACCCCTCTTCTCTCATCGACACGCAGCAACTAAGAGACTTAATCATTCAAAGGTATGTTTGGTAAGAGGCAAATTAGTTAGGATAACTAATTTTAAACGTTTTTTCCTCTTTGTGATGTTGTATTGTTTTCATCTGCTATCTTTAGGTAATAGAGGCCTATCTGCCTAAAACTTTAATCAGTGTTTTTAAAATACTTTTCCCCCAACAAAGAGTCGTTTTTAAATCCTGCAACTTGAGCTACTCAATCAGACAGGAGTTTTCATTTTTTTGTTTAATGTTTAATAAATGTATTTGAGCCACTCTAAACACCCCATGTGCATCGCCGAGAGCTAAAGCTAAACAAGCCCACGTGTATGTTAAAGCCGCCGTTTCATAAACAAATAACGCTATTAATGGTTCAAACAGAACTCTGTTTTAAAATAGATTGTTTAAGAACAGAAACTAACCTTATTAGCCGTGTTTGAACTCTCCTTATTTGATCAAAATATGGGAATTAGATTGTTTACTGTCGTGATCAATCCATGAATTAAGTAATTTTCCAAAGGTTAATTACTCTAATCCAGATAATGTCTAACCATAAAATGTCAATCCAAAGAATGTTTTGTTTACTTACATTGCTTATTGGTTTAGAGGTAAACCATTGGTGCTAAATTTAGCTGTAACTAATTTACCTTTATCCAAGCATCTGCAGATCAAGCCTTGCTTCTTAAAACATCTAAATTAATCTAGAACTGACATAAGAATCCATGGTTTCTCATTTTATTATAATATTCATCTTTTTGTTCCTTTATTTGAATCATACATTTATTTTTAATCAGTAGAGTGTTCTTTTACTAGTTTGAGTGATTAAATGTTTTTTTTATTTCTTTTTTTGTAAATAAATCTTGTGTTTGGAAAGTAACAGTTGTCATTTTTTGTTCAACACACACACTGCAAGGTGTATGACCGCTAGACGCTAAAGAATTCATTCCTTCAGATTATGAGACTGATACAGAAATTAGGCTATTAAAATAGTTCCTGATAGAATCAGGTGATGCCTCGAATAATAATAATTTTCCACAAATTATTAACTTTGACTGCCATTAGCAGCCCTTTGAATATTCATAACCAAATAGTTTTTTATTTAATATCCGCAACAACGAGCTGGGGAAAATATTAGTTTAAAAAAACCCTGCTATTTGTGTATATGGCCTGGATTTATTTATACTACTGAATTTGCATTTTAGCGTTTTAATGATATTCTTCTAGCTACTGATTCTGGTGATTTTTTTTATCCTAGTTCTGTTAGATTTATCAGCTGCATTCGTTACTGTGGATATGTCCTCTTGTCTTGAATAACAACATTGTGTTGGTATTCAATGCACTGTGTTGCATTGCTTTAGGTCCCAGTTGCTTATTTCTTTATAGTTGTTAACACTTGGCTCAATTTTTCTTCCATAAGATGCCTGTTAAATCCCAAATAGAATTTAAGATCCTCTTCTTATATATGAGGCTCTTAATAATCAAGCTCTAAAATACATCATAGATCTGATTGTTCCATATGTTCCTAACAGAGCACTTTGCTCTCAGACTGAATGCTTATTAGTACCTAGGATTTCTAAATGTATAGTGGGAGGCCGATCTTGTAATTATCAGTTCTTCTCTCCTGTGGAACCAGGTGCCAGTTTTAGTCATTTAGGCAGACACTCTGTCTACTTTTAAGACTCAGCTTAAAACCGTATTTTTTTTAATTTATTTTTTTTATTCAATTTCAATTCAGTTTATATAGCGCCGTTTCACAACAGATGTCATCTCAAGGCACTTTACAAGAAGAGTTATTACAATACAATGTTTAATTTAGAAATTAATGAACCACAGAAGATTGCGTCGTGTAATTCTCAGCAATCCGTTACACTGAGCAAGCACGAAGCGACAGTGGAAAGGAAAAACTCCCTTTTAACAGGAAGAAACCTCCGGCAGAACCAGGCTCAGCACAAGCGGTCATCTGCCGAGACCGTCTGTGGTTTGGAGAATACAGAACAGAGACACAGAAAGAACAACACAGCTGATGCAGAAGTTTGTTGCAGGACGTGGAGAACTTTCCGTCACTGCAATCCCATCTTAGTCAGGGTCGTCAAGCAGGGCGGGTCAGGAGCACCTACTGTAGGAAGAGACTAAGAGAAAACAGGTTAGCGCTTGAATTGACAGCACATCATGCAGTTGGGGAGAAGTAGGAGAGAAAGTAGGAACAGACCCTAATAATGTCCTCCAACAGCCTAGCCTAAAGCAGCAAAGCTACTAACATTAACCTGTCTCCTAGCTACTAGGAGACCTAGCTACTAACACTTTCTACCTGGCTTACATTAACCTATCTCTACCTAGCTACTCTACCGCTTCCTATCTCTTCCTAGCTTTTGATACTCTACCTGACTACTAACATTAACCTGTCTCCTAGCTACTAGGAGACCTAGCTACTAACACTCTCTACTTGGTTTACATTAATCTATATCTACGTAGCTACTCTACCTCTTCATATCCCTTCCTAGCTTTTGACACTCTACCTAGCTACTAACATTAACCTATCTCGTCCTAGCTACCTGTCTCTAACTACCTATTAACATATCTCTAACTGTAAGCTTTGTCAAAGAGGAAAGTTTTAAGCCTAGTTTTAAAGATATACCAATTGTCTGCTTCACGAACCAACCCTGGGAGCCTGTTCCATAGGAGGGGAGCCTGATAGCTGAGAGATCTGCCACCCATTCTACTTTTAGAAATCCTAGGAACTACCAGTAAACCTGCAGTCAGAGAGCGAAGGGCCCTGTTAGGAACATATGGAACAATCAGGTCTCTTATGTATGATGGAGCTAGATTATTAAGAGCTTTATATGTCAGAAGGAGGATCTTGAATTCTATTCTAGATTTTACTGGGAGCCAGTGAAGAGAAGCTAAAACAGGGGAAATGTGATTTCTTCTTTTAATATTCATCAGAATCCTAGCAGCAGCATTTTGGACTAACTGAAGATTTTTAATTGAAAAAGCTTATAGTTAAAATGCCTTTGTTATCTTGAGCTATCTTTGTATCCTGCTATAGGCTTAGATTGTTGGAGGACAGCCTGACCAATTTTCCTTCCCATGCTATTTTTTTCTTCCACTACTCAATGGCTCAATGCTATCTCTTGGGATTTCTTAGACTGAAAGCTTTTTAATTGATTGTAATGACTGTACTGAAAATACTTTTCTTGTAAAATGCCTTGAGATTACATCTGTTGTGAATTGGCACAAAATGAACTGATCTGAATTCTAATTATCAGTCACAAAAACATATACCTCCTGGCAGAGGTAAAAACTAAGGTTGTGGTTTTTAGTCCCAATACTGTTAGTGGGACCTGCTCTATTGGCTCAAAACCAAAAAAACTACTGCAACTAACCTGAGTGTAAAAATGGACAGTGGTTTTATTTTTGACAGGCAGAACAGTGTAGTGATTAAATCTAGTGTTTATCAGCTCAGAGAACTTACCAAGTTTAAACACATTATTTCAAGTCAAGACTTTGAAACAATCTATGCTTTTATCACCACATGCCTTGATTACTGTAATTTACTACTTGGTATGCCACAGTCTTGCCTCACATCTGCAGATGGCACAAAATGCAGCTGCATGGCTTTTAACTTGTACAAGGAAGAGAGAGCACATGAGTTAACTGCACTGGCTGTCTGTTTATTGTAGAATTCACTACAAGAAAAAAATGTGTTCAAATCCTTAAATGGGGTCGCTCCATCCTACCTGATTGAGCCTCTGCATTTGCACTCCCCCACACAGTCCCTCAGGTCAGCAGACCAGATGCTCCTGGATGAACCGAGGATGGAGCATAAACTCAGGGGGGACATCATACCAGGTTATGGAACTTGTTGCCACTGCAGATTAGGCAGGCTTCTTTATTGTCTATTTTTAAGTCTCCAATTGAAACCCTGATTTTTAATTGCTCTTCGACGCAGCATGAGAGCTTTTATGGTTGTTATTGTTGTATTTTAAATGTTTATTTTTATCTTTCTTATCATATTTTATTCTTTTTTCTTTTAATTCATGCATTTTATTGTTTTAAAATGTTATGTACAGTACTGTAATTACTGGCTGTTTTGAAGTGCTTTCTAAATAATTCGCTTGGTGTCAACTTAGTGCTGTGATGAAAAAAAATTAATTCCGAATCAATTCTTAGAAAAATTCCAAAAATATTGATTTGGCCGTCCAAAAATCAATTAATCATTTAAAATTGCTTTCCCTTTTTACAGCTAGAATAGGAGGTAAAAGTTAAGAGGGGGCTTTTTAAGGCATTGGTCTGAACTGGTTAATATAGTTTCCCCCGGGTAATCTGTAACCTCCAGTGTTACATCATTGAATCACATGCATAAATTAAGGTAACAGTTCAAAAACTGTTTTAATAGCACTGAACCATACCAATTTCTACCTGGAAGAGATTGTATTGGGATTATCAGTTCTAAATCTTAAGAATCGGAATCAAATCGATTCTTGAAATTTGAATACCCAGCTCTATTTCAACTAAAACTATTTTAATAACTTAAACATTTTTTGAGGGGTAGTCGCCCAGCGTCAGGGGTTCGGAGTTCACCTTGTAACCGGAGGGTTGCTTGTACGAGCCCCAGATGCATCTGTCTCAGTCGTTGTGTCCTTGGGCTAGACACTTCACTTACTGCCTGCTGGTGTTGGCCAGAGGGGCTAAAGGCGCGATATGGCAGCCTTGCTTCTGTCAGTCTAATCCAGGGCAGCGACAATCGTAGCTTGTTTCAAACAGTGTGTGAATGTGAGAGGGAAAGAATAATGGAATTTGTAGTCTTTGAGTGTCCAAAAAAGTGCTATATAATAATTCAGTTGATAATTCAGTTGCAGCATTTAGGCATTATGTGTAAAGGAGGACTATGGAGATATGTAACAAAAATATTTTCTTCCAAATAAAACATCAAAACCTGGATAAAACCTCACAACCTTCTAGAAGAATGTGTTGTCTGATAAAATGAAACTGGGCTTCAGATGAACGCTGGTCATCACAAAAGTCACATCATATTCATTAATGAATTATGAGTTGCAAATACTAGTAGGTTTTGATATTTTTACCGTTAAATATCAACACCTATAGGTTCCTGGAAATATCCTAGTTTTATGCTAGGACCTATTGGTCAGCCTCTGTTTTATGCCAAAACCAATGTAAGTGAAGGGGAACTACTAGCATGCTAGTAGTTCTCCTTCGATAAAGGAATAATCATATTGATTGATATCGATAATTATCGATAAATATCACAAAATGTATAATATATATATATTATATATATATTAATATATAAAATATATATATTGTATATATTTTAAGTGCCTCCCCAGTCATTTTGTTATTCTTCCATTAACTAATTTTAACTAAGAATTAAATTAATACATTTTTCAAACACTTAATTTTATCAGGCAATGGAACTGGGGGGAATGGTTAAACGTTCCTTGGCTGCCACAGACTGGAGATAATCAGGTGTACCTTATATCAGGTATTCTGACTCATTAAAAACCTACAGAATCTCATTATCAGCAACAGACGCATGTTTAATGGAGCATCAAGAGCTCACAAGATGGCATGGGAGAGAGAAAAGTGATAATGTTGAGGCAGCGGCAATGCTGGCCACCCTACCTAATTCCTTATGGTCCACATCACCAACGGATGTGGGCAGAGTAGAAATTACACCTGTCTCCTTTGAAATTAAAACTGAACACCCCCTGTGGATGCCACAGTACCCACACAAACCAACAGCACAGGCTGGTATTGAAGCCACCATTCTGGGACTTACAGCAGCTGGAGTTCTGAAACCATCGTGCTCCGCATGGAACACGCCAATTCTACCTGTGGAAAAGAAAGGCACCGGTAAATATCGAATGGCACATGACTTAAGAAGTATCAATGACCTTTTAAAAACACCAACAGTACCTGTTCCCAACCCATATGTTGCATTGACCAACCTGGATCCACAGCACTCCTGGTTCACTTGCATTGACCTGGCTAATGTGTTCCTTTGCCTTCCCCTGGCTGATGACGTTCAAGACATCTTTTCCTTCACCTTTAAAGGACGACAGTGGCGATATACACACCTGCCACAATGGTTTGCACTATCACCTGGTATTTTTAACCAGGTTTTAAAACAGTTACTGGACATTTGCCCCATTCCTGACAACTGCACCTTAGTTCAGAGCGTAGACGATCTTCTTTTAGCGGCGCCTACCGCCACTGACTGTTTAAAAGCTACCCACCTTGTCTTAACTCACCTGGCTAACCTGGGTTTCAAAGTCAGTAAGGACAAACTACAAATTTCCAGGAAACAAGTCTCATTTCTGGGAAGGCTGGTATCCCAAAGGGGGGTATCTCTCTCTCCAGAGCACCGATCATCAATTTCACATCACCCACTGCCACAGACCGTGAAGGCCATGTTGTCCTTCCTGGGCCTGACAGGCTACAGTAGAAACTTTGTGCCAGATTACGTGGGACTGACAGAGCCATTAAGAGCCCTAGTAAGGGAGCTAGGGATGAGAAATCTTTCAGCCAAACTGACATGGACATCTGAGCCTGCTATCAGGCTCCCCTCCTATGGAACCGGCTCCCAGGGTTGGTTCGTGAAGCAGACAATTTGTCTATCTTTAAAACTAGGCTAAAAACTTTCCTCTTTGACAAAGCTTACAGTTAGAGATATGTTTTATAGGTAGTTAGAGTCAGGTCAGACAGGTAGATAGGAAGAGACAGGTTAATGTTAGTAGTCAGGCAGAGTGTCAAAACTTAGGAAGAGATAGGAAGAGGTAGAGTAGCTAGGTAGAGATAGATTAATGTAAGCCAGGTAAAGATCCGGAGCCGGTCGCGGCTTACCGCCGCGGAAGAAATGTGCCCCACGGGGGCCAGCCAGCACCGGAGAGAGGTCCCTCAATGGGGATCCTCCCGCACAGTGCGGCCGCCCATTACCTGCCGGGTTGAATCCCCCGGGCAGACTGTGCGGACCCCACCCGTTTATCTCTTAAACGTTTCTCGCCCTCTTCAACTCTGTCCTCTCATTTCTGTCTATTTTTCTTTAAGATAGTTGACGACTATCGGTCTCGTGCCGGTATTTAGCCTTACATGGAGTTTACCACCCACTTTGGGCTGCATTCTCAAACAACCCGACTCCGAGAAGACCCCGGCATGACGGGGGCCGTTACCGGCCCTACACCGTCCACGGGCTGAGCCTCGATCAGGAGAACTCAGACAGAGTGTTGGTAGCCAGGTCTCCTAGTAGCTAGGAGACAGGTTAATGTTAGTAGCTATGCTGCTTTAGGCTAGGCTGTTGGAGGACATTATTAGGGTCTGTTCCTACTTTCTCTCCTACTTCTCCCCAAGTGCATGATGTGCTGTCAATTCAAGCAATAACCTGTTTTCTATTATAGTAGGTGCTCCGGATTAGCCCTGCTTGACGACCCTGACTAAGATGGCATTGCAGTGATGGAAAATTCTCCACGTCCTGCAACAAACTTGTGCATCAGTTCTATTGCTCTTTCTGTGTCTCTGTTATGTATTCTCCAAGCCACAGACGGTCGCGGCAGATAACCGCTTGTGCTGAGCCTGGTTCTGCCGGAGGTTTCTTCCTGTTAAAAGGGAGTTTTTCCTTCCCACTGTCGCTGCATGCTTGCTCAGTATGAGGGATTGCTGAGAATTCCACGACGCAATCTTCTGTGGTTCTGTAATTTCTACACTAAACATTGTATTGTAATAACTCTTTTTGTAAAGTGCCTTGAGATGACATCTGTTGTGAAATGGCGCTATATAAATAAACTGAATTGAATTGAATTGAAGCAGAGGAAGCTTTCATAGCGTTAAAGCAGCGCCTCTCTACTGCTGCAGAACTAGCCAATCCAGACTACACCCTGCCATTTTATCTAGATGTTTCTGGAACAAAAGGCAGGATGAATGGCATTTGGTTCCAGAAAAAAGGGGGTGAAAGAGTAGTACTAATGTATACTAGTGTAATGCTAGACAACATGGAGAAACGCCACCCACAGTGCACACAACATGCTGCAGGACTGGCGAAAATTTTGCAAAAAACAGCACACCTAGTAATGGGGCATCCGTTAAAGGTCCTCACAACGCATAGTGTAGTAGCATTTGTGAACTCACAAGCATTTACAATGACCTCTTTAAGACAGAGGAGACTGTGCAACATTTTAGATGCACCCAACGTTACATAAACACATGAGGGAATCAACATGGCTGACCAAATGGGGGAAGGAGAACCTCATCAATGCGAGGCAAGAGCCATCAAGGAAGAAAAAGTCAGGGAAGGACTCCATGCCCAACCCATCCCAGATGCCATTACCTGGTTCACAGATGGGTGCTGCTACAGAGATGAGCAGGAAGGACTCAAAGCGGCATGGGCAATAGTGGAACACACCCCAGAGGGATGGAAAACAGTCAAAGCAGAAAGACTGGAAGGACAACAGTCACCTCAGACCATTACAAGGTCCCACAGAAGTTGGGGTTATCAAATGCAAAGGACACAGCCAAGGAACAGATTTCGTGTCACAAGGAAACAACGCAGCAGATGCAGCGGCCAAAGAAGCGGCAGGGTATCAGGTGACACACATGATGGTAAGTAGCCAGATACCAGAAGAAGATACCCGACCACAGATCACGGAGGAAACGTTGGCTGAAATGCAAGGTAAGGTCTCACCTGAGGAAAAGAGTGTCTGGTTAGCCAGAGGAGCCACAAGGAACCAGGGAATCTGGAGAGGACCAGATGGAAGACCAATATTTCCACCAGGATTGAGACAAACTTCCATGGAAGAAGCCCATGGTGTGGGACATGTGGGGGTAGGTCAAATGATGACCAACCTAAAACACTGGTGGCACCCACACATGAAAGATATGGCTAAGTATCTGATCGACACTTGTAAGGATTGTCAAAAGTTTAGTGTCAAGAACACTATGAAAACACCACAAGGCAGGTTTCCAATCCCAATATGCCCAGGCAAAGAAATCATCATTGAATACACAGACATGACAGAAAGACTGAAAGGTTACAGGTACCTTTTAGTATGTGTTGATGCATATACAGGATGGCCAGAAGCGTGGCCAGCAAAAGCAGAGGACAGTAGGACAGTGATAAAGTGCCTGATAAACCATTACATACCACAACATGGTTTTCCTGAAAAAATCAGATCAGACAATGGAACTCATTTCAAAAACGAAGATCTACAAGAAGTAGAGCAAATGCTGGGGCTAAAACACAAATTTGGAACAGTCTATCATCCACAGTCTCAAGGAAAAGTGGAAAAAATGAACCAATCATTAAAAACCAAATTGGCAAAAATCTGTGCACAGACCAAATTGAATTGGGTAGATGCACTCCCATTGGCATTAATGTCCATCAGGAGTTCAGTGAATAACTCCACAGGGTTTACTCCACATGAACTACAAACGGGTAGACCATTTCCTGGGCCCAGTAGCAAACTCCCTTTGTCTGCAGATGAAAATGAGAAACTGTGCCAAAGAGTGTATTTTAACATATTGCAAAGTGTGGTATCTCAGTTTTCCAAACAGGTCTAGGACCAAAGAGGCAAAACGGAGGTCACCAGCTCACCAGAAGTCGAGTGGGTGTTGCTAAAGGTCACTAAGAGAAAGTGGTCAGAACCCTGGTGGACAGGCCCGTATCAGGTTACAGAGAGGACGTCTCACGCCGTCCGCCTAAAGGGGAAAGGAGACACCTGGTATCACTGGAGCCAGTGCGCCCCCACGGAGGGACCTCACAGATCCCTCTCTGAGACAAAGAAAGATCTCCAGCTAGGTGAGGAGGCCAAATAGTGGGGCAGAATAATCCCCGGCCAAATCACAAGGTTTAGGGTAGTCGACCCCTGAGTCCACAAAGGTGAAGAGGACTAGGACTACAAGTAGATGACCAGAAGGAGGAACGGAAGGCCAGCCAACGGCTACAAAGACAAAGAGCGAAACCACACTTCCCAGCTGCCAGGAGCCAGAGAGGGGGAAAGGAAGTGCCAGGTTAAGAAGAGCAAAACTTTTGTTGTAACTATTATCATTTATCATTTTACTGTTTTCACCTCTGCAGGCTAAATAATCACTTGTATATCTAATCAACTTTGAAGCAAAAAATGACAACCGCTTGGCTAGGATGAGTTTGAAGTACTTAAAAAATTTTTTTGAGGTGTGCTTTTCCAACATGATTATGATTTTTGATATGTTTATTTACTTTCTAGCTACTATCGGTATGCACTGCTTTGACTTATGTTGAACTCTTAAGAGAGTTCAAAAGGGAGATTAATGAGGATTTTTAATGTGATTAAATGTTTTATGTTTGCTGAAAGTAACCAAGGCCTGCAGCTGTATCTGATATGAGATGTGCTGTACTGTGCTGTACCATATATGGAGTTGTTTTTCAGAGCAGAAGCTGCAGAACCAGGCACAACCAGGTTTCCTGTTATTTCGCAAGATGTAACTGAATGTGGGTGTGGGGAACTAACCAGCAAATGTATTGGTGTGTATGTGCTGTGAGCCACTCCCTGTTGAATGAATAAAATGAGCCGGTCTGCAGCGGAGCTTCAGAATGCTTTGGACCCAGCTGCTGGTGACAGGTATTCTCCACTCTCTGCAGAGGTGAAACTGAACTGAGACTCAGCCTGACTTTTCTCCACTGAAGATTTTCTACTCCAATTACTCCTGAACTCGGGGGTGGTATATTGACCACGACAGAAGTTTAACGGATTGGAATGTTTGCATAATTGAATTAAAATACTGTTTGTTGTAAAGTGCCCTGAGATGTCATTTGTTGTGAATTGGCGCTATATAAATAGAAGTGAATTGAATTAAATGTAATATCCCTTCAAATATTCTTTTTTTATAACGAGAAATGTAATTGTGACAAGCATACAAAAAAGAAAAGAAATCACGATGTGGCAAACACTTTCACACCACTGAACCATCTTCTGTGGTTCTGTAATTTCTACACTAAACATTGTATTGTAATAACTCTTTTTGTAAAGTGCCTTGAGATGACATCTGTTGTGAAATGGCGCTATATAAATAAACTGAATTGAATTGAATTGAATTGTATGTGAAGGTCAATCAAAATTTTCAATTCAGTTCAATTCAGTTTATTTATATAGCGCCAATTCACAACATCTCAAGGCAGTTAAAAGTTTTCCATGTAAGGAATCCCAGCAGATTTGCAATTCAGTTCAATTCAGTTTATTTATATAGCGCCAATTCACAACATCTCAAGGCAGTTAAAAGTTTTCTATGTAAGGAATCCCAGCAGATTGCATTGGGTCGTTGACATGAGGTGAGCCCAGATTCTTGCATACTAAAAGTGTGCAATCCCCAAACTTTTCCAACACTGTTGGAAAAGTTTGGGGATTGCCACTTATGAACTTGTGTTTACTGTAACTAACTTCTCCAGAGCTAAGTCCAGCTCTGGAGAAACTACCCAAAACCCTAATCCCCCCTCTAAAGAATTAGTAATCTGGCAAGTGGCATTCTCCTGACAAATAATTATAGCTACGACTCCAGACAGGAATGGCTTTGCCGAGAGGTGACATAAGCGACCTCCTGGGCCGCCATCTGTTGGACAGGGTACAAAATTACAGAATTTAAAAAAAGTAAATTAAATGTATGTAGGGTAAGTTGTCATTGTTAGCAATTCATTAAAACATGCTGTAAGAATGAAAAGAAAACAAAACAAGCCCTCGGTGGCAGCTTCAAAACACAAGGGAAGGAAGAAGAAAGGGAAAAGCAGGCTCAAAGTAGAGGTATGTCTATCTGATTTGCATTATATTGTGTGCATGTTCACTTACCTAACAACAGTTACCTAAGACTAAAGGGCTATTGTACTGTGCCCAACACCTTTAATATGAATGTATGTCATAATTTCAAGTTTATCCAATTTCAGTACATTGCTCCATATTACTACTTGGAATTTGCAATTTGTTGTAGTAGGTGGATTAGGGTTGTGCTGTTGAACGGTGTCATCGTCCATTGTGATAGCTGACGGACATCAAGATGGAGAGCCACCATTGTGATGCCATGCCCCCACCCTGTCGGACACACACTAATCCTATAGTCTCTTCTATAGTTTAACTAAAAACTTTGCAGGGACTGCTCTGTAAACATGGAGAATATTGGCTAAGAAATGTATGTGTTGCACATTGGGAAATATTTAAAAAATGTTTATGCATTTATTTTGTGTGGTTTGTGTGTGGATTTGGTGGATTGGTTTCCCTCTCTGAAGGTTCGAGAGAAAAATTGAACTTATCTGGATGAGTCAGGAGGAGGAGCGCAGCAATCAGCTGCTTTGTTACAGGTACACAAAACTTGTTAAGCTGCATGTAAAAATAGCGGAGGCAAAACTGAACCCACTGGCCGGAACACCACAAGCGATTACCGCGCACACGTCTCCCATGGCAGACAGGCAATGCGAGGTAGATAATTGTAGTTTCATCTGTTTTGAGAAGCTAGCGAGGTTTGCCGGATGAGAGCTTCAAAGGGTTAACCTGTCAGCTGATGTTGCGAAGCTGCTGGGCGGGAAGAACTTATTATAAGGTTTTTACCTGGAGTGAGTTTATTAAGTATAGCTTAGTCGTCTTATTTACAAGTTAAAGGAATAATGCCCTTTTTCTTCCGGGTTTAAAGATCGGGAAAGGTCCAGCACGATACCCAAATCACCATGCACATAAAAGGTGCGGATGGATTCCAAATCCATCCGCACCTTTTATTAAACTTAGGATATATATTCTTACACCTCAAAAGTTATTTTTGCATTTGATCCTTGCCGGGCTCCTTGCAGGCATGAAGGGAAGATTGAGTGTTTTTATCAGTCTATTCAAAATTGTGTTGATTGCGCAGAATCCCCTCCCCCAAAAATAAGAATTGAATAACAAGAGGGGCAACATCACAAGCAGAAGGGGGAGAATCTTTCTTCCCCCCAGGCAAATTGCACATTGTTCATAATATATTAGTATAGTAAAATAACGAAAGTACAGTTTACAAAATTACATTTCCTTCCGAAAATTTAAGTAGAACATTTTTTAGGCCGTTGTGAAGAGATATAGTGAAAATGGTATAAAGAAAAAAAAAGTGCCGCCCCAACGCCCCCTGACGATGTCATCGTCCATTGCAACGTTTTACTGTAAACATTGTGAACTCCAAATTTGTGGGACATCCCCCAACCCTAAGGTGGATTACAACTATCTGAAACCCTATAATGTAATGCTGCACAAACAAATATATAGATGTAAGTTTTTCAGCCACAACAAGCACAAGCTACTGCAGAGTAGACGTCAGCATCAGGGTCAGAACCTAAACAATGTAAGCTAAATACACAAAGGATTAGTTTTTGTTAATCAATGGAAAGCAAGCCAAACCAGGGCAAGTGTATTTGTAGAGCACAATTCATTCACAAGGCAGTTCAAAGTGCTTCAAAGTTGAAAACAGATAAACAGAAAAAAACATGAAACTAAAAAATCATTAATTACAATAAAAAGCAAGAGTGCAGATGTAACCTATGCCAATAACCTGTTTAAAACTAGGATATTAGCAATAACCTAGTCACGCACAGCCATGTATACACCAGCAAAAACCTGAATATGCTCATATTCTGGTTTTTAAAAACAAATAATTACCTGGGGTAACCTGAATATCTGGTCCCGTAAACGCACATCGGCATATCTCCATCAAAAGGAGCTTTGACGTGTGTTCTGCGAATGTTCTATTCGCAAGGAATCTTGGTGTTTGAGTAGAAGAACTTCTAGTATGAGCCGTTTGGCATACAAATCCGATGTCTACGGGAATAACTCTTTCTGCTCTCTACCTCTCCTTGCTCACAAATGTAATCGGGTTATTATGAATGTTCAGAAACCTGAATAGTTACCTTAATTCGACCATAACCCGAATATTGGCGGCATGTAGTCAATGTTACAGTTGACCAACCTGAAGAAAAATCATCAACCTCAACTGATGTACGCAAGTCTATCACAGCTGCTCCCACTGATCTTGCTGATTGGCCACCATAACTTACTGATTGCACTGTTCCATTTATAGTCTATATTATTCATTTTAGTATAAATAAATATTCATAACAACGTAATCTAGCTATTGAATTATATTAATTCTGGTCTGGAGGGTAGGGTGCCCCAAAATAATTTTTCCCACCATGTAGCTCAGGGCCGGCCCTGACTCCTGAGAACTGTAGCTGTGTTCTTTACAACACTACATACTGCGGTGGTGTTGCAGTTTGGGATTCAAAGCTTGAGTGCAACAGTTTGACCATAGCAACCCATTCTATGATGCTTTTTGTGCCTTATTCCAGAACTAAGTTGAAAGCTACATGAGATGTGGACTTTTGTAGGTATTGACTTTACCACAAGTTGGCAACTTCAGCACACTGCTGATCTATGATTTTTGAGGCCTACCACTATGTAGCTGTATTACTGTTGCTCCCAATTGCTTCTACACTATTATATAATTGCCAATTCACTTAGGAATGCTTTGCAGCAAGGACATTTATTTCTGGATAACTGGACTTATTGCACTGGGAACATGCTATCACATTACCATTCTGGAATCCAATGAAGTCCTGAGAGCAACCCATCCTTTCACAAATGTTTATAGGAGCAGACTGCATGGTTCTCAATTTTATACACTTGTGGCCGTGGAAGTGATTTCTGCACCTGGACAATGCTTTGGAGGGGTAGCGAATATAGTCTATAGGGATATGAATTAGTCCAAAAGAAGAGTTATAAATAAAATTTCAGAAATGACGGAGTTGGTCTTTAATAATCAGGGGTTTACTTTTTCAAACCATTTGTGTCCTCAAAGAGTTCCTCTTTTCATCTTTACCTAAAAGGTAACTCTGCCTCGTAACAGAACATCATTCTGTCGATTCTATTCTATTCTTATCTGAAACATGAGCACATGAAAGTGGGTCAGTCTTGGTGAAGAGTAAAACATGCCAACGGTCATTGTGAAATTGGACCTGTAGAAAAAAACTGTAGACCCTCTTGAGCTCTCTTAGAAAAACTGACCCCCTTGTGTCTCTTCTTCTTCTCTGAAATAGACAGGGTTAGAACATGTGAAAGGGGGGCTGCTGTAATACATCAAACTTTTGGCATACAATGAGACTTGTGATCCAGCCGACCTGTGTTTAAAGAATATGTTCGAGAGAGCAGATAAAACCTAAGGGAAGCAAAAGAGGGGAGTAGAAAAGCAGCTGATGAAAGGATATACGAGGATAGAAGAGTTACTGAGACAGCTGGTGTGAAATGGAGAGGGCAAGATAGGGCAGCGGATAGGATTGTGTTTGAAGGTTGGGAAGTCAGAGGTTGGGTAGAGCTGGCAGTATTTTGGAAAAAGCCTGTCTGGAAGAAGTCTATTTCTGTTCCCAAAGTATGAAAGCATCTGCATAAGGTATGCTTTCAATTTTATATATAGCTATGAATGGATGAGGACCGTTCCATTATTAAGACTTTGCATATAAAACGACTGTTTGGACTATAACTAGAAACACATGGCAATTCCAGCAAAAGCAAAGAAGAAAGTTTCTTTAACTACGTGTAAGACTGAAACACTTCCTGTGAAGTGGACAAAGGAAAATTGCTTTTACAGTTTGAACTAAAGATTAGACTCCAATGAGGATTAAAAAGGCAGAGAACCCATTCATCTTACAGTCTGCATTTAAATCATTTTTCTTTTTTTTTTAGGTCAGTTGGGATTACCAAAACTATTTCTGTTTCTAAATGCCAGAAAAAAAACCCAGCATGGTTAAATTTCATACACAGCTTTGTGCATACACTTTAAGACTGTCATTTAGGGTCAACAGTTTTGACTTTGAAGTCCTTCAACCATTTTTTTAAACTAGCTGGGTAGAATGTTTATTCATTTTGAACACCCTTTTTTGACTGAGCTTATACTTTCTGGCTAATATTTGAGATGTTGCTTCAGTATTAACATGATGTCTTTTTGTTTGCAAAGTTCTCCCGTCTTTCCTAAGGCAAAACATATGTACGGTACAGTTTGAATGGTGTTCTAAGTCTTGTAAAATTCTCTCTTTATTTTTTCTATGGATGTGTCATTATCTGTTGGACTTTGATTTCAGTTTGATTATTTCGGCTCTGTGTTAGCATCTTGTATTTTATTTTGTTCCAGTGTTTTGGTTTATTAGTGTTGCTTTTACCTCAGTATTTAAATAAAATTCTGATCTAAAGCTTTTTTTCCATCGTTTCCATCCAAATTCAAGACCCATTCTCTATATATCGTACCCGGACCCTATATTTTGTTAAAAGTTTAAATCTTTGAATATTTGAGCATTTCTTGTGTTGAGTATCTAGACTGTTCCAGAGTTTCACTCCGCATACAGACACACAAAAACCTTTCCGGGTAGTTCGGACTTTAGGTAGTGTAAAATCTCCATATACCCTCAAATTATGAGCTCTTTCTTTAAGTTTAAAAAAATGTTGTATGTCATATTTGGTAATATTATGTTGAATGCTTTGTATAAGATCATTAATGTATTATATTTAATTAGATCTTTAAATTTGAGCAGCTTTGATTGAATAAACAGATTGTGCTTATGTTAAAAAAATCCAACCTTATGAATGATCCTGACTGCTCGTTTCTTTAGTGTATCTAATGGAATTATTGTGCACTGGTAAGTATTTCCCCATTCTTCAACACAAGATGTGAAGTATGGGAGTACCAACGTGCAGTATAGAGTACACAGGGCATTTTCATCAAGGTATGGTTTCACTCTGTTTATAATTGAGAGGCTTTCAGAGATTTGTGTCTTTATGTGTCTGATGTGGGCTTTCCAGGGGTAACATTTGACAATTTATTGTCAAATGTTACCCCTAGGGAATGTATTCTCACTCACGTTTTCAATATGAATACCTTCAATACTTATTTGCAGTTTTGAACTTGTTTTGAAATTACCAAACATAATTATTTTTGTTTTATCTATATTTAAAGATCATTTATTTAAATCCATCCACCTTTTTATTTCCTTATTCAAAGTATTTACAAGCTCATTATAATCATTACTACAATAAAATAAGTTTGTGTCATCTGCAAAAAGTATGGGTTTTAATGATTGAAAAACATAAAAGATATTGTTTATATAAACATTTTACAGTTTTGCCCCAACACAGATCCCTGGGGTACACCACAAGCAATGCCAAGTTGATTTGATATATGCTGCCCCAATTTAACATACTGTATCCTTCCTGTTAAATAGCTTTTTAACCAATCCCCAGTTATGCCTTGAATTCCATATTGCTCCAATTTATTAAGCATAATAGAGTGATTGATTGTGTCAAATGCTTTTTTAAGATCAATAAAGACAACAACTGCAATTTTTCCCTGTTGGAGGGCGTTGGTGATTTCTTCGGTTGCTTCAATTATTGCCATTAATGAGGTGGTTCTCTTAGTCCTTATCCCATACTGGCATTATTATTTTATATTTTTCAAGGAACTTTTCAAATCGCAGGTTAAAAAGTTTCTCCAGAATTTTAGAAAACTGAGGCAATAGAGAAATTGGTCTGTAATTTGTAAGACTTTGTTTATTTCCATTTTTAAATATTGGTATTACTTTATTCGTTTTTTTAAAATAACCAGACTGTAATGATAAGTTGCACATATGGGTTAATGGTTTAACAATATCCAAAATCACTTTTTTAACCAGTATTATATCTATATCATGGCAGTCAGTTGATGGCTTATTTTTGCACTTAAGGACAATGTTTGTCACTTCCTGCCCGTTTGTTGCCGAGAGGAAAACTGACAATGGATTCTGTTTAATAGTCATGGGATATTTATCAGCACCATGGTTCGGGATTTCGGCAGCCAACTCAGGGCTGATGTCAACAAAAAATGTATTAAAACTGTTCACTACACTGGTCATGTTATGCTGTTCACCATTTTCATCAAGAAAGTAATTCGGATACGTCGACTTTGAAGATCCTTGTTTAATGAAGCTATTTAGTACATCCCAAGTTCCTTTTATATTGTTTTTATTTTCATATAACATTTTTCTGTAGTATAGCTTGTTGCTGGTTCTTATTATATCAGTTCGTTTATTTCTGTACCTCTTGTATTTCAGCTCCACTTCTTTTATTTTCAGCTTAAGAAACAATTTATAAAGATTATTTTTCTTTTTGCAAGCATTAACTATTCCTTTTGTGATCCAAGGGCTTCTTTTATGTTTGTTTTTTATGTTGAATTCTTTTACTGGGCAGTGTTTATTGTACAAAGTGAGGAAAATATCTAAAAAGTTGTAATAGGCACTGTCCACATCTGGTTCCCTGTAGATTGTACTCCAATCCTGGTGTGCAAGGCTATCTTTCAAGTCATTGATTCTTTGTTCACTTCTTATTCGTTTGGAAACGTTTTTATTGGATTTTTCGTACACTAAAACTCACGGTCTAACAGAGTAAAAACCAGTGATATCGCATATGAACAGTCCACTGGGGATTTGTTTTCCCAGGACATTGGGAAATATTATCAATAATATTATCAATAATTGTGGCACTGTGTGATGTAATTCTACTTTGTTTTGTTATTGTCGGATACATAGACAAACTATACATTTTGTCTATACCTTTACTATATTTAACCAAGTTTCTGTGATTGCAATGATACTAAAGGAATTGGTAAAACACTGCAAATATTCTTTAATGTTCTCGAAGTTTGCATACATGCTTCTCCTATTAAAAAGTATTATAGACAGTCTGTCGTCCCATGTAACACTGTTTTCATACTGCTCGAGTGAAATAATTGCATTTTTTTACAATAGAAGTGAGACAGTTATCTGGGTCTATCTCTGTAACTAGATCAACTGTATTATACTCATGATATTCACATGTTTCCAATTCCCCTTGATTATGTTGGAGAATTTTTTGTGATATGGCCACGTCCACATCAAACCTTGGTGTAGTAAGTGTATTTAGTGTGTTATGCATAGTGGTGATATAGAGTCACGTGTTACCTAAATGTCAGTTGTATTTATCAAGTTCTTTGCGGTTCACCACCAAGACTTTTGCCTCTTCAGGAATTCCGTTGAGTTTGATGAAAACCTTGCAATTTGTTACCCAAGTGTGTTGGATCTTGTGTTGTTTTTTTAGTTGTCTTGCCTTTCTCGCGATATCAGCATTCTTTTTCGTCAAGTGCTCATTTATGAAAATGTCCGTGCCTTTCAGTTTGCGTCCTTGTTTCAGAAGTGCAATCTTTTTTTTTAGTTGATGACTTGCCTCGATGTGCTCCAAATCCATCTCTATCCCCTTGCTTTGGGGGTAGGATGCAACCTGTTGCTCCACGGAGAGCGTCTCCAGCTCACTGGGCTCCCCCAATGTCCGTGGCCACGGCACGCGCATACGAGCGCACCTTGATTTTGACGCCGATGATGACCTTATCATTCATGCGGGTATACTGCTCCAGTTCGTCCACTTGCCTCTCAAGATCCACGATGCGCCGGCCTTTTTCAGTGTTAAGGAGGCTCAGCTGTTTCACCTCCTCCAGTAGCCTTAGAACCTGCTCCTGCTGTGCTCTGACAGCAGTCATATCCCCGATCAAGGATGCAAGGGAGTTTTTGATCTCCTCGAACTCCTCCGTCGTCGGGGTTTCTTGGGTGGCATTCCGGTTTCCTCGACAATGCATTCAGGGACAGAGGCCAGTTCTCAGCTCTGTTGCTCGTCCAGCTACCAGACAGCTCGCCAGTGTTAATTTTAGTCAACATGCTATTAATAACATACAGGCTACCATAAGAACTTTAACAAGCATTGACTTTTTAGCTAATCTTAGCTCATCAACTGATGTTTGCATACTAGATGGTGCAATTTAATGTTAGTCAACATGCTAGTGATAGCAGGTGAGCTATAAAATAACATAGCAAATTTTCACAGTTAACATACTCAATGGATTAGGTTGATTTTGACCAATATGCTATTGTTTCCGAACATTTAACATTTTAAATAATGTTGAAAATGTAGACATTAGCGGATGCATTTTAAACTTACTAGATTTTTAAATCAAAGATACAAACCCATCTGTTTAGTGCTGCCTTTGAGTAATGTTCTAATATAATTTTGTGCATGTTATGCTTGATTGCAGTTTGTGTTGTTTTCTGTAATAATGTATTCTAAGCCTTTCTTAATTGCTGTTTTTACACTCAATGCTGTTTTATGGTTTTACAATGCATCAGGAAAGTATTCACAGCGCTTCTCCCTTCTCCTTCACTAAGCTTATAAAGCCGGCCAGCTCTAGGAAGAGTCTTGGCGGTTACAAACTTCTTCCACTTACGGATGATGGAGGCCACTGTGCTTATTGGAACCTTCAAAGCAGCAGAAATTTTTCTGTAACCTTCGTCAGCCTTGTGCCTCAAGACAATCCTGTCTCAGAGATCTGCACTCAATTCCTTTGTCTTCATGCTTGGGTTGTGCTTTGACATGCACTGTCAACCCAGAGGCCTTATATAGACAGGTGTGTGCCTTTCCAAATCATGTCCAATCAACTTAATTTACCACAGATGGACTCCAATTAATCTGGTGGAACACGTTAAGGATTATCAGTGGAAACAGAAAGCACCTCAGCTCCATTCTGAGCTTCATGTTGTAGAAGGCAGATTAATATTTTATTACACTTTTAGGATTAATGTTTATATAACTAGTTTCCACATTGCAAGATCTCCCCCATTAGCAAGGAATGTTTGATACGGCCAAAGGATTGTTTGTGCAAAGATCTGGCAGAACATCGACTTACTGAGGATTTCCAAGAAAACATTAGTCAAAATCTGATAGGGGCTAAGATGACCTGGTTCCAGTATGGGAAAGCACAGCTGGGATTCATCACTTAGGCACCGCACTTGTGTGTATGCAAGACGTGCACATTTCCCCGTGGGCAGAAAAATACTTAAGAATCTGTACACCTCATTTTAGAGTCATAGAGTGTCCCTGGTACGATTGTTTGATGCTGTATTAAGGTATAGTCTTTTGTCATAATTTTGTGACATTTGATTAAAACCTGGCCCAAGGCTGCATATCCAGTCTCTAAGGCTGTGTCTGTTTTTTAATACTTGATGATACTCTCAGAACCAACATTATTGGCTAGCCAGCCAGGCTGACACTCGCTCGACCGGCTGTCTCACCCACACACCGAGAAAAAATACCTATTAAGGTAAAAACATTCCTTTTCTCCTCGATGTTTGGATGAGAGGGCTTGATGTGAGTGATGTCGGTAAGGGCCTGAATTTATTTTAACAGCTTTCGGTTTGGAAATGTATGCTTTGGGAATGTTTTTGCATGTCATGCAAAGCAGGTGCTACAACTGTTTAATTACAGGTAGATTTGCATCTTATATTATGTGAAAGCCAAATTAGTAAGCCAAATTATACCTGGGACTCCAAATTGGAATCGTAGCAGCTGTGTTTGAGTTTTCCCGGTGAATCTGCGGAAGACGTACGTGAAGAGGATGCCTGAATAGAGTTTGCCAGAAGCACACGCAATAGAATACATGTATATATAGTTAAGAATTGATACCTAGCTCTGAAGATGCTAGAAGGCGTGTGGGGTTGACCGGTCTGGGAAAAAGGGTTTTGGAATTGCCATAGTGGAGTTAATTATGTAGGGGCTATTTTTTCCACAAGCTGTTCAAAATGGCAGTGACCAGCGCGAAAAATAGATTAAAAAGAATAGGAAGAAAGGGGACTCAGAAAAAGTGTACACCATAAGCTTGTAAGAAAAATATACAAAGTTTGAAATCTAAACTTAATCTGACCTTAAAAATGTGGCTACAGAAAAACTGTAATATAACATTAGATGCGCATCATACAATTTCTAAAACAACTGCTATATGCCAAAAAACATAGTAAAAATAGACAGAGAAAATGATAAGAGACATAATTTATTGATAACTTTAAATGACTGACAAAGGGTACAATAAGGGTTATTGAGAGTATAAATAGTGCACTCTTTAAATCTTAAAGGGACTCTAAGGAAGTTTAACAGCAAAAATGTTTTATAAAAATCCAAAAATTTCTTCCTCACACATGATCCAGCAATGTCTTGGTCTGTAAAAAGAGCCCTGGCCTTTTCACCGTGGTAGACTCTAAATGCCTGTAAAATCACTTTATCAGTTATCAATAATTACTGTTTAGTCGAGCTAGCAGCGCTCCTGCAGCGCCTCCAAGAGGCAGCCTAACGTGTGAATACGTCATGCGCGTTCACGCTGAGGCGTAGCATTTACTGTTAGCTAGAGTCGGAGAGCAGAGCTAGCGTTGCAAGCATGGATTCTGTAGAGAGTAAGAAGAGAGCTGCTTGAAGCACTGGTAACACTCCAGCACAGACTCCAACCAAGATAACTAAGAAAACCAGAGTGTATTCCAGTGCGGCAAAGAGGGCGAAACTGGAATCGGATCTAGGTAGGCAAAAAAACAAGAGTAAATATCGGCGCCGCGTTTGAGAAGTGGAAAATACTGAAAGAATCAATCGGCATGACAAGAGACCCGCAGCTGGCGTTATTTTTACTTGAAAGGTAAGAATTCTTATACTTATAATACTAAATAAGTGTGGGGAAAAGCGTAGTAAATTGATTTCAAAGCGGGGTTTTCGGAACATTGCCATTAATAGGAATATTAACATTATTCGGCTTGTCTGGCGTGCTCACAGCTGATTACATTGATTAGCTAAGTTGTTGGGAATTTTGAGAAAGAACTAAGTTGTCTATCTAAACTTAGTAAAACTGTGTTGCTAATCAAATAAAGTGTGTATATTATTGATTGTCATTTGTAAACATGTGTATATTATGATTGAAGCAGTAAAAGTGGCTGTGTTGTTTTAGTTTTGAGAAGCACACAGCATCCGCAGCACCACTCACATCAACACCCCATCGGCCATCTCAAGCAGTTTTTGGAGGGACCCATCCCCCCAGTTCAGTCACTGCAGGGGAGTCCGATAGGTAATTTGACTTGTAAACAACATGCAACTCCTGTTCCAGGTTATTGTCTCCACATAACATAAAATAAATCCTCTTTCTTATCTACAGGGATGACTTCCAGGTAGCAACCTCTAAAAGCAGACAAAGAAATGGAATTATTGGAAGCAAGGTAAACTGCATGGCTTTTATATTATGATGAAAGTTACCCTATGTTTTGTTACTGATGTAGGCTCTAATTTTTGTAATTTTTTTTTAGCATCAAATCAATTGAGCTAGAGGATGATGCTTTTGATGAGAGACAAGCCAATAGTTTTGAAAACAGTGTGTAAGTAACCAATTACTCTTTTTGAAATTCTCTGTGCATATTTATGTGTACATATTGTCATATTTTGGTGTTGTTTTTTTCTTTCAGAATGGAGCTTGATTTGGAAGGAGCTTTAGACCCATTCGATTCAGATTATGTACCTCCAAACTCATTACGGTACGTTTTGTATTTCGGAGTTTTTTATTATCATTGTAAAATCTCCTCTCTCACTTTGCACTCTGTGATTGTATAAAATGCATTTTTCTTTTACAATAGTGGTGCATCACAGGATGTGGTTGATCAACTTCCTTGTATTGGCCTGGACGAAGCTGTATTTGACATCGCTGAATGTGTTGAGGAAGAATTCGAAAATGATCCTGAAGAGCTGTCTGAGTCATCCATTCCCATTTTCCCAAAACATGACAGCGTGCTTGTGGAAAGTGATCTTATAAACCAGCAAGCGTGCATCGTGTACTGCAAAAGCTTGCTCCAGATGGCAAATTTCCTCCAACTGCCTCTCAGTAAATGCCACTACAGTGACCGCAACACAGGCACTGATTGTGATGCCTGTCCACCTTTTCATGTAAAGTCACGTCCACGAGGTACAGCTCTGATTTTGGAATGGATGAGTTAACAATGTAATTCTTGCCACACCTTACCACAGGAAGAGCTAAAATTTTATGAATATAAAATCTATGTAAAGCACCCTTTTAATATTTTTATTTTTTATTTTTATAATATACAGTTTTGCCAACGTGGACATAAACTATGGAGTTGGAACAGCCAGCCAATTCTGAAACATGGGATGCAAGGAGGAGATTTCATGCTGTCAACCAACATTCAGCTGTCAGGGAATAACTTCTCCAAGATTGCTCTGTGGTTCAGAATCATGAACATGGGCATGGTGTCATCTCCAACCTTCTTTTCAATCCAGGGTACCTACTGTATAAAAACAATACGGGAGTATTGGGAGGAGAAGAGGAATGCCATAATCCAAAAATTACAGTCAAAATACCATGTGGTTGCTCTTGGTAAGTAAGGATAGATAATATGTAAGTATAGCTAGAAAGTATCTAAGCCTCATATTCGTTGTATGCTTAAATGTCTCTATTTATTTTATAGCTGACGGAAGGATGGACTCGCCTGGTAATGAAAAAGCTCTTGAAAAGCTACTGGAAATAATTTAGCTCTTTTGAGATGTCGTTTTAATAATTTTTCTATTTTCTGTATCTTCTTACAAACGGTCACTCTGCGATGTGCTGTACGTACACAACAAGGGACCTAGACACCATGGACATCATCAGTGTTGTCAATGTGGACAAAAGATGTGTTGGCCGTAAAAGTAGTGCCATGGAGAAGGCTGCCTTTATAGAGACCTTTGACAATCTCACAAAGGAGTTAAACATCAAAGAGATTGTTATTGATGTTCATGTGCAAATTGCTGCCCTCATGCGAAAGAATTTTACAATACTTGCGAGTTTTGAACTGTTATATAGAATTATAGATTGTTACAATACCACTTTGCTTTTCTTTTTCTGAACATCTCCAGAAAGGGGCCGTTATGGAGATCATAGTATTACCCATTCGCTTGACGTCTGGCACGCTTCCAAAAATCGAACAAAGAAACTTCATGCTGTATGTAAAATTGTATTACAATTGAACTAACATAGGCTTGTTCACGTTTTATTTATTTATTTTTTTTTTTATTTTTTATTTTTTTACGTGTCCTGTCTAGCAGTATGCTACTCAGAATTAGTGTCTGAGTACCAAGTACAAGCCCAACAGTTTTACTTTCCCAAGCAGAGTATTACAGCTTCGCTGTAGTACACCACTTGATGTATATGTATGAAAAATCTTTATTAGTGATTACTGTGGGTTCAATTTCCTGACGTCATGGACACTAAACCGAGACCAGAAGGGAGAACGGAAGAAGGTGAAGAAAAGAAACCGGACCAGCACCGGCGCGAACCGACGACACAAGCCAGGGAGGCAAACAAAGAACACAAGAAAACATCCCAGTCCTCCACCTCTGCCGGACGGCAGAGAAACATTAATACAAAACAAAAACAACAAACTGTACAGAACCAAACCAATAGTTCGGATCTAGTAGAATAAACTAAGAATTACACATTCACTACACGCAAGCATGGATTAATGAACATAATACAAATATTTCTGTTAAGCTCCTGGTAAAAGCTAACTAATGACGATAACCTCAGCTCAAGATATGTCCGTCCACACCAATGTCCCAACACCTATGTGTGTGTGCGAGCATGCAGGTGTGAATAAGGTTTCCCCATGCAAGTGATTGATAGCTGGTGTAAGGAACCGTCAATCCGTCCTACAGGAATCGACACAGACATGGAGGAGGCAAGAGATGTATTCATCCAGGGTCCCACAGAGTACAGAGGCCACAGGCAGATCAGCGCAGGGTCGATCACCCACCAAGAGAGGAAGAGATGGAAGCCCCAGGGGAACACCAAGCAGCCGCAATGCTGGGGCCCGAGAGATCGCAGTGACGACCCAGGGACCAGCCGACAAGGGCCCCCCGCCGCCGCCGCAGGCAAGGGGGATCCGCAGCCAACCGACGGACAACACACGCCGCCACGACCCCGGACCAATACCCATCGCCAACAACCCGGCCCGCCCCCACACACCCACACGCCAGGGAGCCACAGCAAGAGCCACAGCGGATGTTCGCCCTCCCCAGGCTGCGCCCAGCCGGCACCTGGACATCCAGATCTTCCAGCTCCTGGGTCCAGATCCCGCCCCACGCAGGGCGCCAAGATCAGGGGCCCAGCCAATGCCGGACAGCCCCCCCGAGATGAACCGACCAGCTAGCAGAAGTCCTGGAACCGGCAGGAGGCCTTGGCGCCAGGCACGGTCCCCACCGATCCACCGGACGGCACCAACCTACACTACAACCCCCATAAGAGGTGCCCCAGTCAATCCAAGGAGGACGTCGGCCCGAAACAGCGGCCGCCCGACACACCGGACCACCCAGGACCCACCAGACATGCACCAGGACCGAGCCGGGCCGCAACCGGGACCCCCAGCCCCAGGCATCGAGAGCCATCATCAACCAGCGGGCAGGAGCATCCATCACCGACGGGGAGTAACTGAGGGGAAGAAGACGCATCAGGCCAGAGGGAAGCCAAACACCCAACCTGACAGGTAGACATAGACAGACAGAGACACTAATACGTACCCTCCCTCTCATGCGTACACATTCTTACAAATTATTTTAATTACTTCTTTTTGTCCTCCAAAAGGCTGGAATGGTTTATGGACTAAAGCCTATACTTTGATGGATCAAGGAATAATTAACCATTTTTTGTATGCTTGTCAGCACACAAGCACCAGAGATGAGTTTATGGTTTGTATGTTCATGTATACACTTCTCTGCTAATCTATTTTTTTATATTTGCTGACATTGTTCACGCTGGATAATTCTTGTATTTTTCATGTTCTGTATCTTTAGAATGTGTGGAGTGGTATACTCCACCACGTGAGTGGAGAGCATGAATGGGCCTTTGGCAGGTGCTTTCATGGTCCTTTGGGAGAGAGACCAGGCAAAGAGCTGATTCTTTCTGGGTCTGCTGCACATGTAGCGTTGTCACAGATTGGTGTCACGAGAGGTGGCTGAAGAATATTGAGAAGTTACTCACCTTTCGGTAAGATGTTAGTGACATGATGTAATGTAATCTGTCTTAATAATTCCACAGATAAATGGAGAACGCAGTGACACATTTTTTCTGAACAATAAAGATTACAATATGTGGATCTGAATTATTTTAGACAGAGTACCAATACAGATACATCTAACACATACACAAGGGAATTAACTTGAACACATTTGGTAGTTTCTGCTCTGTTTGACGATGTAATTGTCATCTCAATAACAGCATCTGTATCGTTGCATCCCTTCCACAAACTGTGAGTATGTACACACATATATACGGACATTGACTTTTGTTTTTTATTTGCAGAACCACTTCTAACGCTGGAGTCTTTCCAAAATCACATACTGATGTACACAGGGAAACGATTTGTATTTTCGTTTGGCGTCTATGAAGCAAGAACATTACTCGCTGCATTGGACTACAACCACCACAACCATCACCCAGTGCAAGTGAAAAGCAAAGGTAAAGTAAATCATACTTTGTTGCTTTGACATGATTTTCAAACTGTGGTACAAGTACCGCCAGTGGTACTTGGAGGAATATTCTAAATATTATTTGAATATAAAATTAATTTAAAAATGTATAATTCCCACACAGTGTAGCTGTGGCAGGCAACAATCACCAATAAATAATCATAATTAGGAGTAAATAAGCTTCCTTTGATAACTGTTTATAGTAAAAAGGGTAAGCTGTATGTTAGGTTGGTCCTGATCATGGTACTTGGATAAATCAACATTTCCTCTGGCGGTACCCACTGTACAAAGTTTGAAAGATACTGCTAATGTTTAGCTTCAATAAATATTTTATTTCCCCTTATTGGATTAGATGCCTTGTAGTGCCAGGGTAAAACATTAAAATATGATACATCATACAGAACGGTTTGTGTACAATGTGACAAGGAGAGGAAAAATTACAGTTGCTTAAGGCACTTATGTGTTATTCTTCCTTGCTGTGGACAAAGCATGACTTAGCATTACTTGTTGTGACCTATTGGTGAAAAAAGAATTCAACTACTTTACCAGGAATTTGCTAACTTTATCATGTGTTGACTTTTTGTTTTCTTAGACACAAACGAGTGTACAGCAAAAGCTTGCAGCGTTACACTGTTCACACTGTGAAGGAGAACAAGGACTACGGCTACATCCCAGAGCTGCAGACAAGAATACTGCAGAAGCGCCTCAGCTCAGCAGGGGGACTACCAAAAAGGAGAAGAATTCAGGCAGACGACCTCAGGGCCCTGGGTCCTCTCTCCGGGATCATCCCTCCTGCTACAGCTGAGTTGGTGCAAACACAGCAATGCAGAGGACAGGTAATGATAACCATATGCCCTCTTCATTTTGGTTGAATAAAATTAAATAATTCTAATTTTCCTGTGGTTTTTTTTTTCGCCACCAGGACTGGATATGTGATCCATACACAGAGGCTGACGAGATTCAAAGCTGAACACAGCAAATTTTATTTTTCCAAATCTAATAACCTATATGAAAAAAAGTTTGACTAAAATAACAATAAAAGTAAAAAGTATATCTGAGGTGGTCATGATTTTTTGTTTGTGCGGAATGGGGCTTCTTTGAAACCTACGTAAACCCAAAAAGGGTGGGGATATTTGTCCCTGATCCTCCAAACACATCATGACGGAATCACATGCCGGTTGCCTCCGCCAAGACGTCCGTGTTGCAAAATGGTGTACTGTCTGTAGGCAGAGTAACGATACTCCATGTGATCGGTTCCAGGGTCTTGGCTGTCACGCAGAGCCAACACGTCATTCCACCTCTGCCGAGCCAAACACAAGATTCCCTCATCCAAACAGAACAAGTTAAAATGCGCACTTGTGCTCAGACACCCTTCGGGATCCTGTCCACAGCACTTATTTTCAAGGTCTGTAGGCATCAGTCGGCAGTTGGAGCAAGTGCACCAAGCTGGCTGACCCTGGTGTGATGGAGGACGTCCTGGTGCGGCCTGTCTATACTCCATAATGTCCAGTAGAACTCCTGGCTGACGTGTTACTACCATCTGAAGGACTTCATCTTTCTCCTCAGGATTTAGTTGTTGCAGCTGTGCCTGAAAATTGAATCCAAAAATTATTTTTACAATACTTATGATTATGACATATTGTAGTTTTTTTCGCAAGGACATACCTTTAACTCTGCTGTTCTGTCAGCAGACAGCTGAGCAACCCGTTCTCTGTCCTCCTCACTGATAGGTCCTGCTCTTCTTCCTCTAGCCTGGCTTCTCCTCCGGCCCGTGGCTGAACCTTCATTTCTGCTTCTCCCTATTGCTGCTCCTCTCCTTGCTCCTCTCCTAGTTCCTCTCCCTGCTCCTCTAGCTGCTCTCCATCTATCCCATCCAGAGTCATTGCTCTCCTCAGAGACTTCAGAATAAACATTTGGACTGGATTCCTCAAAGGAGAAGTATCAAGGTTTACATGTTAATGTAATGGAATGCATGTTTTATAAAAACGTCACTGAAAAAAAGCCATCAAATGTTTTGGTGATGATGCTGTATTTATAATGACATAAACAATGTTGCTGATACTTATTTTACCTAGATGAAAAATATGAACAGAATTGGGTAAAGTACACAAAGTTGTACTCAAGTAATAGTGGCAGGAGCTCAAAATATTTTTACTTGAGTAAAGGTATCCATCCAACATGCTATTCAAATAAGGCGTTTTGGTAAACAGGCTGCTTGAGTACTGAGTAACATCTGATTTTAAAATTGTTATAAGACAGACCTAAACATGGATTTCTTGGCAAATTCAGTTATTTCATAGAGTGAAAAACAAATTACATTAATAACATCAAAAAATAATTAGGAATAGAGGAAATCCATTTCTAAGTCATTAATTTGAATATAAAACATACTGTAGTTATAAGTAGTGGGGGAAAAAACAATTGAACAGGACTTGTCGTTTAAAACCATTTTATAACATTTCCAATAAGCTACTACAATAATTGCATCGGTCCGAGGAACTGTAAGGGAAGATACTTTTATCCTAGTAACTGGCTTATTCTTGTAAAGTACCAACTAGTAAAATGATTATTACCTACCAGTGGGATTAATTAGTTTATGCATTCAAAATGTACGAGTGTTTTTATTTATTTTAATTATCCGTCTAATGTGAGTCATTCATTTAGCCTTATTATTTGGCTTCTTCACTCGATTCACTTTGCTATAACTTTGCCCACATATCACATCCTACAAAAACACTAAAACTGATTTGGTCTAAATATCTTACATCACATTCATGATTTACCTCAGTCGAAGTCATTCCTGCAAAGCTATATACTGTCGAGTACCGTATTGACTCACCGGTTGTGAGGTATCGCTTGCGAGTGCACGTACAACATGCGCGCTTCATGCACGAGCTTAAAAATATGGCTGCAGTAACGCGTTTGGCCTGATGGAGCAATCGCGAGCGAAAAAATTCCAACTTCCTTAGAGTCCCTGTTAAGTCTTTCTGTTCTCATGAGCACATTTTTGGGATGCGCTCTTGTGCTGGGTTACTTGCTGCTAATTATGGGAAAATTGAGCAGCAGCAGTAATAGTAATAATAATGACAGTATACTAAATCCATAACATAGAAAAAGTGGCCACAAAAAACTCTGATAAAATCAATGTATATAATATAAAATATAAACAACTGGATAGAGATAACTAAATAAAAGTGAAATCTTTATTGTAATTCTGTGAAAAGACTGGACAGAGAACGACTGAATTCTGACTTTTTAACTATGTAAAAAGTACTTCTGTGACCGATTGATAATGTTGAATGAATACTTTTGGTTTTGTTACGGTTTAATGTGGTGCTGATTGATTTCCTTGCTCTAAGGGTTCTAGCTCAAAGGTTATTGATAGAAATGTGCAGTTTAAAGAAAAGCAATGAGCTGTGGTTTTTCCTTCATGAGGTGTTGATCCAGGCTGTTTTTTCCTTTTTTCTCCTCTGGAATGTAGAGCACTTTGAAAACTGGCTCCGTTCTCCTCGTCTTTCCCCTTGGAGCTGTCCCAAAAGTTATTCCTTTTTAATTTGTGCTCCTGTTCAAAACGCACAGTCAGATCTGTGGATACATAAAGCAGAGTTTTAAACACCATAAAAAGCAGGAGCTTTGACAGCTGAAACAGACGACAGGCACATTACGCAAACCTAGCTCACATACAGAATACCAGCGCTGTGCGTGCACTGTAAAGACTTATATTCCTGTCTGACAGGCCAACCACACACACACCACACTTTAGCTTCCCTTTTGTGTCTGGAACAAACACCGAGAAGAGGTTATTTAACAGTACTGATATTACTTGGAAAAACAATAGCAGTTTCCGAGTCTTAAAGTAATAAGAAACGACTAGTAGTCATGAAAGACAAGACGAGAAACGGAAGACAGCTGGAAAAAGTTAACAAGAAAGTAGCCTCTGATTACTTGCCACAAAGTTGTCCAATATGGGAAAAATACAGTGTGACCACTGAGTTATGTTATCTGTTAAAAGATCGGAGTGGATTTTGTGGCGTCTTACGATAGGGAAAAAGATCTGCTGTGAAACTTAGCTGTACTCTTGCTTGGACACTCCCAGCTGGAAAAAAAAAAAATACAGGAAAAAGCTGCTCATATTGTCGGGTTGAAGGCTTTACATTTATAAAAAGGGCCTCGTTTTGAAAAAGGGATAATTTAAAAATAATTTGAAATAAGAAAATGTAAAATATCTATTTTAATATTTATGAGTGAAGAATTAGTAATATTGTGAGATTGCTAAATATCTCAATCTTCAGAAAACAGAAAAGGGGGGGGGACACTCAATCGCGCTGATGCGGACTCCTGTAATCCTTCTACTTAGTGTGTTTTTACTATGTAGCTTTGATGTGAAGGGAGTATAAAAGAATAATAATAATGAAAAGTATGAATAGGAACTCTAGAATTTAAAATTATTTAAAGAGAGAGGACAAAGTTTAAATCTTGCGAAACAGGGGTGTGATTAAATAGGTGAGGGTAAAAGAAATGTACAGAAAGATGGTCTTTATTCAGTGCTTAGCATGATGAAAATATGTGCGGAAATCAAGATAATTGAAAATGATAACCTAGATGATCCTATTTCATTTCTGACATGAAACATGTCATATTAAATCTGGAAAAGCAGAGAAGAAAGGAATCAGGCCACCTTCCAGAATTTATGAAAACTCTTAATAATCTGTATGCAAGGATATAGCAGACCTAAATAAATACACTATCAGGTTAAAATGATGATAGAAATAATTACTATTCAACCCTATAGGAAAAGATAAGACAAAACAGATGATAAACTAAATTGGAAAATAAGGAAAAAGCTAACTATGTGCTGATGAATCGACATGATGTCTTTCCTTCTGGACGTGTCTCATGGCCCCCGGTTTGAAAATAAAAATGGGGGGGGGGGGGGGGGGGGGGGAGAAGACTGAGAAGTGACTTTTGAACCCTGCGGAAACTGGCTCTGGCTGACTTCATGCACACAAGAACAAAGGAGAATACCATGCAACACAAAGTTGAATCAAGCTGTACACTATGAACTTGAAAAAAGGAAAAGCAAGCTTTGCAGTGCAGAGTACCTCCCCTCTGCCCAAGAGACTGGTGGATGCACACAAAACGCCTCCTACTCCTTCCTCCTCCCATTAACAATGTGTTTTACATCAGCTGACTGGCAAATAAAGTGACTTTTTAACCACGGAGCCTAGAGAAAAAGACAAAGAGGTGCTCCCCCACGAAACTGTTGGTCAGCGGGAACTAAACTAGCTTACCCCCATGGACACTAAGTTGGATCAGGGTGCTTTGGGGTACGTCTGGAGAGGTTCAAGACATCTTGTGGATTTAAGTTCAATCCTGCATAGACACCTAAGGATTTCATGGATGCAACCAGTAGACGTGGTGGTAGTTAAGGTGGAAAAAAGGAAACAATATAATTTAGTGACAAGGGGTGATAATAAAATAGTTATGGACAAAAAGCATGGAAAAAGGGCTAACAAACCCTTAGAGAAATTAAACCCAGTAATGCCTCATGAAACTTAAGCAAATACACAAAAAAAGAAATTTCCAGGTGTCATTAAACTATAATAAAGCAAAACCTTTAGGGAAAGTATAGGAAAACATGTCTTACACTCCTTTGAGACATTAATCTAAATGACATTTTTAGACATTTATTGAAAATATTGTGTTAATACCAGAATAAATATTAAATATGATCATTACTAAAAATGTAAATGCAAGATTCCAAAAATCTAGAACAAAGCATAAGCACACTCACCCCGAGTGTGAACTGATTAGTGTGGAGTGCTGTCTGCCTATGATCTAACTGTTACTGACAAAATATAAAGCAGATCTATTAATTACCCAATTGCTCCTTCCAGAAAAAAAGGGGGAAATCCCTTCCTGACTCTTTTGCTATGCTTTGGGATTTTTCCAATGATGAATCATTAATTTAAATCAAATTTGACAAAGAATCTAATTAATCTAGGTCAGCTTCATGAATATAGAGCTGAGTAAGTTTACTGTTATATGATTTTTTTCTTTAAAAAGTCAGAATCCCAATCAGCCACTGAAGCAACAGCTGAAAGTAAGAGGGAGTACAACAACGTAATGTTTACAAAAACAAATAGTTTATTAGAAAACACAATTTTCGTTCCATATTGTTAGTTTAAAAGTAGACAGATCTAAATATCAGGATTTCAGAATAATAAACAGTACAATCAAAGAGCTGCCAAGTTCTGAGTCACTGATCCACTCGCTGCCAGAACCAAAGTATTTGACGGTGATTTGTCTCCTTATTAAATTATTTCAACATACCATCGGCAGAACCTCACCAGTAACTTTTCATTTGAAGTGAAAGCAGAACACACGTTCAACAAAACTAGAACAGCTCTTTAAATAATCATCAAGCGACCATCTAAATTCCTAACAGAAGGCATAAAAACTGTAGCTGCTTGTAATATAATGGTCTTGTCACTGACTACATTGACTCATTAAGAGCAGTAATTGAGAAAAAGTTGCATGCTCATGATATTTGATAAAATTTTCAGGCAACCTGAAACAACCATGTCTGAAGATCTCATCATAGAATTTATAGCGAAGCCTAAGCTCAAAATTCAATGCAAGGGAATGAGTGAATGTGTGAATGCTTGTACATGTGGATGTTTCAAAAGGGCAAGTGAACTTTGCAACCTATGTGTGAGAATTGATTTATGGATAAAAGTTTGAATGACTGACTGCTTGATTGAATTATTGATTAATACATATATTGAGCGATTTATGAAACTAAAAAGATATGTGAATGTTCAAAACTAAACTGGCTAGATGCTTTTGCCGCTTGCAGCATTTTAGAATGCAAAACTAATTTGCTACTGCTTGAAATGCAGAGCTACACAGCTGCAAGATGAAGGATCCTTCACTTGCGCAACTGAGTTAAAAATAAATAATATATATCAGATAATTAACTAGTGTCCACAAGAAATTCTCTGCAGGATATGGAGAAAAGAGATGCCTTTAGCAGAATTAATGAAGGTCCAGTGGACCCCTGAGACCACACGAGATCATCCAGAGGAAATTACACAAACCAAGGAGTGAAGATTCATCTGATGTGCTCCGAGGAACACCAACCGGCATCCAGATCAAAGGCAGTTCAACGAAGCATCATCTGAGCCACCGCACCAAAGCCAAGAAGTAACTCAGGAGAGTACCAATTGGAAGAATAAGACTGAAAGAACCAAGGAAGATGAGAAAGATTGTGGGTCTGATCATTGCACTCTATTAAGTAATAGCAGGAAAAGTGCTGGTCCTGAAGGAGGTGAAGATGACACCTAGAGGAACAGAAAACAACGCCCAATCACCAGAGCAACTGCAAAGGAAAGCAGCCAGAAGGAACTGTCCACCCCAGCAAAGTTATGTAAATCGGCAACAAAAGCATGATGCAATATGCCACATACCACACCACACCAGATCAGTCAGTCACCAGTATTCAGCAAATCAAAAGCAAAATCATATACATAGATCACAAACACATAGACACTTTAAAATTTATAGGGAAATTAAACAAGTTAAATAGGAAAAAGATATAGATTTCTGGTTCCAAAGTTGTGAGTTGTGAGAATAATTACCAGAACCCTCATCTGTTACAGGATTAACTACACCTGTCACCACACCAACCAGTAAAGCAAATCACCAATCTGGCCGCGCCAACAGTAGCTGCTACCCCAAGCCCACTGACAATGGTACCAACACAAGGAACCACACAAAAAACAGCTAACGTAGTTACACTGGGTGTAAAACTTCTACCTTTTAATTTGAGTGACGAGGCCAGTTCTGACCTCGTCAAGGGGGGAACGAATAATTAATGGTTCACAATGTCAGAATATAGATAATTCTAGTTGAAGACAAATTTGAGTTAAACTATGAACTGTAGGCAAGATACGTTTGAGAAATGCACTTTAGTACATAAACAAGTCTGTAGATTTCAATAATGCCACCGATGGATCAGTATTTTAAATTGACAATTTGTGGAATAACACAGAAAGTGCACAATTAATTAGAAAACTACAGGGGTGTGTAAAATTTGCAGAATCCAATATCTAAATAGCAAATCAACAAAACAGTTTATGAAGCTTAGGGTTTTTTACACATTAGCTTGAACATATTTATCACCACAGCCGTTTGATATGAGAACCATTAAACCATGCATGTGATAATTGACAATGACAACTGTGTGAGATGATATCTTGCTGAACAACTTGCCTCTACAATGGGTAGGTTTTTACAAGATGGTAAGATTAAAAATGCCTGTTATAGTGAGTTTGTGAATGAAATATCAATATTGATAAAATAGTGATGAGGTGTTTAAAGGAAGACTTAAAGTTAAGGCAGGATTTGATTCAATGTTGTCTGATTACAATTAACAGAATGTAGAATGTATTTATTTCACTTGTTACAATTAGCAGTGAATCCTGGATTATACAGAAGATGTTTTGAGCACTTAGGTTAGAAAATTAGAAAGAACTAGTAAATAACTTCAATAGTAATTTAGTAGAAAGGAAGTATTCACTATGAATGCTGGGACGAGTGGCTGGTCTGGGAGGGGGGTGGTTAGAACTAAATTTAGGAAATTAGAGGGGAATGATAATTAAGGTGGCAATTAGTGCGACCATAGTACTACTTGTTATTTCTTTTTGGCATTTTGCATCATACCCATCGAGAGACGAGTATGGAACATTGATGAACTTGACTGCTGTGTCTCAACCGATCCAGCTGGAAAGAGCTACAATTAACTGTCCTCTCCACCTCTTACACAACTAAGTATCCAAGCCAATAACTTCTCCACAGAGCCATTCCAAGTCTTAAAGTGCCTTTGGAATAAATAAAGTCCAACTCCAGGACCTCGGCGGCCCCCAGCAGAACCCACACAAAGCTCCATCAACTTGTCTGTTCATTTTTACTTATGTTCTCATTTTCTTTTATGAATCGTTGAAGACTTTTCAGTGTTTTCCCTCATCATTCATTTTTTGGACATTTGGGACTTTGCATTATTTCCAGAATTACATTCAGAATGGACAGTAGAACCTTTTCATACATTCACATAACACACTTAGGGTGCATTTTTTAGTTTAACCTGATTGCCATTTGAATTTATAGCTAAGTTAGATAAACCATGGTTTACATTTAATCACATTTTAAGTCGACTTCACACTCATTTGCATTTAATCAATTTGTTTTTGGAAATTACTCCTTGTGTAAGTCAAGGCACTTCGCTGTGAAGAGGGTAGTCGTCCTGACCATGGGGGCTTTGAAACTGTTTTTTCCTGCTTAAAAGAAACGCAGCCAGCAGGTTTTTCGGTTTCACACACTGAACCACCACTTACGCAAGCTTAATTGATTGTTTATATGTTACTCAAGAAGCATGTACTCCCATACTAGTGTCCCTGTACCTTAACTTTTGTATACTTTCTTTAATTATTCACAGTTATATGCTTGTTATCCACATGCCTTAGTCATTAGTTATTTTAGCTAGAGTGTGGCGATCTTTAGAAATCACCAGAGGGGGGAAATGTAGAAGGCAGATTCATATTGTATTACACTGTTAGGATTAATGTTTATATAACTACTTTCCACATTGCAAGATCTCCCCCATTAGCAAGGAATGTTTGATACGGCCAAAGGATTATTTGTGCGAAGATCTGGCAGAACATCGACTTACTGAGGATTTCCCAGAAAACATTAGTCAAAATCTGATAGGGGTCAGGATGACCTGTCTCCAGTCTGGGACAGCACAGCTGGGATCCATCACTTAGGCACTGCACTTGTGTGTATGCAAGACGTGCACGTTCCCCCATGGGCAGAAAAGTACTTAAGAATCTGTACACCCCATTTTAGAGTCAGAGAGTCCCTGGTACGATCGTTTGATGCTGTATTAAGGTATGGTCTTTTGTCAAAATTTTGTGACATTTGATTAAAACCTGGCCCAAGGCTGCATATCCATTCTCTAAGGCTGTGTCTGTGTTTTTTTAATACTTGATGATACTCTGAGAACCAACAATGTCAAAGGCTGTAAATACTTATGTACATGTGATTTCTCAAGTTTTTTAGTTTTTTCAATAAATTAGCAACAATTTCAAATACACTTTTTTTCACATTATCATTATGGGGTGTTGTGTTTAGAATTGTATGGGAAAAAAATTATTTAATGCGTGTTGGAATAAGGCTGTAACATAAAAAAGTGGAAAAAGTGAATCGCTGTGAATACTTTACAGATGCACTGTATGTACTTTCAGTTTTTTATCCTTTTAACATATGTTTTGTTAGTTTCTTTACCACAAAATCATGTAAAGCACCTTGAATTACCTTGTTGATGAAAGTGTGCTATAAAAATAGAATTACCTTGCCATTCCTGTTCTAGATGGAGTACATGATATTTAACAACAGCCATGATAAGAATAGCACTATTTTAGCTCATTTTGAAATAAAAGCTAAACTTGACATAGTGAATGGAGAAGCATAAAACAATGAAAATGTAGTGCAATTATGTAAATGTGTCATTTGATTTGGATAAATGTGTTTGCGTGTTTGGCAGGTGGGGTACTGGTTGACATTTTTAATACTTGTACAATGATTTTAGCACAAAAATCTTGCAGCAAAATACAGTAGAAACATAGCAGAAACCTTTTCTGGGGGGGCAACGTCACTCTTGCACCTTATGCAACCACAGTTTGACAACTTGTTTGCTTTGCTCCCTAACAGGTATATTAATTTTTCAGTTTTAAGACACAGTACAAATGCTACATTTTATATGATATGCCTACATATGGAATTTAGTATTTTCTCAGTTTTCCACACTGTATAAGTCTTACCCTGAATTTTCGCAGGAGTGTGTACCAAGAGATTATGTTAAAGCTTACTGCTGCATCAGGTTTAACTTGGACTAGCCTTTTGGTACATAGTATTAATTATGTTGGTACTCTAAATGTTGACATTTCTAAGGCTTTGTTGGTATGGCTAAACCCCAACCCAATATTTTCTGCAATCAGTGCTAAATTAGCCTGGTATGAAACACTAATAAGGTGACTATGTCTGTAAACATGGCTTGTGACAAAGCACCTCAGTCTTAGCTCCTAAATATCAACTGGGATACCTTCACTCTTATCACAGACATCTCCTTTATTGTTTAATAGCCTATCAGTGCCTACAATAATGAGCTTATCTCCACTCTTAATGACTGACTAAATTAAAGTCAGAATCATTAATGGCAGTGACTTGACTCTCCAATGCAATCACTCACATGCCAAGAAAGATTGTATTGAACAACATGGTAGTTGGAAATGCTTTTACAGTACAAAAATTTCACAGAAAAATAAAAAAATGGGTCCAAAACAACAGTTTTCCCTTGTTAAAGAGAAAAATAAAATGGAATACCCCTGGGGGATTTTACTTTGTTTGTGTGGTATTAAGCCACATCATATTGCGAGATCTTTTCCAGTTTAAGTTGTTCTTTTCACTGCGGGTTATGCAGCAATGTATTCAGATTCACGATTTGTCCTACCAAATGGCAGTTACCACAGTTCCCAGACCATCCAAGGGAGATCAAAATCTTCTTGCGTCAAAAGCGGGATTTGCGTTCCCTGGTGGGGGGCTCGCCATCCCTGGATAGAGTCCAGTCAATCAACCAATCTTCTTTGAAGAGAAAAAAAAAATCTGACCTGCACAAGACAGCAGGACAACATTCAAAAATAATTCTAAATTCCCACATCAAAAGTAAGTTGCAGCAGCTAATCATGCTTAAGAATCTATATTTTTTTAAATATAAGACATCACCCAAACAATTAATTTTTAAAGTTATAAGACACCCAGAGCAACAGAATACAGAACTCTCTGCAGACTTCTGAATGGAAACAGCTCGGTATCACAAGGAAGTGTAAGAAACTTCTATGAGTACAATTGATCTTCACAACACATTTGCATTCATGTTGAGCATGAATACACATTTTAAATACACACACTACACCGATTCGCTAAAACCAAGAATACTTAGCTTCTGGTGTGGCTCTATAAAGAGCTTACTCTGACTGCACGAGGTGCTCGCTTACTGATGGCGCTAGCTGTTAGCTTCTCAGTTCTGACCTAATTTCAGTCACACACTCGGTTCACATACCGTTAAAACAGCAACTCAACAGGGTTAACACTTGAACAAAACCTGGAGTGTTTCTTAAGGAATGTTTTTGACTATAAAATCGTAAAACGTGCCTCCCTCAGAGCGTAAAACTCTTCTACTTCTCATCACGTCTGCCTGAGTGCGCTTCACTGAACGTTCAGAAATAACACTATTATAATGTTCTCGTGCAGTGTGTTGAAACGCTGACAAAAAACCAAGCTAAACCAGGTTAAATGAAGACCAAGTCGTTGTGAGGTTCACCATTTCTTCATTAACTTTTGGTGAAAACTGTAACACAAATATTACAAAGTACATTCAATTTGTACTCAAACATTTGTACATAGTTATTAATAAACATTCAAAGTAATATATTTCCCTAAATAAGCATCATATAGCTTTTGTACAGTTTTAGCACACGTTAGCAAGTGTAAACAAACTTGTCCTAAATTTAACAAATTTCACCTCAATATCACTTTTACAGTTCTTTAACATTCATAGTATTAACTTTTTAAACTTACGGCATTGCCTCTATGATGCTTAATAGCGGATGGCATTGGATCAAGTTCAGAGCATGTAAAACATGTCTGCCATGCTTTTCAGGAGAGCCAGGAAGAGACCGGAAGTTGCAAAACGGGAAATGACATCAACTAATAGCTCTTTAAAAATAAACTTTCCATCCTGACAATTTAAACCTCAGTTGAAATTACTTTGCTCATTTTAACTAAAATAACTGACGGGATCATAAAGAGAATTATTTCAACAGAAAATAAACAATTGCCTTGAAGGCATCACACTCCCCGTCTGGCCTCTGTGAGGTCATAGTGAAAGTCACCAAGTCTGAACACTTGACTTTTATCAGTCTTTGGGAAGAAGGCACTCCGAAAACTTTTCAGAGACCTGTTACAGAAGTTGTTTTAAACTTCTGTAACAGGTCTCTGAAAAGTTTTCGGAGTGCCTTGGTCAGTGGTCTCCACTTCAACCTTTCTCACAAGGTCATCCTTTCCAGGAAAGGTGGCAGTAATCCTAGCCATTGGCCAGCAGTTGCGAACTATCTGCTTGTCACGGAGCAGGACTAGGTCTCCAACTTGAAGATTCCTTTGTGGTGTAGTCCACTTTTGTCTGTTTTGTAGAGTGGGTAAGTACTCGCGGCTCCATCTGCCCCAAAACTGGTTTGCCAGGGCCTGCACCTGCTTCCACTGTTTTGTGTAAAGGTCCTTGTCATCGAAGTCTCCCGGAGGAGGTGGAACTCCTGACTTCTGTGTGAGGAGCATTGATGGTGAAAGGATAAAAGGTTGCTGTGGATCTGCAGATACAGGTAAAAGTGGTCGTGCATTCATGATGGCGGTGACCTCTGCCATCAGTGTACAAAGGACTTCATGAGTTAGACGGCTTTTCTGTTGGAGCAACATTGAATCAAGGATCCTTCTTGCGACACCGATCATACTCTCCCAACAGCCTCCCATATGGGAAGCGTGTGGCGGGTTGAATTTCCAGCTGCATCCTAGTTCACTCAAATACCTCTGCACTTATCCATGCCAAGCTCTCTGCATGCTCCAATGAAGTTGGTGCCACAGTCAGACTGGAGTTGCTTTGCAGGGCCTCTGAGTGCAAAGAAACGCCTGAGAGCATTTACACAGCTGGAAGAGTCCATTGACTCAATGACTTCTACGTGAACAGCTCTTGAACTGAGACAACTGAACATGATGGCCCACTGCTTACTCTCGGCCTGCCCTCCTCTCGTGCGTCTGGCTGTAACAGACCATGGACTTCACATACGTGAAAGGAGGACAAGTTTTGAGACGTTCCATTGGTAGGTTAGCCATACATTGTTGCTCTGGTTTCCCTCGTAGCTTGCGACAAGTTATGCATTTGTGGAGAACTGAATTAATCAGTGTTTTGCCACCCAGGATCCACAGGCCTGCTGCTCTAATTGCTCCTTCCGTGAGATGACGGCCCTGATGTTTCACCTGCTCATGGTGATGTCTTGTGAGCAGCAACGATATGTGGCTGTTCTTGGGCATGATAATTGGGTTCTTTTCCGCACAAGTTAATTCAGAATGTTTTAACCGCCCTCCAACGCATATGAAGTCATTCTCCAACGTCGGGCAAAGTTTCAGTAGGGGGCTACTTTTAGGCACAGTTTTGTTGAATTGCAGTGCTGATAACTCCCTTGTGAATGCAGCCTTCTGCGCTGCTTTCAAGACAACATCTCTTGCTTGAGTCATTTCATCAGCAGTGCGAGGTAGAATACAGTTATGCCAACCTTTACATTTGCTTTCTTGGTTTGACCGTTTGTGGGATCGTGCCATATGGATGAGGTAAGCAAACCCTCTGACAAGGGAGGTGAAAGTGGAAAACCGGTTGAAACGATCAGCGCTAAGTGTGGTTTCTTCAGTGCAAGTAGCACAAGTTTGTACTTGGGGCCGGATCTCTGAGTCCTTCTCTGGCTCAATGAGCTCAAACCTTTGAGTGTTTTTTGTTGTTGTTGATAAATGGACTGATAAATGGACTGAACTTATATAGCGCTTTTCTAGTCTTACTGACCACTCAAAGCGCTTTACATTGAAGCCACATTCACCCATTCAGACTCGCATTCATACACCGACACCCAACATGGCTCGGTAGGACAATGTAGAATTTGGGGGTTAAGTGCCTTGCCCAGGGGCACATCGACATGTGACTCGAACCTACGACCCTCCGATTGCAAGCCAACTACTCTACCACTGCGCCACAGTCGCCCCTGATAACGTCTGATACAAGAATGAGGGACCTGTGAACCAAGATGTTTGTAAAAGGCGGGATGCAGGCAAGGATCTGGACGCGTGGTCAGCTGGGTTCTCCTCTGTGTGTACATAATTCCACTGTTCTGCAGTTGAGGACTGGCGGATGCGCCGGACTCTATTATGGACGTATGTATAGAAACGCTTTGTCTCTTTACAAATGTACCCAAGGACCACTTTACTATCTGTAAAGAACTGGACAGCATCAAACTTGAGATCAAGTTCCTCCTGGATGAGATCTGCCATCTCCACTGCAAGAACTGCTGCGCAGAGTTCAAGCCTAGGGATAGTTGGTTCCGACTGAGGTGCTAGCTTAGCTTTGCCCATTACAAATCCCACTTCAGATTTCCCATCCTCCTGAATGGTCTTTATATAAGCCACAGCGCCGATTGCCTTGTTTGAGGCATCTGAGAAGATCCACAATTCTGAGCGCACTGCTTTGGATAACGAAGTTGTGTACGTCCGTGGAATATGAAGCTCACTTAAATCTTGAAGGGAGTCTCTCCATTCCTCCCAACTCTTCAGCTTGTCTTCTGGGAGTGGCATATCCCAGTCAGAAAGATCAGAGGTCAGTTCCCTGAGAAGGGCTCTTCCCTGGATTGTAACAGGTGCCAGCAAGCCGAGGGGGTCAAAAACAATGTTGACAGTAGAAAGAACTCCACGTCGAGTGAATGGTTTCCTTTTGTTAGATACAGAAAAGGTGAATGTGTCAGTTTTGATCTCCCAGAGTATGCCCAAACTCCTTTGTGTGGGTACTGTCTCTCCACCTAAATCTAAATCTTTGGTAACTGTAGCACGATCTTCAGGTGAGAAGGCTTCGGTGACTGCCTTGGAGTTTGACACAAACTTGTGCAACCGAAGGTTTGATTCTGCGAGTGAAGTCTGTGTTCGTTGGAGCAGATCGATGGCCTCTTCTTCAGATGGCAAAGATATTAAGCCATCATCCATGTAAAAGTGTCTTTCGACGAACTTGACTGTGTCGTCGCCATGCTCCTGAGCATTTTCTCGGATGGCTCTGGGAAGCCCATAGATGGCTACGGCAGGGGATGGTGTACTGCCAAAGACATGGACTTTCATCCGGTACTCTATGTCAGGCTTACTGAGATCATTGTCCTTGTACCAAAAAAAACGGAGGAAGTTTCTGTGGTGTTCATGGACCAAAAAACAATGAAACATTTGTTGGATGTCTGCGAGGATAGCGACTCTCTCTTTTCGGAAACGCAGAATGACACCAAGGAGAGAGTTGTTGAGATCAGGTCCTGTGAGGAGTACATCATTTAGGGAGACACCACAGTGTTTCGCGCTGGAATCAAACACCACCCTGATTTGGTTTGGCTTTTGTGGATGGTATACACCAAATGATGGCAAGTACCAGCATTCCTCATCTTTGTTTAATGGGGGCGCCACCTCGGCATGACCACTGGTGAAGATTTTCTCCATGAATGCTGAATACTGTTCTTGCATCTCAGGTCTCCTTCTCAAAGTTTGCTGAAGAGAGATGAACCGCTTAACTGCCTGCCCTTTGTTGTTCGGGAGACGTTGGCGTGGTTCTCTGAATGGGAGTGGTGCGACCCAACTATTGGAGTCATCCCTGTAGACACTTGTTTCCATGATCTTTAGAAAGAGAATGTCTTCCCTTGACAGAACGAGTTGGTTGTCACGCTCTGTTTGATCGAAGACTGTTTGTCCAAGCATTTTCTCTGGTAATTTATCAGGCCCCCTGATGGCTTGTTTGGTTTCTTTGACACATATCAAGCTGGAGCAGGGTTTGAAGCTCGAATGGCGGCCACTGCCCCATATGTTGGTCTTAAATGCATTGACTTCAGGCTTATGTGCTTTGCCTAAGCAGACCTCACCTATTACTGTCCAACCCAAATCCAAGCGCTGGGCAAAGGGAGCATTGTGAGGCCCGTTTACCTGCTCTCTGACTTTATGTACCCTTAGTACATCTCTCCCGAGTAGCAGGAGTATTACTGCCTCTGGGTCAAGATCAGGAATAAACTGAGAAATGTGAAGGAGATGGGGTTGGTGAAGAACTGCATCTGGTGTTGGAATCTCAGCCCGGTTGTTTGGGATGGCTTCGCACTCAAGGAGAGGTGGAAGAGAAATGACTGTTTTACCATCTAGTGACTCAAGCCAGAATCCCTCTGCTTGCTTGCCATATGATTTTACTGTTTCAGAACAGGTTGTGAGATTGTAAGGGAAAAGCTCACTGTCCACATGAAACTGCTCGAAGAAATCTGGTCGAGCCAGAGAGCGGTTGCTCTGATCATCAAGAATGACATAGGCTTTGATGGCCTTGTTCTTGTAATCTTTGTGGAAAACCTTTGCGAGGCAGATCTTTGAGCATGAACGACCCCACTGACCAGGACCACAAACCTCTGTACAACTTGCATTAACATCAGACCCATTGGACTGTTCTCCCTCCCCGCCATTCTCTGGCGGCAGTGGGGGAGCCTGGAAAGCTAAAGGTGGGGGGCCAGAATGCATGACTGCATCATGGTAGGTGCTTCCACATTCAGAACACTTCACAGAGATCTTGCAGTCTTTGGCAAGGTGGGAAGTTGAGCAGCAGCATTTAAAACAAATTGCTTTTTCCTTGAGAAAGGCCTTTCTGTCGCTGAGGGATTTGTTTCTAAATGTTCTGCACTTCTTAAGAGGGTGCGGTTTGTTGTGCAAAGGCCAGTTCTTGTTGGGATCCATACTAGTGGTAGAAACGTCAGTTTTGTGGACGGTGATAGGTTTGTTGGCATTGAAATTCTTTCCAGAGGGTTTGTCAGGTTTTGTGGTCATTGTCGTATTACTATGGAACATGAAGCTAGGGTCATTACGTTTCTTTGCCTCATGACAGATAAAGTCACAGAAATATTCGAAGGGAGGGAAACACCCATGGTTCTCTTCTTTGAACCACAAACCTGAAGACACCCACTTATCCTGCAGTCCGTATGGAAGTTTGTCCACGATTGGGGCAATTCCACGAGAGGTATCCAGATATGATAGGCCAGTCAGGTATCCATCCCCTTTGGCACCTTGAATCTCCATAAGAAGATCTCCAAGTTCACGTAATTTAGTACACTCTTTGGCTGAGATCTTGGGAAAGCTATCCAGTCTTTGAAACAATTACCTTTCTATTATTTCAGGGGCGGCATAACAGTTCCGTAATCTCTCCCATGCCTTTTGGTGTTGTTTATGTAAACTGAGCGGACTCGTCTCACCTGTTCACCAGATTCCTTTCCAAGCCATCTAATCATGAGGTCTAGTTCCTGGAATGGTGTAAGGTTGATATCTGCGGCTGCATTAGTGAATGATGACTGCCATGCACGGAAATTTTCCGGCTTGTCGTCAAACTGGTAAAGGCCTGATGTGACAAGGTCTCGGCGTGCTAAGTATTGTGCTAAGGGCTCAGCTTGTGGCAACATGGAGGCTGGAGTAGTACGCTGGCAGCCTATGATATATATATATATATATATATATATATATATGATATATAATATATGATATATGATGCTCTTACCTTTGCAGCTTCAGCCTTGGCTCTGGCACGTGCCACACTTGCTGATGATGCAGAGCTTTTGATGCTTCTGACGCTGTGTGCAGATGATCTGTGACTTGCTGCCATCTTGGACACTTTTAAACATCAAATTGTTGCCTTTTCACTATAATGTTCTCGTGCAGTGTGTTGAAACGCTGACTAAACACCAAGCTAAACCAGGTTAAATGAAGACCAAGTCGTTGTGAGGTTCACCATTTCTTCATTAACTTTTGGTGAAAACTGTAACACAAATATTACAAAGTACATTCAATTTGTACTCAAACATTTGTACATAGTTATTAATAAACATTCAAAGTAATATATTTCCCTAAATAAGCATCATATAGCTTTTGTACAGTTTTAGCACACGTTAGCAAGTGTAAACAAACTTGTCCTAAATTTAACAAATTTCACCTCAATATCACTTTTACAGTTCTTTAACATTCATAGTATTAACTTTTTAAACTTACGGCATTGCCTCTATGATGCTTAATAGCGGATGGCATTGGATCAAGTTCAGAGCATGTAAAACATGTCAGCCATGCTTTTCAGGAGAGCCAGGAAGAGACAGGAAGTTGCAAAACAGGAAATGACATCAACTAATAGCTCTTTAAAAATAAATTTTCCATCCTGACAATTTAAACCTCAGTTGAAATTACTTTGCTCATTTTAACTAAAATAACTGACGGGATCATAAAGAGAATTATTTCAACAGAAAATAAACAATTGCCTTGAAGGCATCACAACTATCCTGACAACGTGTTTGTGCACACTTCAAGGAACATTCAGGAAAAACTCAACTTTCTTCTAACCAGTAAAAACAGAAATTCACATTAGAAAAATCTATTAAAGTGCAATTTTCATCCCCAAAATAACTACAATTTATATTATATTTACACTTTAAGTGGATAAGTGGATTTGAAAGTTTAAAACATTGGAAGATTAATAAATTTGTTTAGTTTTTTTCTTTAAACTGACAGTTACAACCTCCCCCTCTCAGGAAAAGCACGTCCTCGTGCTCCTGCTCTTAGGCTTTTATGTCACTGCAATAGCTGAAACATCTGGTATGTAATTATTATTTGGCAAATCAGATGCATTTATTGAGTTTATTATGGCACTGCTAAGACCCTCAAAAAATGACTGAATCAGTTCACTAAAGGGTTCCCTAGCTCAGTATAATGAAGCCTTTTTGGATGTGTTTTTTTGTCTGGTTGAACACCTGATTGCCTCTTGAATATTCCCCGAGTTCTGAGCTGGTGGAGTTTCAATAGGTTTTGTATGGTTTGGAGTATGGAAATCTGCCTCCTTTTTACAAAGCTGTGTTTCAGTAATCGGTGAAGAAGGGTATGTTATATTAGCCTCACCCTCTACAGAGTTCTCATCCAATCATATTGAATCAGAGTCAGCTGGTAATGGTTGTTCTGAGGAAATGTCTTTGACCATTTTTGCTCTAACTTCCATCCCAGACTCACCCACAGAAACTTCAGAAACATGATCAGTAATGGGAGAGGCTGCTCCTTCAATAGTTTCTGGATCTAATGCAACATAGTCCTGCACTATAGGTATCTGTTTAAAATCAGGTCGATTCACAGTTACTATACATATCTGATTGAACCCTCCTCATCATCGTCTGAATGCAGATTTCCTTCGTCATCTCTTTTACTACCCAGATTCAGACGGGTCTCCTACCAGGTGGGGGGTTTTCTTTCTCAGGCACACTTACAGGTAGGAACCCACAAGGTAAAAGCCTAAAGCAGCATAGCTACTAACATTAACCCTTCTCCTAGCTACTAGGAGACCTAGCTACTAACACTTTCTACCTGGCTTACATTAATCTATCTCTACCTAGCTACTCTACCTCTTCCTATTTCTTCCTAGCTTTTGACACCCTACCTGACTATAACATTAACCTGTCTCTTCCTAGCTACCTGTCTAACCTGTCTCTAACTACCTGTTAACCTGTCTCTAACTGTAAGCTTTGTCAAAGAGGAAAGTTTTAAGTCTAGTTTTAAAGATAGACAAATTGTCTGCTTCACGAACAAACCCTGGGAGCTGGTTCCATAGGATCTGCCACCCATTCTACTTTTAGAAATCCTAGGAACTATCAGTAAACCTGCAGTCTGAGAGCGAAGGGCTCTATTAGGAACATATGGAAGAATCAGGTCTCTTATGTATGATGGAGCCAGATTATTAAGAGCTTTATATGTCAGAAGGAGGATATTGAATTCTATTCTAGATATCACTGGGAGCCAGTGAAGAGAAGCTAAGACAGGGGAAATGTGATCTCTTCTTGTAATATTAATCAGAATCCTAGCAGCAGCATTTTTGACTACCTGAAGACTTGTAATTGTATTCTGTGGACTACCTCATAATAAACAGTTACAGTAATCCAGCGTTGAAGTAACAAAGGCATGGACTAGTTTTTCAGCATCACTCCTGGACAGCATGGTTCTAATTTTTGCAATACTCCTAAGGTGAAAAAAAGGAAATCCTAGAGACTTCTTTAATGTGAGATCTAAATGACATATCTTGGTCAAAAATAACACAGAGGTTATTTGCTTTATTACTGGAGGCTAATTTAATGCTGTCCAGGTGAAGAGGTTGACGAAGTAGTTTATTTTTGAGAGCTTCTGGTCCAAAGACTACAACTTCTGTTTTATCAGAATTCAGAAGCAAGAAGTTTAGAGTCATCCACATTTTTACGTCTTCCAGACATGCCTGTAGTCTATCTTACTGATTGGATTCATCAGGATTTATGGATAGATATAGCTGTGTATCATCTGCGTAACTATGGAAATTTATCCCATGCTGCCTAATTATTTTACCAATACGAAGCATATATATAGTAAAAAGGATCGGCCCAAGCACTGAACCCTGTGGTACTCCGCACGTAACTATTAAGGTTGAGGAAGATTTATCATTTACCTGAAAAAACTGAAATCTCTTGGACAAATAAGATTTAAACCAGCCTAGTACTGTTCCTATTATACCAACAGTTTGAAGCCTTTCTATGAGAATATTGTGATCAACAGTATCAAAGGCAGCACCGAGATCTAACTGGACCAGAATGGTCACCAGTCCATTGTCTGAGGCTATGAGAATATCATTAGTAACCATCACCAGAGCTGTTTCAGTGCTATGGTGAGCTCTAAAGCCTGACTGAAACTTCTGAAACAGCTCATTATTGTTTAAATGCTCACATATCTGGTGTGCCACTATTTTCTCAAGAATTTTAGATAAGAAGGGAAGATTAGATATCGGTCTATAGTTAATAAGTTATTTTGATTAAGAGATGGTTTAAGTATCTTAAAGTCCTGTGGTACATATCCATTGACTAAGGATAAATTCATTATATCTAAAATTGGAGCAGCGATCAGAGGGAAAACTTCTTTTAAGAGTTTAGTTGGGATTGGGTCTAAAACACAAGTTGAAAGTTTAGATGAAGTTAATAATTTTAGTACATCAGAAAGTTCGGCTGCATTAAAGTAGTTTAAGCATATATTAGGTTCAACCATTTTTGATTCTGCCTCATTAACTAAGGAGGAAGCAAGCATATTGGGAAGGTTCCCAATTATCTTATTTTTTATAGAGTCTATTTTATTTATAAAAAAATTGCATGAAGTCGTCACCACTAAGAGCTTGGGGAATGGTTGGCTCGATAGAGATATGATCCTGTGTGAGTTTGGCAACTGTATTAAAAAGAAACCTAGGATTATTTTTATTCTCCTTGAATAGAGATGAATAATATGCTGTTTTAGCTGTTGGAAAGCTCTTTTTATATAGCAATAGACTATTTTTCCACACTAAATCGGAATCCTGTAAATGCGTGGAGCGCCATTTTCTGTCTAGTTTTCTAACGTTCTTCTTCAGGGTACGTGGCTCTGAATTAAACCAGGGAGCTAATATTCTAAGGCTGGCCACCTTCTTTTTCAGTGGGGCAACTTTGTCTATTGCCAGACGCAGGGAGGAATTAACGCTATGAACTAGAATGCCAAGTTGTGAGGGGTCACGAGTTAAATCACTGTTTTCTATTGTACTTGTATGTACTGAGGAAATTAAAGTTGGAAGAGCTTCTTTAAAACTTGCTACAGCGTTGTCTGATAACATTCTGCTGTAATGAAGTTTTCTTTCAGGTTTGATATGATCTGTTAGAGTAAGTTTAAAAGTGATGAGGAAATGATCAGACAGGATAGGGTTATGTGGAAAGACTGTTATTTCTTCACAGTCAATGCCATAAGTCAGCACAAGATCTAAGGTGTGGTGACCGCGATGGGTTGGTCCCTGCACATTTTGAGTAAAGCCTATTGAGTCTGGAAAAATAAAAATACTCTAAATATTAATCAATATAGAGATCTCCTTCTGGATTACATTGGTCTAGAAACGGCTTCTGCCTCCACATCTGATCAATCTTTCTGGTCTCCCTTGATCAGCTCCATCACCTAGTGGGGTCGGGCCCTTGATTTTTTTCTGTGGAACACGATTGTCGATGTGGAGTTTAAGGGTTGGTGGTGACTGCTAGGGGTCCTCAGGGTTGGGTCCGCTTGCGGTTGGGGCGGTAGGTGCCGTGAATCTCGCCTGGGGTGGGACTTTGGGGGCTTTGTGTGGTGACTCCTAGTGGCTGCATGCGGCGCCTTAGGAAGGGTCGTGCTGGCGGACACTGGTTACTGGCCTGGTGCTGTGCTGTTCTGGGGGGGGTCTGGGCTAGGCCTGGGGCTCTGGGGCGGCGTTACCCCCGGCCTGTGGCCCTGGCCAGGGCTTGGCCGTCAGGGGGGCCGCTGTCGCCGGTGCCAGCTGGGGTGGGGCTGTGCTCGGCCGGTGGTCGGTGGGCGCTGCTGCCTTTTCCATCTCCCTGGGCTGGTTCTTGTCGCTGGCTCCCCAATGGCCCCTTGCCGCACCTGCGTGTCGGGGTTTCTTTGGGTGGCTGCGGCGGGTGGCCGGCATCTCTGGGCCCGATCAGTCAAATTGGCACTGGACATTGCTCCTGGGTCTTGTTACAAGCACTCTGCGGGGTTCTGGGTTGGGGGCCCTTTGACCGGTGCTGGTCGGCCTCCGCAGTGGACTGACCGGGTGGTTGGGGTGTGGGCTGGTGGGTGGGGATACTGGGTTCGGTTGCCTCCCAGCCATTAGGCGGTAGTAGCAAGGCTGGAGGTTGTCGGCCTGGGGGGTAGGCCGCCTGGGGCATCGGTCTGCTCACGTGCCCGGCGCGGCATGTCCGGGGTATCCGAGTTGGTGCTGCGCCGGGTTCCAGCCTCAGTGCGGGGGCCCTCGGGCGCTGGCGGTGCTTGGGGCCTCTCTTGTTGTTGACGGGGCTCGGAGGGGCCGCTGCCGTGGGCCCCGACTTGACGTGCTGGGGCCTCCTGCCCCTGGGGGATCAGCTGAACGGGGGTGCCTATTGGGGTCAGCAGGGGAGCTGGCTCCCTGGGGTTGGCATCGTGTCACCCCAGTTATTTACTCCCCATCCCCATTTGCCTCTGTCCACCTGCTCCTTCATTCTACCATTCACAAGGCCTTGGGACGTGGGCACGTCACTGGGGTGCAGGATGGAGTTTCCGTCTCGCTACCCGGTGGCGGCCTGGGTCCCAATTTTATTGAGCAACTTAGACACTTACACTTGCAACATTTACATGACACACGCACATGTAGGGACCTGGCGGTGGGTGCGCCTCGGCACTGGAGGCGGGGCCCCTTATACGGGGCCTCGCCTGTGGTGCCAGTACCCACTGTTTAAATGCATCTACACATTGAGGGCCCGGGGAGGGAGATGGGGGTACCTGGTAGTATTCCCATGTCCCACCCCTCTGTTTTAAGTGCACATTAGAACAACACGCAACAATACCACAATTGAGCAGGGGGAGAGAGGCTGGGGGTCTTTCCACACCCCTGTTCGTTGGACCATGTAATAAAAAAATAAAAAAATAAATAAAATTTAAAAAAGCCTATTGAGTCTAAGATAATGTTAAAAGCTGTATTTAGACTATCACTTTCACTATCAACATGAATATTGAAGTCTCCGACTATAATGACTTTATCAGTGTTTAAAACTAAGTCAGATAGAAAATCTGCTATCTGATCTAAAAATTGAGAATAAGGGCCTGGTGGACGATACAAGACCACGAATAAAAGTGGCTTTACTGCTTTGTTATGTGTATGAGGAAGGCTAAAGATTAAACGCTCAAAGGAACTGCAACTATAATTTTTTTGGAGATGAATTAGTAAATCTGAATGAAAGATGGTGGCTACTCCACCTCCTCGACCAGTACTTCGAGGGACACTAAAGTTTAAGTAGCTAGGGGGAGTTGACTCATTTATTGTGACATGGTCCTCTTCCTGCAACCATGTCTCTGCAAGACAAAACAAATAAATATTATTTTCACAAATTAAGTCATTTACTAAGAGTGTTTTTGAGGGGAGAGATCTTATGTTTAGTAAACCACATTTCATTTATTTATTTTTCTGTTCAGTCGGAGTTGTATTTATGTTTATGAGATTTTCATACTTTGCTCTAGTAGCATTAACTTCTAATCACAAACACAAATAATGTTTTGGGTAGTGGACGGGAAACTATAGGGTAGTGGGTGTGTGGCAGTCCCTGATCCCTGGCCTGGAATCTGGGTTGTCACGGCAATTGGGAACTAGAGATAACCCTATCAATGTTCCTGGAAAGAAGCGAAGCTCCATCCGCGGTGGGATGGATGCCGTCTCTACGTAACAGTCCAGGTTTTCCCCAGAAGGCCCCCCAGTTATCAATGTAGCCCACATCGTTTTCTGGACACCACCTTGACAACCAAAGGTGAAACGATAGCATGCTGCTGTACATGTCATCGCTAGTACGATCAGGCAGGGGACCAGAAAAAATTACAGAGTCAGACATGTTTTTGGCAGCCCTGCACACCGAAGCTACGCTCATTTTGGTGACCTCCGATTACCGTAACCGGGTGTCATTGCCACCAGCATGGATAACGATCCTGCTATACCGTCGTTTGTCCTTGGCCAAAAGCTTCAGATGGGACCTAATGTCCGCAGCTCTGGCCCCTGGAAGGCATTTGACGGTTGTCTTTCGTGTCTCTGGAGCCACATTCCTAACTATGGAGCTGCCAATTAAAAGAATCGGTCTCTCTTGCTCGGCGGGTGCGTCGCTGAGCGGGGCGAACCTATTGTTCAGAGAAAGGGGCTGGAGGTTGGCTGCGGGCTGGGGTCTGGCGCTAGGCTTCCTATGAACCGTCACCCAGCTCACCTCAGATCCCGGCTGCACGGGAGCTGTTATAGGACGGCTAAGGGGTCCTGTCCTAACTGACTCCGCACATAACTCTCTAATACATTGGGACTCAAAATCAGGTCCCTGATCACTGTGAAGCCATTCAGGAAACCCATAATGTGAATTGAAATGGTCCCACAAACACCTAGCTACAGTATTGGCTTATGGATTTGGTGTTGGTATAGCAAGAGCATATTTAGTGAAGTGATCTGTTATTACAAATATATTTTTGGTGTCACTAAGATCTGGCTCAACACTCAAAAAGTCCATACAGACTGACTCTAATGGCCTGCTCGTCTTCATGGAGACTATAGGGGCTTTCTGCAGGTGTTTACCTTTGCACACAGCGAGCACACATCTTAACCTTCTCTTCAACTGATGAAGACATTTTTGGCCAGTAAAATCTAGATCTCACCAAATCAAGAGTGTGCCCACCCATCCATCCATTATCTTCCGCTTATCCGGGGTCGGGTCGAGGGGGCAGTAGCCTAAGCAAATAGACCCAGACTTCCCACTCGCCGGCCACTTGGGCCAGCTCCCCGGGAGGAATACCGAGCCATTCCCAGGCTAGCTGGGAGACATAATCCCTTCAGCCAGTCCTGGGTCTTCCCCTGGGCCTTCTCACGGTGGGACGTGCCCAGAACACCTAACCAGGGAGGAGTCCAGGAGGCATCCAGACCAGAAGCCCGAGCCAGATCCCCTCAACTGGCCCCTCTCGATGTGGAGGAGCAGCAGCTCTACTCTGACCCCCCTTCCGGATGACCGACCTTCTCACCCTATCTCAAAGGGAGAGCCCAGCCACCCTACGGAGGAAACTCATTTCAGCCGCCTGTATCCGCGATCTTGTTCTTTCGGTCACCACCCAGCGTTCGTTTTCTGTGTAAGACACCATTTCTGAGCTCCAAGCGACTCGATTCTCTGAGCAGGAAAACATACTCAGGAAGCTCTTCTCTTATATGAGGTTGGGGTGATTCACCACTTTGCAAAAGATTAATAATTTCTCTGCTGCTTGGATCTGCCTGTTTTTTGCAGACAACTCATCATGTGATAAGGATGGAATTACGGGCAGACCAGTCTCTTACAGAAAACTTGAAGGAATAGCATCAGGTCCAAATGCTAAGTTTTCAACTAGTTCAGCTGTTTGATCATAGGGATCAGAGTTCTCAGATTCAGCAGAGTAATCATGTTGTTCACAAATTGCTTACTTCAGGCTGAATAACATTAAAAGCTTCAGATTCACAGAGATAATTAGCAGTGAATGCACTGATCCTTTCTTGGTCTTTTAGCGCAACATGATCATCCATCACTTCAGCTTGTGGTCGCCTCGACAGGGCATCAGCATTCAGATTTTGCCTTCCTGCCCTATACTGCAGTTTAAATGAATAGGTGGAAAGGGCTGACAGCCACCTGTAGCTTGTTGCATCAAGTTTTGCTGAGGTTTAAACGTAGGTGAGAGGGTTACTATCAGTCACTACAGTAAAGCTAGCTGCATAAAGGTAGTCACAAAATTTTTTTTGTGACTGCCCATTTAAGGGCTAAAAACTCCAACTTAAAAGCGGCATACTTCGCCTCGTTTTTTGACAACCCTCTGCTTGCAAATGCCACAACCCTCAGATCACCATCTTGCTGCTGGTCCAGACCTGTGGTGCTGGCATCTGTGTGGAGCAGATATGGAAGTTTGGGGTTGGCAAACCCTAAAACAGGTGCTGTCTTGAGTTTCTCAATAATCAGATCGAAAGCCTGCTTACAAGATTCAGTCCATCGTTCTTTGGGATTATGATACTGAGCAGGACAATATTTAGCCTTTTTTCTTTCTTGATGCGGGATATCCAGCAGTCAGTTCATTCAATGGCCTCACAATTTGGGAAAAACCTTTGATGAACCTGCAATAATATCCACTCAAACTGAGAAAAGACCTCAACTTTTTGAGATTTGTTCGTCTTGGCCAGGTTTTGTGGGCTTTTCTCTTTTCTGGGTCAGTTTCAACTCCATTTTGTGACACTATATGGCATAGATATTGCACGGAAGACTGAAAAAACATAATTTTTCAGGTGAAAGTTTCAGGCCATACTCTTTCAAGCGATTTAAAACATGGAGCAGCCACCGCTCATGCTCCTCAGGAGTGTCTGAAAAGATAAAAAGATTGTCAATGAAGACCAACACCTCTTTAAGATTAACTTCTTCCATGCAGTGCTCCATGAGCCTCTGAAAGGTCCTCTGTGTATTAATGGACCCTTGCGGCATCCTATTAAATTCATAGAAACCGAGCGGACAGACAATTGCTGTCTTTTCTTTATTAGACTCATCCGTTTCAATTTGTAAATAGCTGGATTGTAAGTGTAAGACGGAAAACCAGTTTGACCAGTTAGCTTCTTAAAGGATTGGGGACAGTAGTAACTTAAGAGCCTGTGTCTAAAAGAAAACTGATTTTCTGATCTGCGATTGTCACCTCAGCAGTGCATTTGCTTCAAACTAACCTTGGAGGCATGGTGTGAGTGTGACCTTTAAAGCGTCTTTTGAATTTCGATTTGGAGGGATATCGACATGGAGTATCAGGTTCAACTCCAGTTTGTTGTTGTTAGTTTAAATGGCCTGAATCAGGAATGACATTTTCACGACCCCACTGTTGTTGTTTTTGTTTTATCGAACGGGGTTGGCGTCACTGCTGCATTTGGAGGCAACATGGCCATCCTGCCAACAATGAAAACAATACCATGGACGTGGTCTGGAAGTTGCTGGTCAGCCTAAACTGGCTTCTGATAAGATCTGATCAGATGTTGGAGCCATTTGCGTTTTCATTTTTTTGTTCACATTTAAGTTTGACATTTTACTCTTTCCTGTCTTACTCTTATGACACAGAGTATAAGGACCCATTATCTGTCACTTTTTAATCGAAGTTTGATGGATTAAAAGTTGGCGGGGCGAATAAAGAGGGCGGGAGGGTCAAAGATCATCCCCTGGGGCTAAACAGATGGTTGGGGGGAGGAGTAAGGGTCAAAGGTCATTGCCAGGGGCTAAACAGATGGTCCGGCGAGGGGTTAGGGTCAAAGGTCATCGCCTGGGGCTAAACAGGTGGTTGGGGGAGGGGTAGATGTCACTCAAAAGGTCAAATATGCTATTAGGGAGGGGTAAGGGTCAAAGGGCATTGCCTGGGGCTAAACAGATGGTTGGGAGAGGGGTAGAGGTCACTCAAAAGGTCAAATATGCTATTAGGGAGGGGTAAGGGTCAAAGGTCATCGCCTGGGGCTAAACAGGTGGTTGAAACAGGTGGTTTCTGTCATACTCACTCGTCGAGCTGGCGCCGGTTAGGGAAGGGTTGGGGTTACCAGCGGTCAAAACTTTCCGTCAAACTCACTCGTCAAACTGGCGTTGAGGCGTGGTTTTGTAGGAAAGGAGGAGTCGGGGTTTCTTTCGCCAAAACAACGGAACCACCAGATTCATTTTCCTTCAGAAAAACGTCGGAGCAGGTCGTGTCAAAGCAGAAGGGGAGCGCAGTAATTCTCCCATCCAGGGCTGAAAAAAGGTGACACTCTTTCTCTTTAAATAAAACTCTATAAGTAATCTCTATAATTAAACATTCCATATAATGTGTTTGTTTTATTATCACACCTAAAACCTATCTCTCCAAAGCATGAGGAGTAAAAACCATTGATTAAGCTCAAAAACTTTAAACACGTTTCCCCAATACATGATAATTAAACTATTAATACGTTTTAAAAACTTTAAACGCATCTGTTTGGGTTTTTTATACAAAAACAGCTACTATCTGTATCTATGTTTGAGTTAACCTTCTTAAATACAATGAAAAACAATTTCAGTGTGATAGGTTCCTGCAAAGCTTTTATATTGAAAGTGCACTTCCTCCGTGTCTGCATGATTCTCTGCTTGACATCAGTAAAGATATATCACGTTGATGGAAAGCTTGTATAAATTATAGAAAAACACAGAATTAGCCTTTCTCTAACCTGAAAATGGTTTGCTATGCACCTCTGCAGAGAAAGACGATAGAATTGTAGAGAGTTTGTACAAAGCCAGGAACTTATGTTGTTCTCAAAAAGAAGGATGCAAAAAGACGAGTGAGAGTGATTTTGCACCAGCAAGAAATGTTCTTTCTACTTTAGGAAAAAAGAAAACACTAAAAAACTATGCTTTAAAAGAAATCAAGGTTTAGTTCTGAGGATGAAACCCCTGACTTTTTCACACAACAGTGCATGGTTATAAGAGTGCGTCGAGGCCTCCACTCAACTCCGCGTCTCGGGGTTACATCCCCCCTACGTCCCCCGGCATCAAACGGTTGTTTCTTAATGCACAATTTAACCCCATGTAACAAATTACTGTCCTTGATCGAGTTGTTTGATACTAAACAATTTGACCTAAAACCAGTATCAGATAACGGTCGCTCAGAGGGATGGGGACAGTATATTTCAACATACCGGCGCCTGAATTTGTCTGGATGATGTGCGTCGCTCAAACATATATAGACTTTCCCCAAACACTCCTTTGTCCCGCTCTTACCCTCTGGTTATATGCTACCGCCGTAATCTTATCGATCGCTGGGCGGGGTGGTCTTATGTCTGGGAACGGCTCGTGGCCATATGTTCAACATATCGGCGCCTGAATATGTCTGGTTGATGGGTATTGCTCACCATTGTTAAGCGGCCATAACACCCTTCAGGCTATACATTTTCAGTATTATAAGCCCAATAACAACACGATGGTCACACCGCATAACAGACCGTTGATTCGCCAGGATGCTGAAGCATTTAGGTAACACGTCAAAAATTAGTTACTCTCACTGTTTAAATAATCTTTAAAATACCTGGGTGTGTTCTTTTATTAGTGCAAGCCCAGGTGCAGCGGAGTCAAGAAAACGAAGAGGGTGAGTGACTTATTTTTTTATTCTCTGTCGTTTGAAATCTTCGATTTAACTTTTTTAAATGTCCCCAGACACAGATGCTGAGCTCGCGCGTGCGCTTGAGATCGGTAAATCCATATCTCTATTTACGCAAAATGTGTCATTTTACATAGAGGGAAAAAACTTTTTTTTAATCTTTTATTTCTTCTTTTAAGACTGGGATGCCCTTATTTAACACCCAAGAGATTAGTTCAACAGTTCAATTTATACAGCCCTCGATCCCCGAAAGCAGGCCTGGTAAGTTGTTTTTGTTATTTATTATGTATATTTATTATAACGACCACTACTAACAGCATTCCCATATCGCATAGATTCTCCGGTTGTAATTAGCGACGATGATTATGGTGAGTGTTAAAATAACATTGCTTTTAGAAAAACAACAACCATTATTTAATGCTTAATCTTTCTATTTTTTCCATATCGTGCAGGATCACCTGGGGGAGACGAAGAAGAATCACGTGAGGAGGTGGAGGAGACGGACCTTGGTTAACGTTATTAAAAAAATAACATCGTCTAATTAATTTAATAAATTGATGTGTTATTAATGCTTTTTTAAATTTCCTTTAATCGGTAGCTGGGGTGAACGAACCGCCACGAGCCTACACGCAGAGGTATAGGTAGTTTTTTTTTAAATATCATCACCGTGTATGTTTATACAGATTCAGTTATTTTAATTTTTATTATTAGAAAGGAGAGCACGGAGAGAAAACGATCATAGCAGAAGGAGAAGAAGAAGAAACAACTCTTTGTGGGCCCAAAATGTTTTGGAAAGAGCAGTTTTCACCATGAACCAGATGACTGGAGTGTGTTTAAGATTGTTGGACAAGTTGTGAGTACAGGGTGTTTTCTCTAAAATAAATAAATAAATAAATAAATAAAAAGACGTCGTTGGTCTTACACTCCTTTAAAGTAATTAAACAAGATGTCTCACAATCCGTATGGATCCAGTTCACAGAATTTTGACCGTTTAGATGCTTTACTATGCTGTTTAAATAAAGATGAGTCTAGCGAACCATTAACCAGCAACCCTCCCGAGGCCTCTGGGGAGGTGGCGGGGTCGATTTCGACCGAGTTGGCCCTAAACTCCCCCGCTGCGGGTGTGGTCTTCCTACGCAATGCCGCGGATCAAATCTACGCTCCACAAAATGCAACGCCAATACTGCAGAACTATCCTCCATGTGCTGAAAGGAGTAATTTCGTTTCTAATAATCGTTTAGAAAATACAAATGATCCTTCGTTGAGTCTAGACATAATTAACAAATATATCAACCAATTAAATGGGGAGGAGCCAACAGGTTTGTGTTTGCTGAGAGAGGCCGTGTCTGACATAGCAGCATCTCCACCGTTAGAAGGTGGGGAAATAGTCCAACCGTCCTATCCGCTCTGTGCCGAAACAAATACAGATGTTTCTAATAATGATCTAGATAAACTAAACGCCGAAATTGCTTTACTAAATTAAAATGAAATAAACGTTTCACCATACGCCCAACAAATGGTTTCAACCACACGTGATGGGTCTTTGTTGACTCAACCAAACACCAATACATTATCGCCAATTATTTTACAAGAACAGAGGGTTAGACCTGGAGTCATATGTACACTACCGCATTCATCACAAAATGGATGTGTGGTGTTTTCTACAGATCAAATTACAGAATCCCCAACTCAAACAGGTGGCGCTGTTACATCCCAACCACAGCAGCAGTAGACCGATGATGGCTCTATTTTAACTCAATGTGATAGCGATCAAATAATTGAACGCCCCTCTTTTAACAACGTTGAAATTAGACATGATTTAATCATACCTGTGCTGCAGCAGCCTGATTTGGCATTATTCTACAGAAATGTCATGGGTCAATTAGCTGAGCTGGCTGATAGAGTTACCAATCGTGTGAATATGAACGATTTGGTTCAGATTGAATTGGTTGCTGGTCAACAGCACCATCATAGAACGTTTGTAGTTGAAACACAAGATATTTTAGACCAGTTTGCAACATTTCTAGAAGAGGTTGTTCAGTCTAACGCGGACATCTGCGCCCGCAAACGTTTACAATTTATCATCCAGATAATCAATAACCCTCGTGGGGGAGGGTTGGGAAAAAGGAGAATACAAACGTTGCTGGGTGACGAGTTAATTAAGAAAAAGAGAAGACATCTGTACATTGTAAATAACCGTCATGACGAGATTTTTTTTGCCATCTGTCTAGCCTATGTATTAAACCCTGGCTGTACAGATCAGGATGCTGTGACACGAGGGGTTTCTCTACAGGAAAGAACAGGCGTCTCAGATCAAACCCATGTTTCATTTTCAGATGTCGGCAGATTCGAACAATTAATCGGTAGAAAAATTGTGATATTCCACAGAAAAAATCCAAAAAGAATGTTACAAAAGTTTGAAACAGAATTTCCCGACAGATCAAACCCGGTGTTCCTTTTTTTACACCAAAACCATTATTATGGAATCAAAAATTTAAAAGCCTTCATTGGCTCAAAAAACGTCTGCTCACACTGCTTCCAGCCATTTGAAAAACCAGAGCGCCATTGGTGTGATGCTTACTGTCCAGTTTGTTTAGGAACAGAATGCCCCTAGTGGAGACACAAGCCTATGTCAGTTAAACAAAAAATGCTCTGATTGCGGTTACATGTACAGAGGTTCTGGTGTCGTGCATCAGTGTCCCAAACCTTCCTGTTGCATATGTGGAGTTAAATTAGAGACGGGTGAGAGAAGAGACCATTTATGTTACATACAAACAACCTCTGTGGACACAGAGCTTAACAAAAAATGTTACTATGATGTGGAAACTTTTCTATCAGCCGATAAAAAACACATGCCCTATGTGGTCTGTATGAAAACGGATGATGGCAGGGAGAAATCTTTCTATGGCCCATCATGCATGATGGATTTTAGTATTTTACATTAGAGAGACCCGCTTTTTACAAGTATACGTTTATAGCCCACAACGCCCGTGCCTTTGATACATATCTAGTTTTAGAAACCATGGCAAGGGCCGGTTTAACCCCCCAGATTCTTATGCAAGCTTATCCTTTGTTGCTGCAAAGCTGGCCAAGCTCCCAGCTGCTATGGGGTTCACGGATATGACCAAGGGCTTTTTCCCACACAGAATTTCATCAGTGCAGAATTTAAATTACAGAGGTGTATACCGTCCTGCTGAATATTATGGTGTCAGCGAAATGTCGCCGCGTGAATGCATGGTACAGTTCTGTGTCGGACAATGTATTTGACTTTGGAGAACAGGGATTTCTCTATTGTCTAAAAGATGTGCTCATCCTGCATGAGGCCTTTAAAAGATTACATAATGAGTTCTTCCATGATGCAAATATTGACCCGTTCAATCAGATAACCATTTCGTCTGCCTGTATGCAGGTCTTTCAAGCCAATTATCTACAACCTGAAACGCTGGCCATACCATCTCCGATAAATTACAATGAACAGTGTAAACGGTTTTCGTCACCCGCAATTCAATGGTTAGAATACATGGCTGCCACAGAAAATATAAAAATCATACATGCTTTTAATGAGGGCAAACGTAAAATAGGGGACTTTTTTGTAGACGGTTATGCAGAAATACAGGGGGTTAAACATTGTTATAAATTCTTGGGATGTTTTTTCCATGGCTGTGTTGAACATTGTTACCCACACGCAGAACATCCGTTCTTTAAAAAACCAAATGGGGAGATTTATGCGGAAACCATGAAAAGATTGCAAACGTTGGAAAACCAACACGTTGTTAAAGTTGTGCGCATATGGGAGCACGAGTCGTCAGAAATGTGTAAAACAGATCCTTCTGTCATCCGATTTCTCTCAAGTTACCAAACGCCCGAGCCGCTAGACCCTCGTGCCGCTTCGTATGGAGGCAGGACGTCAGCTGTGGGTTTAACACACAGTGCAGTTCCTGATGAAAAATTCTGTACGTAGAATTTCTCCGCACCTACAGAGTATTTTGGTCTCATTAAAGCAGTTGTGTCACCCCCTAGGGGGCTCTTTTTCCCTGTGTTACAGGCAAAAATAAATAGGAAGCTAGTGTTCCTACTTTACAGGTCATGTAAATAATCAAAACAGATCTTGCAGCCTTTATAAATCCGAGAGAGTTTTATCAGGTGTATGGGTTACCGCAGAATTCAATGAGGCGTTGAAACTAGGATACACAGTGGACAGGGTTATAGAGGTATGGCATTTTGAAAAAAGATGGGAAAGAATTTTTACCGACGAAATCTATACGTTTCTAAAACGAAAAAAGGAGGCGTCAGGTTTTCTATCTATCTATCTATCTATCTATCTATCTATCTATCTATCTATCTATCTATCTATCTATCTATCTATCTACTGTCGTGGTCAATCAACCACCCCCGCGTTCAGGAGTTCGTTGGAGCTTCAAATCTTCAGTAGAGAAAAACCTGGCTGAGACTTAATTTAGTTTCACCTCTGCAGAGCGTGGAGAAGACCTGTGTCCCAGGCGTTCTGCCTCTCTTCTGCAGACAGGCTTGCTTTAATCAATCCACATGATGGCTCACAGCACATACACACCAATACATTTGCTGATTTATTTCCCCACACACACATTCATTTACATCCTGCGAGATGACAGGTACCTGGCGGCGCCTGACAGTGCCTGGTCCTGCAATTTCTCTCTAAAACAACTCCATATTTGGTAGAGACTGGTACTGCACATCTCTGAAAAACAACTCCCTCTATGGTACAGCACATCTCATATCAGATGCTACTTCCTCTTAGGCCTTTAGCAACTTTCAGCAAGCATAAAACATTTATCACATTAAAAATCCTCATTACTATCAATCAATCTATCTATCTATATATCTATCTATAAACTGCAAGAACGCGTTCTTTATATCGACACTGACTCTGTAATGTACACTGTAGGAAAAAACAAAGACACGTTAGAAACCGGTAACTATCTACGAGATTTAACCAACGAATTACCATATAGAGAAACGATTCAGGAGTACGTGTCTGCAGGGCCTAAAAGTTACGGCTACCAGCTAAGACACAGTAAAAAAACTGTTTTGAAAGTCAAGGGGATCACGCAAAACTTCCAAACGACAGGTGCTGTAAACTTTGATTCTGTCAAAGATTTAGTGGAGGAGTATTTAAAGAACGAGCGAAAAGAATTACATACCCGTCAAAACACCATTAGACGCGATAAAAGCGGCTTTTATCTAACAAACGCATCATTTCACAAAAAAATTAGAGTTATGTTCGATAAACGACGTCTTTTTTCAGACGGTAAAACGTTACGTTGAATTTGACCCTAGATTTAAAACACCCTTTTCCTGTCTAATAGCTGGTCCAAGCGGGTGTGATAAATCAATGTTTGCGAAAAATGTATTGGAAAATAGTATACAAGTTTTGGATTCTGTACCTGAAAACGTGGTTTGGATACACACTTCGTTTCAACCTATGTACATTGAATTGCAAAAGATCAATAAAGCTGTGAAATTTGTAAAAGGACTTCCTTATTCTTTCGAGGATGAGGACCTCTTCCCTGCCCACCAGACAAATCTTGTTATTCTGGATGATGTGTTGTTTCAGGCTTCTGAAAGTCCAGAGGTTGTAAAGATTTTTACACAATACAGACATCAGAAAAATATGAGTGTTTTCATGTTGTCCCAGAACGTCTTCCAGCAGGGTAAACATGCAAGAACCATCAGCTTGAACAGTAATTACATGATCTTATCTAAAAACCCAAGGGATAGAGCGCAAGTTAGCGTTTTAGCACAACAGATTTTTCCTACTCAACACAGATACTTTATGGAGTGTTTTGCTGATGCCACAAAGAATCCATATGGTCATTTAATCATCAATCTCACTCATACATGCCCAGAACAGTTCAGACTACGGACAGGTTTGCTTCCTAGCGAACTGTCGGCTGTATATCTGGCTAAAGCCAAGTGAGCCATCATGTCGGCACGTTTAAAAAGAAATGTACCGTTACTGAAAGATTTATACAACTCCACCCCCAGCAAACGAAGGGAGATCTTAACACACTGTACCCCCGACTTTCGACAGCAAACCTGGGCATTTTACAGCCCGCGACCACATACGGCCCTTTGGTTGACTTTGACCGGCCCGCTTAAGGTTAATTGGAAATTACAAAATAAATGTATTTTCTCATTTTACCTCATGCATGGACTAAGGCTGCATTGCTTTTATTTTGAAGGTCTTTTTTACGTACGCAATACGTATACTATATGTATTGAGTAAAACAACCTATATACGTCGTATAGCAACAGGTGCCCGCGGTTGATATGGTGATTGTAGCCCCCAAAAATGTCCGCTCATGCAAAAAAAAGAAAAATAGATGCCGAATGCAGGATTTTTAACAAAAATTGGACTGCTAAGTACTTTTTTACTGAAGTCGGAGGTAAAGCGGTGTGTTTGGTTTGCGGGGAGGAGATTGCCGTGTTTAAGGACTACAATTTAAGTCGGCATTACGACAAGAAACACTCGGAAAAATACAAGAACTAGTCCGATGCTGAGAGGGCACGGACATCCGAAGCTTTGTTAGCGAAGTTGCAAAAGCAGCAAGTCTTTTTTACTAAGCTTCACGCATCCAGGGATGCAACAACCAGGACCAGCTTTATGATATCCCACAAAATAGCTAAAAACAGTAAGTCGTTTTCTGAGGGAGAGTTTGTTAAAGAGTGCATGGTGGACTCTGCCGCACTAATGTGCCCTGAAAAAAAAGGCGCATTTGAGCAAATCCCGCTGTCCAGGCGAACCGTGACCAGGAGGATCGAGGACATCGCGGGGAACCTGGAGGTTCAGCTGCAATGTGAAGTGGCAAGTTTTGACTTCTTCTCATTGGCCTTAGACGAGAGCTGTGATGTCCTTGACACAGCCCAGCTGCTCGTATTTGTCCGGGGGATAACGGACTTCAAGCTCACAGAGGAGCTGGCAGCAATGCGGCCGATGAAAGGGACAACGACAGGGAGTGATCTTTTTAAAGAGGTAAATGCGTGCATGGGGACTCTGGGATTGAAATGGGAGAGACTGTCAGGTGTCACAACAGACGGTTGTCCAAATCTTACAGGGAAAAATGTCGGACTTTTGAAACGCATGCAAGATAAAGTGACAGAAATCAATGCAGATCAAAAATTGGTGTTTTTGCATTGTATTATACACCAGCATGTGTTGTGCAAGTCAGTGCTAAAAATCAACCATGTTACTGATGTTGTTACTAAAATAATAAATTTCATCAGGGCGCGGGCAATGAATCACAGACAGTTTGTCGCTCTTTTGGAGGAGCATGAGACTGAGCATAGTGACATCGGCTACCACACAGCTGTCAGATGGCTCAGCTTGGGAAAGTGCAGAAGAGGGTTTGGGACTTGAGAGCAGAGATTCAGGAGTTTTGCGAGAAGAAAGGCAAAGACATTCCAGAGCTATCAGATGAGGATTGGATGGCAGATTTTGCATTTGCTGTTGATGTGACTGCACTGACGAATGAACTGAACACCAAACTGCAAGGGAAGGGCCTTTTTGTTCATGAAATGCACAGCCTCGTGAAGGCCTTCATGAGAAAGCTTCAGTTTCTTTCAAGTCAACTGGAGAGCAACACTCTCACTCACATGCAAACCCTGAACGAAGTCACACCATCCGCTGGTCACCTCAGTAGGTACTCATCCATGCTAGGAGCACTTTATGGTGAGTTTTCAAGGCGTTTTGAAGATCTAAGAACAATCGAGGATGAAATGCACATGATTTCCTCTCCCTTTACCTGCAGTGTGGATAATGCACCCAGTGATGTGCAGCTGGAAATCATTGACCTGCAATCTGATGCAGTACTGGCAGAGCACTTTAAGTCAGGTTCTCTGCTGGATTTCTACCTATCTGGCTCTACCTACATTTGTGAACAAACATTTTCAATGATGAAGTTTACAAAATCCAGGTATAGGTCGTCTCTCACTGATGATCATTTGTCAGCTGTGCTTCGCATCTCCAACTAACACATTCAACCTGACTTTGATGCACTCGTTACAGCCCAGCAGAGACTAGATTTCTCCCACTGAACAAGAAAAAAATTGCTTAAAAGCACGAAATAAGGTGTTTGGACCACAAATATAGGCAACTAGCAGTGAACTGGGACATTTTTGTTTGAAACCTCTTTCTCAAGATCACAGTTCAGTAATTTTATTTTGCAGACAATACTGTGTCTGTAGAATGCTAAGAACCTCTTTCCAGCAATATTTGAAACTCAAAATGTGTTTTGGAGTGAATGTGACTGAAATTGTTAACTAATATTCATCAAAAAATGTTTTTTAAAAAAAAGTTCACATTTAGCATTTTTTTGGGGAAATTACACTGAATATGATGTGACTCATTTAATGTTTGGAGCACAAAGACAATACTGTGTGTCTGTGGAATGCTAAGAACCTCTTTCCAACAATATTTGAAACTCAAAATGTGTTTTGGAGTGAATGTGACTGAAACTGTTAACCAAATGCGAAAAAAACAAATGTTCCATGTTTGCTGATCTACAAATCTGTAGCCTATATTCTCTTCATTTGGGTAGTTTTACAAATATATTTAAGGGTGATAAAAGTGTGACTTAGGAAATTTGAATAAATTACATTTTGTAAGGCAACTTCTCTTTTTCCTTTTTGCTCTTTTATAACATATAGTCTACTCTTACCAGCTTGAGAAATCAATGGTATTTACTGCTTTTTATAAAGAAATGCCATTGATATTATGCATAATTGACTTCAGCCTTTTGGCCTGGCCCTCCACAATATTTTCTGTTTCTCATGTGGCCCCATGGAAAAAATAATTACCCACCCCTGTTCTACAGGCTTTGTGTGAAATTGCCTTAAATGTGTTAAAAGGACATATAGAACTATCCCCGGCCCATTATAATAAGCTGAAAAAACAAAGGGGAACCCTTAGATTATTAGCTGATAAAAAGGTTGGATTGAAACGCAAACAAAAACAATTATTAACCCAGACAGGTGGGATCTTTCCTCTGCTTGCCGCAGTCGTGCCGATTCTGGGGGAGCTGATCGCGGGGGCCATTAGCCTGAGAAGATTACGCTAAGAGAAGCACAGAGGATGTTTTTGGTCTCACCGTACCAGGTGAGACGTCTGAGCCAGCCTGAAAGCTCAACTGCAATAAGACAAACAGCTCAGGATGATATTGATGAAGACATGAGAGCCATATTAAACGATAATGGTCTAGCCCCTTATGAAAAAATCAGAAAATATGAGACGCTTTTACAGAAATATCTAACTTTGGTCAAACAAGGTGAGCGAGATGACCATCGAGTCACCCTAACTCTTCACAAGGCTCCGGAAGATTTATCCGATAAAAGATCAATAGTGGAAACTGGCGATGATGAAGCGGATGTTATTATGACAGATGTGTTAAGAGGTATACCTATACCTGAGCGCAGAAGCACCAAATATATCATGCGTAAACTGACAAATACTAGCTGGACACCAAGCGGGGAGTTTGTTTACAAGGGGCAAGTAATTAACGGCTCTCACATCCTGGACCTTCTAAGGAATTTGGAACATCCTTTTAAAAGGCCCCACGCACCCCCTAAAGGCTGGAACGAATTTCTGTATACCCTGGCGGATTTAAACATCCCTCTATCAACCATCAATAACCCGGCTGCTCGTGATCAATATCTAAGGATTAAATCGGACTATGATACTCCAATGCCAAAAAAGAAAATGGTGGTTTTGTCTCCCCGGTGGTCCATGGATGGCAGAACTGAGAAGATAAAAAAACAAAGAAAAACAGTAGCCCTCTCTCCCCGATGGATCAGGGGTGGTGATAAGGGGGGCCTGCGTGAAACAACAAAACCCTCCAAGTGGGTTACATTATCCCCTTAGAAATAAATCAGAAGGTTCATTTTAATAATAAAGTTTTCTTTATTATTATAAACTTCTTGTACATTGTTTTTATTAAAAGCATGCATCAATAATGAAAATTAAAACATATGACAGTCTCTGAACATTTGTAGAGAACAAGTGTTTTGTGTAAAACAAGCTGATTTTCTAATACAGGTCTGATATTTATTAACAAACTCATAAACCATCAAATCATTTTTGTAAACATCTTTAGAATATTCTGAAATTACATCACATTGACAGGCCAGATCCCCGCAGCCCTAAATAAAACGCACAGTGGTGCCTGCACACAAGCGATTCGATGTCTTGAAATTGGTGATCGTGGTATAATATTTTGGAAGATCTTTGACTTAAAAAATCCAGTATACTCGAGGGGTAGTGGGGCGGTAATCCGTTTGAATCGTAGAAAGTTGCACAATTTTCCTCGTCTAACGTTAAAGCCAACCAGTGTTCTCCTGGCATGTAAGATGGGTGGGTGTTGACGATGAAATATGCTGGTCGTTGGAACGAGAGGGGGAGCAGCGGTAGCTGATCTGCCACCCAAACACCGCAGAACCTCTCATCGAGCAAGTTATTGAGTAGCGATTCATAATTGATTAATAATAATAATCCACCAAGACCCTTCTTTTTGAGTTGATTTCCAAAACTGAATCGTAGCACGCGTACACAAGTAGGGTTACTGTGTGGGGAAGGGCCTGTCTGAACCTGGCTTCCAATCTGATGTTTCCTGTGTTGACAGGCGATAATGCGTCGGAATCTTCGCACGCATTCAGGACGAATAAAGAGTAACCCGAGTTGTATTCCTCTCTGTTTATGCTCAGAGGCAGGTCTTTTAAATGTCTTCCAGTAGATGTGAATAAACTGTAAATCTCTCTCACAAAACTCCCCTGATTAAAATTGGGTTGATATGATTCAGCCGGTATCTGGCAACCGTCTTTACACAGTGCCATATATTCAAGGTCATAATGATGAAAATCGAATGGGTTGAGCGCTCGGATCCCTGTGAATGCGTGATGGTTAACCAGACCTATCACCACATATTTGGGTAACATCCCAAGGAACAAATGTTCATGTGTAGAGATTCTCGAATTCTCAGGTATTGAATATGTTTTTATATTCACTCGTGAAAGCGGGTACAGAGCGTTTGTCTTTAATAAAGCTGTTACATGTCCCAGTCTGACGGGACATGAAACTTTTTTAATGAAGAGAGCAGCGCCTAAAATTTTAAGTTTGAAGGTCGAGTCCTCGACCCCAACCACACAGAATGCGTCACTGGCTCTCGTCAGCTTTACTCTGAGATCCAACGCGTTCAATAGTAGTCTTACGCTGAAAAAGATGTCCGCATGTAGAGTACCGAGCAGGTGCACCTCTTTTGATTCTCCTGTAATTGGGCTCTTTTATTCAATCCATGTTTTGGGCCATTGGTTGTTACGATAGAATTTAGAGTGCCAGCTGTGTCTTTATAGTAAAACCCCGCCCCGAATTGTGTTTGAAGAGATTGTTCTGAATAGTTTAACAATGTTTCAATTATGGCTCGGTAGGGGTGTGTGGCGGAAGATTGCGAGATCAGCCGGTCCCCCAAGGTTACATCACACTGACTAAAAATGGTATTGAGAGGGTAGTTTATTAATCCGACGGCGGTGTCCCTGGCTAGATTTGAACCATCTGCGTTTGTAATTTTCACCCTCAGGTACAGAACGATAGGTCTAAATATTTTTCACCGTCTCCTGGGATAAAGAATTCGATTGGTCCTCCATCTGTAATTGCCGCAACGGGTTGTATTTCTGTATATATCTTATCTTCAACAGAGAGTTGGGTCATGGGGGCTGAAAATAAATCCAACTCAGCCAATGTGCATTCTGTCGATTTGTTGTGTAAAAATGCCATGTTATTTAAATATGTTGCGGTTCCTTGTTGCAGGCTTCTTTCCCCGACGCTGTCGCTTTTTAACTGATTGTTTTCTTTTCACAACTCGCAATTTTAACAACAATTACAGATCTGCGTTGAACCCCTTCCTCATTCTGGTCAGGACGAGCGGTCATTTTTGTCACAGCTCGACCGATGACGTCGGAGGCTATGTTTGAAGCAGCTGTTTTCAAGTGTGGTTTTATCTATGGCTATGCCTTTTCTGACAAACGGTGAAACAAACCTAAAAAGACGGGAAAATAAACCTGCAATGCCTTTTCCATAGAGGGTCGGGGCCCCATAAAAGCCAGGTAGGTTCCCCCCAGCCTGATTCACATAATAATGAACGAAACGATGGGGGTCTTGTCGATGTGTGGCTGATGCCATGATGAAGTTCCTCAGGAATGATGATTGATCGATGCTGTCTGGTTAACAGTGAAGTTTGAAGAGACCTACTCTAGGCTTATATGACGACGTATGGGGCGAAAATGCAGTCTCAGAATAGTTTTTCCAAAGCTAAAATTCACAGGTATTTTCTGATCCATTTTGATCTGTATTTGAAAGTTTTCTATATGATTTTTTGAAACCGGGACGTAGTTGAGAGGGTTTAAAATCTGCGTGATGATGTCATCAAAAGTCCCCTGTACGGGCAGTGTGCGTAAAAGTGGTGCATATGCATCCCCCACAATCTGATGTCTGACAATGTCGCTGTAACAAAACAGGTTATAGAAGCCTGCTTTAATATCTGCTGGGAATGGCGCCGCTCTCTTGTTAAATATATACCATCTTTGCTTGGTAAAGATCGACGGAGTCTGTCCACACAACCAAAACTCCCTGGATGTGATGGTGTATAATAAGCTTTCTCCATAATCCTGCGCTCCATCTTTGAAATAAATGAGACAATTTGTTCTGTGTCAAATGTTTTATTCTTATTTTAAAGCAAAAGTAAGAAAAAATGTTTTAATTCAACAAATGCAGAATAAATGTTTTAATACAACAAAAGTAAGATAAATGTTATAATTCAACAAATGTAAGATAAATGTTTTCATTCAACAAATGTAAGATAAATGTTTTAATTCAGCAAATGTAAGATAAATGTTTTAATTCAACAAATGTAAGATAAATGTTTTAATTTAACAAAAGCAGGGTAAATGTTTTTTGTTTTATTTCTAAATAATCAATCAATCAGTCGTCAAATCCAAAATATTTTGAGACAGCATTCAGTTCGGTGAGTTGGTTCTCTGCAGAAACGTTTTCATACAATTCAACGATGGATGAATGTAGTTTAAAACCACATTTGAGTTCATGAACAAAGTTTTTACCACCGTTGTAACTTTGCCATCAGCCGCTTGTATATGCTTGCGATGCAACAGGTTTTGAATAGCCGGTATGAATTTAGGGCCGATCATTCTTCTGGTAATCCCCTTGAAATGCAGTTGCAGATAGTCTTCATTCATCTCGCTTATGCATTGGTGTTGGCGTTGGCTGGGGCGAGAGATTTGACAGCCGTAGCAGGTCTCTCTAATGTATTTAATATAGGTTACGTTGAACAAGTGAAGTAATGCAGTTTTTATAGTCTTTACCAACAAAGAAGAGAACAACCCATCCACCTCATCACACAGCTCCGGTACCGGCTCCAGCGATGACTGCAGAGGGGCTGGCTGAGAACACCCGCTTGCAGGAATAGGTGTAGGCGGTCTCGAAGTCTTGTCATCCGCAGGGGTCATCCCCGCTTGTGCGTTGTCATCAGAATCTTGAGAGGGATAAAAAGAGCTCCAGTATGTTGGTAGAGTCATTTGGAAACCAGCGTTCATTCTGTTCCCGTAATTGGGGCTGTGCTGAGGCTTTGGTCACGAACCAGTTATATGCGGGTTGGAGTAGGGTGGAGATCAACGGAGGTGGGGTTAGACGAGGGAGGAGGAGCCGTTTAAAAAGGGAGCGTTTTTTTCACTTCCTTGAACCTCTTCAAACGGCTATGGCACGCAAATAGGTAGGTGATCGCGGGTTCAAATGCCATGCAGAAATGTGCAACACCCTCCAAAGGCGCCGAGAGGATGGTGATGAAACGCATCGTCTTTACAGAAAATGCCCCAAACTCCTTCACTGGGTCGTCTTCTTCATTCTCTCATCTGCTTTTTATGAGGAATATATTGCTAGGAGGATTCACACGGGATCGACACATGGTGAAGCCGGTATTATTTGGATGTTGAGCTTGCGCCACTTGCCAGCCGAGCTCATCAGGAGGCATTGGCCAGTTTTCTTTATCATCATCATATTCGCCACAGATCCATGAGCAAGGTCTACCAGTCAACCACACCCAGTCCTCGGGGGCAAGAGGAGTAAGTGTGGAAAAGTCAGGGGTTTCATCCTGATCACTGTACCTTTGATAAAGGTAGAGTAGACCTGTATTGTAATTAAAAATGTAACACAGTTTTCCAGCAACGCCGTATTGCTTTAAATCCCATTCGATCTGCATAATCTCAACAGGAGGGTGTAAAAGAAAACAAACCGTCTGTTTGTTCTTGTTCAAATTCACTTGTTCGCTTTTAGAAGAAACTATAATATAATCTATGCCTTTTCTCTATTTAAAACTGGAAAAAACCCCGACTCCTCCTTTCCTACAAAAACCACGCCTCAACGCCAATTTGACGAGTGAGTTTGACAGAAAGGTTTGACCGCTGGTAACCCCAACCCCTCCCTGACCGGCGCCAGCTTGACGAGTGAGTTTGACAGAAAGTATTTTGCCCGCAGGGCCTAGCCCCTCCCCTCAACCACCTGTTTAGCCCCAGGCGATGACCTTTGACCCTTCCGCCTTCTTTAATCGCCCCGCACACTTTTAATCCATCAAACTTCGATTAAAAAGTGACAGATAATGGGGTCCTTATACTCTCTCTTATGTGTTCTCAGCTGAGCGATTTGGGATTGTAACTTTGCAATTTGCTTCTTTAGATCATAAACCGTTGCTGTCTTTGCTTGCTTATCTTCCTCTGTGCGTAGAAAAAGCAATAGCTCAGCAAAAGAGGGCGGAGCTTTTAATTTCTGCTCAAGCTGAAGGTCTGCAATCAGGGAATCATCTCAGCAGCCTCTACAAATATGTTTTAAAAGCTGCCTATCTAAGTCGTCAGGAGAGATAAATCCTGTACGCATAGCTGTATTCAGCAACACCTGGAGTCTGTGAAGGTAGCTCGATGGCTTTTGACCAGCATTCTGCAGAGTAGCCATGAATTTAGCAAACAGCTCATCCCCGTCTCCTACAGTATCGTAAGCTCAATCAAGAACTTGTGAACCAAGATACTTAATAAAATCTGAAGCTGGGGGTAGCAAGCTCTCCACAATTTTTCTGGATCGGTTCAAATCGGACAGCGAAGCGTCTGCTAAAAGGAGTTCCACACTTGAACACTAAGTTTTGTAGTCTGCTTCATTATTTGGACGTAGAAGTCTCCCTGAGAAGGCTCACAGGCACACAGAAGCATAATGTGGGGCCTCCTCATTTCTCACCATGTGCTCTACCACTACCTTTGTACTTCCAGCGGGTTCAAATTACTGAGATTTAAATTTGAGCTCAGACCAGAAAATGCTGGTGGTTTCTCTTTTTTTTCCTCATTGGTCAGGTTTTGTATTTGAAAAGGATTTAAATACAAGGTTTGAGACTCATTGGTAAGAGCGAGGGTAATCTCAGACTCTGTGACCTGGACAAAAGAAGTTAAAGAGTTTGTCTCTCCCACTGCAGCCCTTTCTGAATCAACAGCTTCTGTAGTTGTTGTGACTGTAAGACTAAGCTTTGTTAGTTCATCTTGTAAGACCAGCTCAAATGGTTTCCACTCAACATTGCTATAGCTTTCAACTCCTATATGTAATAATCACTACTGCTGGCAGTGGGTGCGTAAACACTACTAAGGGCACGCAGGTGGAACATGACATCAGCTTTTCTGAAACTTGTATAGTTAAGAGGCAATAATTGAGTTAGGGTTTGCAATGCAGTGCCAAATGTAAACTAAACCATTGCATTGTTATGAAACTGTGAGCTTGGTTAATCAATTTGAAGGATTCTATTAATAGATCCCTGTGTTTGAAGGTAGCCCTGAAGTTCATTATCCACCTCAGTCCAAGTTAAACCACTAACAATCAGGGAATTGGGTACTTTCACTACTTCACGAGTAACTATCTCAATGTTATCAAAGAGACCTTATTGGCATGACACGTTCAACATGTGAGGAAAATTTAAAAAAGAAAGCAATGTGGTCAAAAGTCACTTAACGGCTCCTGCCTGGGTCGCCAATTTTATTGTAACAGCTAGCTTAAGCCAGGCGTACACTGTGCGATTTTTCAGTCACGGGTCTTCAGCTCTGGCTCACACTGTTCGAGTGAATTGCAGGGGTTAAAAGTTCACAGCTCAGGACTCATGTGCTCACACTGTACGAACCGCTGTTCGGATGCGACCTGACTGCTCTCACTGCACGACACGACTGACCCGGAAGCAGAAGAAAAACACGGGAGTAGATGCCCGCCTGAGCCGGAACTGAAGAAGCAGAAGAAAAACACTGGAGTGAAGATGCGCGCCGTAGAATTGCTAGGATGCGCTCAAAAGACAAACGTGCTGCCCTGGCAATCTGTACTGTTTTTTTGTGTGGATACACCGTTTGTTTATGTCAAAGACCAAAAGTACTTCCGCGGTAACGATGGTGACACGCATGCGCAGTATGAGAAATAGCTCGTAGCATTGCTTCCACAGTGCGAGTCATTCACGAGGGGCAACAAGGATTTCAAACAGGTTTGATTTTCTTGCGACCGATCGGGAGCTGGTGGTGAGGTGTAAATTGCCTGTCGTTACCCAATGTACACTACACAATGCAACACGCAGGATTAAGCCAAAAGTCGGCACGATCCAGACAAAAGTCGCACGAGTGACAAATCGGCTCAAAATCACACAATGTACGCCCAGCCTAAGGTTACAAAATGTGAAAAACTTAACTTCAGATTTAATTTGGACCAGTTGTATGATTTGTCTTTGGAAGCAGTTTGTGACTCATGACAGAAATTAGTAAAAAAAAATATATATTCCTGTATTGAAAAAACAGGGTAGTTGAAAATTATTTTACAGTACAAACATTTCACACAAAAAAAAAATGGACCCAAAACGACAGTTTTTCCTTGTTAAAGACAAAAATAAAATGAAATACCACTTGGGGATTTTACTCTGTTTGTGTGGTATTAAGCCATATCCTATTGAGAGTTATTTTCCAGTTTAAGCTGTTCTTTTCACTGCAGGTTATGCAGCAATGTAGTCAGATTCACGATTCGTCCTACCAAATGGCGGTTACCACAGTTCCCAGACCATCCAGGGGATATCAAAATCTTCTTGCATCAAAAGTGGGCTTTGCGTTTCCTGGTGGGGGGCTCGACATCCCTGGATAGAGTCCAGTCATTCAACCAATCTTCTTTGAAGATGAACACAAAGAAGAAGAAAAAAAAAAAAACTGACCTACACAAGACAGCAGGACAACATTCAAAAATAATTCTAAATTCCCACATCAAAAGTAAGGTGCAACAGCTAATCCTGCTTAAGAATATATATATATTTTTTAAATATAACAAATCACCAAAGGAATGACTTTTTAAAGTTATACAGTAGTGGCGGTTAAAACATTGTCCTGTTTCAAAGATGGCCTCCTTGACAGGCCCTTGGCTGGTCCTTCACAGGTCCATGACAGGTCCGTAGTGGTAATGCAATCCCCCCGCTATGACGTCTCAGTGAGGCCCCGACCCCAAGGAGCCTGACTGAAATCCAGCTGCAACGTCTGTTTCGTCCACCGAGAGGAGCAGTGATTTTAATGTTCTGCTCTCAGTAGTCTAAACCGGGGGTCAATAATCAAATTGTGTGCCCGCAGAGTGAGTGTCAATCAATTCCGACCAGCTGGTGGCGATTATACCAGGGCGTGTCGGGATTGATATTTTTTTAGGGCTACTTTATATAACAGTCTCGTATTGAATATGTTTATATAATCTTTAGTTAGTATTCAGAAAGTAAAAGTCTGTTTTTATTAGCTTGCATGATAGTAAAGAAATGTTTGTCAAGTATGGTTTGTATGGTTAAAGCTTTTAAGTCGTAAAACTCAAGGCTAAGGTTATTGCACGTTTTGTAAAAGTGGATGCGAGATAAGGAACAGAGTATAGAGTAGACAGTCATAAAACAACCGGATGGGTACAGCATAACTCAGGAAAACCTTGAGAATAAACGTTTGGTGTAATAAAATCTAGGGGGAGTAGAATAGACATGTGACTACGTGCTTTGTTCTTCTTTAATAAAAATGGTACACCCCTGTAGACGACAGTTCAGTTCAGTTCAGTTCAGTTCAACTCAGTTCTGACTGTTCTCCGCCTGCAGGTGTGTATGAGTGTGAAACAGAAATTCTGTGTCTGTGCATCATTTCCATCTCTGTCTCTCAGCTCTGATTTTATTTTTGAAAAACTCCCGCCGGGGGAAATGTTGGCGCCCCCACACTCTCCGGAAGCGAGTGCCGGTCGCATGGGAACGAGGAGCCAACACATGGTGGAGAATGCGTGCTCCGTAATTCGGTCTTAGGTTGTTTCGGAGCTGGGAGAGATTGAGTGTGAGTAAAGTGTGGTATAACTGGTTGATGCGTGTGTTTGTGACATTGCAGTAATTTTGTGTTTTTTCCTTGGAGTTCGACAGAGAATCGGAGAGCGACTGGATTGATCCTTGCTAAATCAGCACCCGGGTGGTTTTGTATCAATCTGGAACAGCGCTAACACCAAATTAATAGGTATTGATTGATCTAACCGTTCTCCGTTTAATGTTGATGTGTTGTTTATTTGGTTAAGGGCCGACCAAAGTGCGGATCGGGCTCGAGGGTGGCCGTCCGGCCCAACCAGGACGCTGGTTTGGGACCTCCTTGGCTGGCAAGCGACTTTAGCGGCAGGCAGGGCCCGGGAGCCCTCTGACTGCTAACGGATTACTTTGGAGAGGCTGCGTTTTCTTCCAAAATGCGCGACTTTGAGCATCGCAAAAGGTGGAAGTGAGGCTTTAGGGTCCAGTTCTTGGTCGGCCCGGTTTGAGGTTAGTGTTTGTTAAATATTGTAAAATTACTGTACTTGTTTTTGGTGTGATTGTGGGTGTGCTTGGACGGAGTGGAGGCTACGGAAGAAAGCTACTAGGTAGCTTTTTGCACACCGGCCTCATATAAACTCCTCATTTAGGGGAACTAACTGACTGAATCTAAAACCATAATTCCTCTGCGAATTTTAAACGCCTAGTCGATGCCCTCGTTTTCTGTTTGTGCAGATTGCGTAGAAGCTTGGCATTGTAGAGGAATAATGGGAAGTATCATTTTCGGTTAAGTTAAAGTACCACCATACCTAGCTTACAGCTAACATACAGTGTGTGTGAGTCTCGCCTGGAATAAAGGCGTTCAACCTTGTACACTTACGTAAACACGTCTAAAGCATTGTTTAACACATATATACGACTATTGTTATGGATAACTGGTAGTAAACTCTTTAAAATATATATATAAAATAACTTTATTGTAACGAAGCGGCACCGTTTTGTTCAGATTGAGCTGGGGTGCTCATGCTTACTGCTACACTCTGGTAGCCTAGCTTCCGACCGGTATTTGTTTGACACGGTTAAACAGCTATTAGAGTTTTTTGGAGACGAAGTGTGGTTCTGCTGGAGGCATTTTGTTTTTGTCTTTGGTTGGTTTACTCATGAGTACAGTTTGTTCGGTTTAACATTGTAGTGAAGAATTAGCTGTCTTTGTCCCGGTTGTTTTTTTTTTCCGTTCCGCGTGGTGACCCGGAAGTTCTATTGTGTTTGACTGGGTCCGCTGATTCGGTCGGCTTCTTTTTTGTAAAAACGATCTACGATTGTGTTACAAAGCGAGTTTTTCAGATATTTTTTCGGTTTGTTTTAATGATAAATGAGACTGCTTTTATATTGGGAGAATTCTATTTCTTTGTGTGATTCGTGGAAGTGTCCGTCGCGGGTTTTGCCGCCGGCCGGACTTCATTAAAATTCTTTGTGTTTTAGACAAGACAGCTGATATCTCAGTATATAAGTAAATTAATGAGAAAATAAAAAGTTCGTTATAAACCTTTTTAGATTTCCTTCGTTTCGGCTTTGCATAAATCATTATTAAGGTTAATGTTATATGACTAAAATAATACATAAACCACTTCACTATAAAGAATAAAAATAAATAGGTTAAATAACATACTGCCTGTCTTTACTATTAACTGCATTAATATTGGGATAAATTTGGCCTACTAATTGATAGTTTTTCAATTAAAACAAATAATTTACAGAGTTATTACAAATTGCCTACTTCAATTTTAATCCATTTTGGATTTTGTTTTAAACTTTCAATGGCAGCCGAATATAAATTGCTTCCTGCTCCATTGGGACACGAGTGGCGCACGTTAGATGCCCAATTGTTAATATACATTTCAAAACTATATTCTGTATTAGTGGATAAGCCCGGTGAAACAGATAAAAAGCAGTTTCAAGCCGACATGAAGGCCAGGTGGTCTCGGCATGCTGCTAGTGGTGAACATAAGAGGTGTCTCTCACAGATGTGTTTTGAGGAAGGAAAGCGTTTTGCAGAAAAAGCTAAAACAGCTAGGAGCATCACTGGTGCTAAGAAGAGATACTTAAAAACTGAAAAAATGTGGAAGACATGGGGTTTAACGGGTCAAGGCATTGATCATTTGTGTGTTACTGCAGATAGTGTTTATTCGGCAGACCAGACTCCTCCGCCTTATCAAAATATGTATCCCGTCTTGTCTACATCTGGTAAAACAAACATTTCTTGGGGGTTGGAAACTGACGATAGCCAGAGCGTACTTCAAAGCACGCAGGCTACATCACAGAGGTGTGCACCACCCTCTCTGGGTACCTCTCCTGCTTCCCCCGCTTCCCCCCTCCCTTCAAACACTGCAGTCTTACACTGGAGTGGCCCATCAAAGAGGTCTGTGGCCCATGACCCATTAACTAATAAACCACAGGGTGATCTGAAGGTGGACGATGAGGGACCGGATTATAAATTGCATTTTGAGGTCACCGGTAAAGGAACTGTAGCACACACTGCGGAGGAGGACAGACAGTTGTTGAACTTAGTTAAAAACAGAACAGAACAGGAGACTGATAAATTGTTTTTGGCTTACAATGGTAGATTAATGGAGGAAATAGAGCAGCACGAATACAGGTTAAATAAAGTTCAACAACAGATGGATGAGGTCCTTCAGGAACAGGACAGATTAACATCTTTGGTGCGAGGGCAGACTGCTGACCTTCGGGGGAGTACCAGCCCCACTAAACGTGATGAATGTGCAACAGTTGGACAGGTTAACGACGTACAGACGTTGACAGTTGACCAGGGCGAGGGGGTTTATCAGAATACCAGAACTCATGGGGGCCCTGATTTAATGCTTCCTGTAGTGGGAGCTTCAGATGGTTCAGGAATTCACAAACCATCGGAGAGACACATAACACATTATTTACAAGAAGCTCAAGATTCTGCTGAGGAGGATAAGAAAATGGGGACTGCTTTGCTGAAGCTCCAATTAAAAGAGGCTCAGAATAAATTGAGTGACTTATATCAGTCAATAAAAGTGAAGCAGATGGTGGCTAAAGCAGCGCCGACTGTTGGATCAGCTACAGTGTTGCCTTCCTTTCCTGTAATGTATGCTGCAGCCGCACCGAATCAGCCATTTGCTGCTCCTTATCAGACATGGCACTCTCGGGGACGGTCACGTGGAAGGGCCAGATTTGGTGGTAATGGAGGCCTGGGAAGAGGGCAGCCAGGTGCTGACGGTTGTCGGAGGTGTGGCTCAATTGAGCACTGGGTGAAGGACTGTCCACATCCACGAGGGGGCGCTATTCCTCCCGGTCAGCCACCTTCACATTTTGCTCCGAATCAGCATATGGTTCCTCCCTACTATCAAGGAGGACAGGGGGGGCCTCAGTTTTGACAGTGCCCGCAGAGTAACTTGGTGAGCAGGACTAATGGGGATCCAATGCTCACAATGGACATATATGGACATTCATTGCCATTCTTAGTGGACACTGGTGCTACTTTCAGCACGCTGGACAGAGTTTTACCAGACGTCAATTTTTCTGGGAACACAGTGTCTGTGATGGGCATCTCTGGGGCTCCGATGATTCTCCCTGTCACTCAACCATTGCCTGTTGCGGTGGGAGGTCAAAGACTATCACATCCTTTTGTCATTGCTCAGACCACTCCTGTCAACTTGTTAGGCAGAGATCTGCTTATCAAACTGGGTGCTACTATCCTGTGTACCCCTGATGGACTTATGGTGACTTTTCCGAATGGACATACACATTGCTGTGACACCATGAGTGGTCAATTTTTGCTGAAAGATGACACTTCACAAGTGGCTGATATTTTCTGGGCCAGGTTGACTACGATGTCTGCAAGTAAATCTTCTGCGGCTGAATTTCTGAGATGCTGGAAGCCGTGGCTGCTTGAACTCCAGCCTTTTGTTCCACCGCCTGACCCATTACATGTAACCCTCCTATATGAGAGGGGCGATCCTACTTTGTATCAGGAAAAATTTGAAACAGAACTTGAAGGACAAACTTGTTCTGTGGCTTCGGGTCCATGCTTTGTGGGGAAGGAGGGTGTTGCACTGTTTGCTGATCTGACTTCAGAGCAGCATAAATGGTATGTGATGGAAGCTGAAGCACTTCCGCACATATCGCTATTGTTGCATCCAAAACATCAAGCTAAAGATTTGGGGGGAATGGTTAAAAGGGGAGTTGCATTAAAGGACTGGATTCCTACCCAGATACCTTCGGTCTCTTTTTCTCCTTCTTCTCGGATGTACAAAATAGACACGCAGCTCTCAGACACTACTTTTTATTGTTAAAAAAGATAAGGGGGGGGGGGGGGGGGGGGGGGGGGGGGGGGGGCTTTTTTGGAACATTTGCAGCTTTCTAGAAATCATGGCAGAGAAAAAACAGATCATCCTGATGCAGTGGAGGCATTAAAGGTCGTGCCTGACTCTTTGTGGTCAGATGGTCCCACTGATGTCGGTCTAGTGCATACAACACCCATCACATTTGAGATGAAACATTCTGATCCAATTTGGCGTCCGCAGTATCCACATAAACCTCAGGCTGAGGAAGGTATTGCAGACACTATTGCAGGGTTACTTGAAGTAGGAGTTTTAAAACCATCGGATTCTCCATATAACACCCCTATTCTTCCTGTAGAAAAACAAGGTACTGGTAAATACAGAATGGCACATGTGTCATACACTCAGATGAAACGTAATCTTTGTTTTTGGTGGCATCCTTTCCTGCCACATATGATTAAGAGTTTTTTGAGTGAATGTGTGGTGTGTGGTCAATTTAATCCTAAGCCTACTATCAAGCCAGAAATGGGAGCCTTCCAGGACTTGTGCAGGCCTGGCGAGGAGATCGTGATCGATTATACAGATATGGGGACACCTGTTAGGGGTTTCCGATACCTGTTAGTGATTATTGATTCATTGACCTCTTGCTTTTCTGCTTTTCCTGCTAGACGGGAGACTTCTCAAACGGTGGTGAAATCTTTGATTAACCACTGGATTCCGTGCCATGGCTTTCCGACTAAGGTCAGGTCTGACAATGGCACACATTTTAAAAAAAAACATCTCCGGCAGGTTGAGGAACAGATGGGAATAACCCACAAGTTCGGCACTGTTTATCATCCGCAATCGCAAGGTGTTGTCGAGCGTTCTAATTCTACTTTAAAGTTGAAGCTGGCAAAGATTTCAGCTCAGACGGGGCTTAATTGACTAGATGCTCTCCCTATTGCTCTGATGGCCATCAGATCATCTGTCTGTAGGACGAAAGGTCTTACTCCTTATGAGATGTTTACAGGCAGGATCTTCCCTGGTCCTTGGGCTGGCAGAGAACCACAGGTTTCGCCCCATCCTGATCCAGATCCTCGAGGTGATCATCAGCAGCTGAAGGGCCTGGTTTCCTCCTTCCTTCCGGCTCCCCGTGACGTGCAGGGACCTGCGGCGTCAGCTTCCGAGGCTGGACGAGTTTGGCTGAAGGTGTATAAGAGAAAGTGGCAGGAGCCTCGCTGGTCTGGCCCGTTCCAGGTTGCTGCTCGTACGACTCACGCTGTCCAGCTGCGTGGGAAAGGTTCTATTTGGTTTCACTGGTCCCAGTGTGCTCCGGCCCCTGACCCCCCCTCCTGTCCCTCCTCCATCTGCAGATGTGTATGAGTGTGAAACAGAAATTCTGTGTCTGTGCATTATTTCACTCTCTGTCTCTCAGCTCTGATTTTATTTTGGAAAACTTCCCGCCGGGGGAAATGTTGGCGCCCCTACACTCTCCGGAAGCGAGTGCCGATCGCATGGGAACGAGGAGCCAACAGCGGCCAAAGTGGCATCTCTCTACACTGCCAAGTGGTCAATCTGTCCCTGGATGAGAGATTTATATCTATTCATATAATAGTCTATGATTTAAATATATTTTACTAATTTTATTTGTGATTTTTTTCTTTACCCCTTAATATTTATTTAACTGAAACAGTTAAATATATATTTGTATCAATTAAGTATTTTTAATTTTCTGGCTAGAACCACAATCAACTGGATTACAGATAGATTTTTTTCAGATCGGAGGAAAAAACAAAAAATGAAATGCTGAATCATTAGGTTACCCAGAAAAAACTGTTGGTTCCCATATAAAACATCTACACTTGTGTTTTCCTCCTAATTATTTAAACTTATTATTATTATTTTCACCGCTAGATATCAATGACGGCGCTGGGATGTTTGGAGCTCCTGAGGGCTCCATGAACCACATGACCGCATGTCGGCCAGTTCAAAGTGTGTCGTAATTCTCTGGGTCTGTACCCCCCTCGAGTCATTATGTTGAGTTAAGTTGTGTGTAAATCATAATTAGGTTGACTTGATTACTAAATCTTGGTTTCAATTATCTTTTTTGATGATATGGTTTTCTGTCAATGTTTTTTAGGTTGTGACAATTGCTAGAGTTTGCCTTGTACTAAAAGAATATTGAATTGGGTTAAAACGATAAATTAATAAAATAAAAATAATTGCTTAAAGGTAAAGATAAAGAAAAACAGACACCCGTCCTTTGGTTAAATTGGATAAGGTTGCAGATAAATTACTTCTTACTGTTAATTTAACTAAAAGTGATCTCCTCCCCTTAAAATATCTCGAGAATGGGCAAGGTTGTACTCTCTTTATAATTTGGGTTTATAAAGGGGGAAAAGATGTTCAATTTCCTATTATAATCTGTCAAGATTCTCGTAATGCTTCCACCTCGGTAAGTCAAAATCAGGCCTCAGCAGCAAGAGGTAGTGTAATTAAAGAAGAACCATCTGTGGACGATTACTTTGAAATGATGACAGGTGTGGGTGGCTCCACTAATAATTGGTTGCTTATGGTAGAACAAGCAGGACAAGAAGCGAGGCGGGATTGTGTTGTGTGCATGGGAGCCAGACCTATTCTCAAGGTGGTCCCTGCACCTGTTGAGCTCAACACAACTTGTCTGGTTTCCCTGCTGTCTAGTGTAAATCCAGTAAAAGATTGTAGTAACTGGGAGAAATTATTCCCTATAGCTGATAACAGAGCTACCCCACCTTTCTTTGATAGTAATGTTGCTCCAAATAATTTTACTTGTTTCAAAAATGATAAGCCTGGAAATAAAGTAGTGGGTTCAGTCAACATCACGTATTGCAATTCAATCCAAAACTCTGGCAATGTCAATAATGGTTTCATTAGCAGTATTTGTGTCGACTATGGTGTTATGTGGATGTTGTTGTATTCCATGTATACGTTCATTATTCATAAAATGCATTGACAAAGCTGTTGGTAATAATATGCAAGGTCAATATCTGTTAATCCCTCACTTGGAGCCTGAAGGAGAAGTACAGAGAAATGGTCAATCTATTTGAAAAAAAGATTGAAAGAGGGAATTGTCGTGATTGATATTTTTTTAGGGCTACTTTATATAACAGTCTCGTATTGAATATGTTTATATAATCTTTAGTTAGTATTCAGAAAGTAAAAGTCTGTTTTTATTAGCTTGCATGATAGTAAAGAAATGTTTGTCAAGTATGGTTTATGGGGGAAAGCTTTTAAGTCGTAAAACTCTAGGCTAAGGTTATTGCACGTTGTAAAAGTGGGATGCGGAGATAAGGAACAGAGTAGAGAGTAGACAGTCATAAACAGACCGGATGGTTACAGCGATAACTCAGGAAACCTTGAGAATAAACGTTTGGTGTAATAAAATCTAGGGGGAGGAGAATAGACATGTGACTACGTGCTTTGTTCTTCTTTAATAAAAATGGTACACCCCTGTAGACGACAGTTCAGTTCAGTTCAGATCAACTCAGTTCTGACTGTTCTCCATCTGCAGATGTGTATGAGTGTGAAACAGAAATTCTGTGTCTGTGCATTATTTCACTCTCTGTCTCTCAGCTCTGATTTTATTTTGGAAAACTTCCCGCCGGGGGAAATGTTGGCGCCCCTACACTCTCCGGAAGCGAGTGCCGATCGCATGGGAACGAGGAGCCAACAGCGGCCAAAGTGGCATCTCTCTACACTGCCAAGTGGTCAATCTGTCCCTGGATGAGAGATTTATATCTATTCATATAATAGTCTATGATTTAAATATATTTTACTAATTTTATTTGTGATTTTTTTCTTTACCCCTTAATATTTATTTAACTGAAACAGTTAAATATATATTTGTATCAATTAAGTATTTTTAATTTTCTGGCTAGAACCACAATCAACTGGATTACAGATAGATTTTTTTCAGATCGGAGGAAAAAACAAAAAATGAAATGCTGAATCATTAGGTTACCCAGAAAAAACTGTTGGTTCCCATATAAAACATCTACACTTGTGTTTTCCTCCTAATTATTTAAACTTATTATTATTATTTTCACCGCTAGATATCAATGACGGCGCTGGGATGTTTGGAGCTCCTGAGGGCTCCATGAACCACATGACCGCATGTCGGCCAGTTCAAAGTGTGTCGTAATTCTCTGGGTCTGTACCCCCCTCGAGTCATTATGTTGAGTTAAGTTGAGTTAACCAATTTTAACCAACCCACATGTTTTATGTTCTAACCTTAAGCTCACAGAAGGACAAAAAGACATTATTTTAAAGAAGCACTCAAAAAAATTGATTCCTTGTCCTCCCCATGTCGTCAGTTGCCGACGTCTAGGGATCTCTATAAAATTCAATGGGAGCACGCAGCACGTCAAAAAAAGGACGCGGAACCCTATACGTTATTAAGTGACGCGGAGAGAGTCTGACCATGCGTCTATATATGAGGGGTTGGGAATGAGGATGTGTTGTTTAAATATAGTAACACAGTAGGTTACATGTTGGTGTAGGATTGCCAACCGTCCTTTAAAATATGGAATCATCCCGTATTTGACTATTAAATGTGCCATCCCGTTTTGAAATAATAATGGACGCTATTTGTTCCGTGTTTTCATAAATGTCTATCATGTGTGTCTGTCATAGGCTTCATACTGCTTTATTCTAACTATGTAGCCTATATAAACATAAAAATCACCCTACATTCAGCAAAACTGTTCTAACGGCGGGATCAAACGGGACCGCAAATTGTTTGTTTGCGGCTCGCGAGTGATTGATCAGGTAGACACACACTGGCGCTTCCATGCAGCACCTTTAAAAATGTCCCAAAAACGCTTACAGTGATATTGGTGAGTGGGAAGAGGCCCATCCTTGGCTGGAAAAGATCAGTATAGATGAACACAAGGCAAACTGTAAACAATGCAGCCAGGGTTCTCAGTGGCGCACTGAGAACCCTGGCTGCACAGCACACCAGGCACACAAGAACGCAGAAAACACACGTCTGTGAGGGTTATGCGACATTTAGGCTAAAATATTTAGAATAGATTACATGTATTGTGCTTTTTCAAAGATGTCTCGTCCATGTGCAATTTTATTTTTGTTGGATTAATTGTAGAGGATTTTGTTGTACAATCAATATAAATCAATCAATATAAATTACAACTTTAAGAACAAATCATAGTAACTGATTCATTGTTATGCTAATAAATAGATTAAAATGAAACATGTTTGGATAGGTTTTTGGCTGTTGAAATTTTATATTTTAGAGAAATAGCCAATAAATTGTAAGTGACCGTTGCCTTAAATCTCCTAGTGTGTTTTGATTGTTGTTCAGACAAGCCATGCAAGCCAATTCAATTAACTATTTGTTACCCCACTACTAATTTTGTATTTAAGTGAGCAGATAGTAGTGTAAAGGTGTTTAGGGTTCATCTGCAATATCCCCATACAGTCACTTTAGAAAGAAAATATTGAAAACACATTGTCGGAAGCTCAACAACCAGACCTGTTCTTCTCAGTATTGTGTTAGATCACACTGCATCTTGTTAAGTCACGGCAAGGTAATTGCACTTTCAACACAAGCCAATTCAAGGTGCTTTACATGATTAAAATTAGAACACAGAAAAGAGAGCATAAATCACTTTGAAGATTAGCCTAATTTATAGAAATTATGCATTAATGTGTTTATTGTGAATAAAGCATTTCAAACTTAACATACAACCATTCTGGATGATCCCCTCACTAAAATAACCACACCTCCCCGTGAGTCAGACGTACGGCTCGGCCCGTGGTAAAGAACGCCCTGTGTCCCTTATTTTAATTTATGAAAGTTGGCAACCCTATGTTGATGTGTGTTGTGATTTTCTATAATGGAATAAATACAGTTTAGATTCTAGTTGTGCATAGGCTATTTATTGAAAGTGGAGCAAGAAAATTTCAACATTATTACTGTATACATCACACATCATTACAGGCATCTCTCCAAACAAACCACAACTGTATGTTTTGTAATAAAGCTGTGTGCTTTGAAAATGTTTTCAGTTTTTTTTTTAAATCAGCACCACTACAATATGTTTTACAGATATCACATCTTTGAGTAGGATGAGGTTTTTCAGCAGCTTTCAAATGCATGCAATTTACTTATTTAGCAGAGCTAGAATTTCTTTACTTTTAACAGGCAGAGCAAATGTTGCTATCAGATTTTTAAAATGTTGCTGAACCCTGAGGCCAGACATAATATTGTAAAATGATTCCACCAACCAGCATGTAATGAAACTGCAAATAAAAATACAAGCGTATAACTTAATGTTTATTGGACAGGTACAGGAAAAAAATCAGAAACAAAAGTCCAGCTTCACATGTCTGTGGGTCATGGTTTAGTCTGTCCTGGCATCCCAGGAAAGTTTGATTGAAGACAGATTGAAGGCATCGTGTCATCTCCACACTCCGTAAGCCAGTTTCCTGACCTTGCCCCATCATAAGAAAGTGATGATCCAGCTGCAACTGATTGCAGATATTTAAAAAAGTACTATGCTCACAGTGAATAAAAAAACATATTCTAAAAATTAAAATTAAAGAATAGAAAAAAATATGTCTTACTGTGCTGCAGAAAACTTAAGTAGGTCATCCCCATCTTACTTGCAATGTTTGGTGTGTGTACCAGTAGTGTAGAATATGTATTAAATAAGAGGGAATCCCTAGCTCTTGTAGCTTTCTAAACAACTTCCCGTGATTAATCTGGTCAAAGGCTTTAGAGGCATCCAGGAAGCACATAAACATGGTGGAATTATGTTTTCTATAGCTACTGACAGCCTCTTACAGAGCACAGACATGTCAGTGCAATGTTTACTTTTGAAGCCAAACTGAGACAGTGTGGACAACCAAAAAAAAACACACACTGTTCTCCATGACTGGTACAGTGTAAAACTCTTCTACGTAACGTCACATCTGCCTGAGTGCGCTTCACTGAACGCTCAGATATAACACTTTCCTAACAACGTGGTTGTGCACACTTCAAGGAACATTCAGGAAAAACTAAACTTTCTTCTAACCAGTAAAAACAGAAATGCACATTAGAAAAATCTACTAAAGTGCAATGTTCATCCCCAAAATAACTACAATATTTACACTTTAAATAAATGGATTTGAAAGTTTAAAACAACATTGGAAGAGTAATCATTTTTTTTCTTTAAACTGACAGTATTACACAAGCAAATCTGCACTACTGTTGCCTGCAGTTGGACTAAAGTATTGATACTATTTTGCTTTTAACCTAACAACAAACCCAACTTTAATCGATTTGTAATACAATGTATGACATTATCTTGAATTAGAAAAAAAAGTCAAAACTTTTTGGCATTCATTTAATACTGTATAGAAACCACATTCAGTATAATTGCTATAATTGCACCAGCAAGTCTTTCATTGTCTCAGCTAAACTTCTAGAGACTAGTAAGAGAATGAGGGTTTTGCCCATTCTTCTTAACAAAATAGCTCAGTAATACTGAATGAAGATTGACTGGGCATGCATTGTCAACCATTGCACAGGTTCTAAGTTTGGCCTGTTTCTGAACACTAAGTGAATGCAAATATGTTTTTATCCATAACTTCATTGTAGCTATAGTTGTTTGTTTAGGGCCATTATCCTGGTTGAAGGTAAACTTATGTCCCTGCCTCAGGTCTTTTATAGTTTCTGACAGGCTTCCTTCTGCCCCCAATAGCTCTGACCAACTTCTCTGTCCTTACTGAAAAAAGACACCCCAGATGCCATCAGTAAAATTTTAAACACAGCTTTTAGCATGACATTTTTTAACCAGCATGTTTTATTTAGATAGCATCTAATCTGAGTACTCAGTTAATTAGGTACCATCCAATGCCAATTGATTTCAATTTATTATAGAGTCCCCAATCTAAAGGGTAATACAAAGGTCGACCATGTAAATGGTAAATGGACTGAACTAGCCCTTTTCTAGTCATACTGACCACTCAAAGTGCTTTACACCTGAGCCCCATTCACTCATTTGCCTGTGTAAATGTAAATACTACATTTTGCTTTGGTTCAGTATATGGTTGTGTAAAGCTTTAATATTTCTTCCTCATCTCCGTGGGAAGATTAATCACGGTTAAATTACTAGAATATTGTTGGTCACTATTTTGTTTGATAGCAGGAAAATGCATTCAAGACTTCCACTCCTTACGAACAACCAGTTAGAGGGAGAGCAAGACAGGACAAAAGGACCAGCGACCAGGAGATTTGCTAGCTGTGTGTTTAGAGAAGGGGTCAAAAGCCAGTGGCAGTTTATATCTCTTGCTTAACTGTTGTTTTTTTTACTTCTGTATTAGGGCTTGAACTTTTCTTAAATGCACAAAGAATTAGCTTCTTTAGTTTTTGGTTATTCCTCCAATCTAAATAAAAGGACCAGGTGAACAGAGTTAAGGAAAAGGCGTATATTCACTTAGAAAGATATATATATATATATATATATATATATATATATATATATATATATATATATTTCATACAATGAAAGGGAAGATATTTACTTTTCTAAAGAACAAATTTGAACACTAAAAGCATGCAAAGCAATAAAAAAAGATGTTAGTTTGAGATTAAAACCTATGATTTATGTAACCATTTGGCATATTAGGATTTGAGAGTTGGATGACAAATTTAGAAAACAGGATTAATAAAATTGCAATTAAAACCAATACATTTCAGTACATTCATTATTATAAATTTGGTTTAAAATGTGTGGTCAACTTTTTTGAAAAGTAAAAAAGGTTCCCTCTTTTTCCATTCTTTTTCAGCTAAGTTTAACTCAGTAAATTTGCTTCAAAAACATCCATTGTCTGTACTAGTGGGTTTGCCTGGCCTGGGCATTCCTGGCTCTAACTCCAAACATTTCTCTTCAATCCCCGATGACCCAGAAGGAATCTGTTTATATTACCTGAACTGCTCTTCGACATTAAAGAAAGCAATTTTGTAATTTCCTGGCTTCGTTGAATGCAAGAGATCCCGACTGTATGACCGCTCTAAGGGGAGTTATGTAATGTAGAGGGGAATCCTCTGTTTTATTAGCTGACAGCCCACTGTTTAATCTCTACACTCCTTAGAGTGGAACAAATATGGACATCATACGACTTTTTTTACAGAAATAAAATTGATAATTCTTCAGTTTTGGTGGCTGGCTGTGGGCAGCAAGATTATAGGCCAAACCATAAACAGGTAAACAAAAATCCTGTAGCTATGCCATTAAAATTATGTGAAAATTAGGCAGATCATTCCAGAATAGGTAATAATGCTTTAAAAATGATTATATAAGCCTACAAATACTTAATTAAGACTGATGAGCATGGGTGTGTCTAGAAACTTTTTAAAGAGGGCTAAATGGGGGCTAGTGGTGATCTTGGGGTTTCACACCAAAATAAAAGCAAAGCAGTAATACAAAGGGGGTTGGGCCTAGACTGAGTGACAGAAATCAGATTCAGAACAGAGGGTTTAAAGAGTGACGAAAAAAGACATCTAACTAAAATAATTCTAACTAATTGAAGTGGTTTCTCTGTCTTAGCTTTCATTAAAACAGTATCTACACAAGAAGTGATAATGTAGGCATCTTCATAAAAACAGAACAGATGCAGCTGCAGGGCAGGATCAAAATCCATTACCTATCGATGACTAATATTTTGATCGATGACTGTCTGGCAGGAAGCAATTCAGAGTAGCCTATACCTCTAGAATAAACCACATTACATAAATTATCATATCAACAGTTTTAAGTTTGACATGACTTAGGTCTAGGAGAGCAGAGGTCTAGGTTCTCTGAGTGCTTTTCTAGTTAAAAAAAATCGTAAAATTGAGCTAATTTCCTCCAATCACTGACACTAGAATGTGGATCATATTGGAAAGGTCAATTCCCATTTTTGATTACATCAATTATGATAAAAGAAATCTGATTCATTTCAATTCAGTTTATTTATATAGCGCCGTTTCACAACAGATGTCATCTCAAGGCACCTTACAAGAAGAGTTATTACAATACAATGTTTAATTTAGGAAATAGAGAACCACAGAAAGTTGTGTCGTGAATTCTCAGCAATCCCTCACACTAAACAAGCATGAAGCAACAGTGGAGAGGAAAAACTCCCTTTTAACAGAAAGAAACCTCCAGCAGAACTAAGCTCAGCATAAGCGGTCATCTGCCGAGACCGTCTGGGGTTTGGATAAGGCAGCAGAGACACAGAAAGAGCCACATAACTGTTAGACTTAGATTGCAGATGACCTGGTCAGGACAGAAAATGAGAAAATGAGAGCAGCACACATATGGGCAGTGGCGGACTGGCACCAAAAAGAGGCCCTTGCAATTTTGGCAGAGAAGGCCACAATTGTCTTCTCAGGTCATTGGCAACCAACAAAGAAACATAACATTAGACATAAACAATACAACTGCCACAGAACCAATGTTCCCTCTAATTCTTCATGGGTCTGAGCAAACTCACCAACCTGCTGAGTGCCCCCCGTCCCCAACCCAGTATCTCCAAAAGAAAAAGTTGACTAAATTTTCATGAACATCAAAATATTTCTACGATCTGATTGGGTGATCAGAACAGAATTATCACTGCCATATCTTCATGAGCAAAGCACATCTTCAAGAATCTGTGCACATTAATTCTTTAGAAGTTTTTAAATTCTTTTCACAAGGGCTGAATGAGGGAAAACTGATTTGGTCTCAGAAATGATTAATTATTCAACTTTCAAGGCAGAGTTTTTCAAAGAAACAGGAGATCCATCACATGAATAGATGCCAGCCAACCCCATAGTTGCCCAACTTGTCTCAGCAAAAAAAAAACAATGTGTCCGCCAGTTTTAGATTACATATGTGCGGTAGGTTGAGTGTACTTGAGTTTTTGGTTTTAAAAACAAAGTTTTTATACTCACGCAATAGAAATATGCTTAGCATTAATAATAATGACTAATTATTAATCGTCTAATTGACAAATCAATAGTGATGCGTAATCCAATTACACAGCACTCTGTCTCTCACTGCCTCACCTTCCTGCCTCGTTCGGCAGTCCCCATAAGCATGCTACAGCTGTATAATGATGAATATTTTTAAATTAAATAAACGCAGAGGTAAAGGTCACGAAGATACCCTTCCAACAGCCTTCACTCAGTACTGCTATTAATGCCTTTTTTAAACAGGACCTCTGCCATGTTATATCGCGTTTTTGTATAGTATTGATGGCTTTTATATTTAACACAACATAATTAATTTGGTAAGCCCATACTGAAGCCCCAGGTAACAAAGCATGACTAGCCTCTGATCGTGTCATTGTGCGGGTTTTGGCCGAAATAACAATAACAATGGAAAACAGATACGGGCAAGTGTGTGTTTTCTACATGGAGCAGTGCAGGAGCGCCTCTGGAACTGTACATGCACAAGCGCACATGCCCATTGACCCATATCGAATAAATACCCATATAGAATAAATTATTTGTTTCTTTTATTTTCTATTCAGGCTGGATTTTTTTGTGCGCAGCACAGATTTTTTTGTGCATAGCACAGATTTTCTGCGCACAGCACAACATTTTCGGTGCGGAAAAAAATTATTTAGTAGTGTGCAATTGCGCACGCACGTAGCTTAGAGGGAACATTCCACAGAACATAGTATGATAGCTTAACCAGAAAATGTTTTACCCTTATGTAGTTACAGTAGTTTACTACCCATCATTCACTTGTCATTACCTATCATTTCATCAGGTCAACTCAAGAAATTCCACTTACAACCAAAAAAACATCCAAAATACCTTGTTAATAGAGATTACATTAACTTAGGCTTTTTGTCCTTTACAAGAAAACATTTAAAAAGTCATTGTTATTTAGTTTATAGGCCTATCATTTTTCAGAATGAGACCGTTGTTTGTTTGTTTGTTTGCTTTTTTTCTTCTTATTTGTGGCCGCCTACAGCTCTGCTTCATTTATTATTTGTATTTATATATTTGTTGTTTTGCGGCTGCTTATTGACACAGCCACTCTGCTATAGGCTACTTATTTAGCCCATTTGCAGGCCACTCCTTTCTGCTCTGCTTTATTTGTTTATTTAGCCAATATAATAATGGTTTTATTGTTTTTCATCTCAGTCTGGTTGTAGCCTGATGGCCCAACTCGATGTCAGTGTAAGGTAGAGACAAAAGCCTTTGCCTCCGCAGGTGTAGCGAAAAGATGACGCTTGTCACCTACTGTGATCCTGAGTTTATCTGCATACAGCATTGAATATGACACATCATGCTCCGGAGTTGGCGTTTGACTTCAACATATTTTTGGCGCTTCTGTATTGTGACTCTGGACAAGTCCTGGCTGAAAGTAGATGTCCTGGCCCTTCCACTCCGTGTTTCTCTTCTCACGTGCGGCACACAGCACCGCCTCCCTCGCACTGAACCGGATAAATTTAACCAGGATGTGCCGGCTGAATCTTACGTAGGTGTTTGGCTTGGGTCCGCATCTGTGCGGTCTTTCAATTTCAAAGCCTCCGTCAACCTCAATGTCCAGACATCCTGCCAACAGTGGGTGCACAAGCGTTTCCCTGTCCCCCGCTTCAGAGTTTTCAACCACGGCAACTATGCAAACGTTGTTACGACGTCCTGCGTCCTTCTTTTCCATCTTTTTGCTCTCACCGCATGGTTGGTTTCTTGTCAGGCATGTTCTCCGGTTATACGGTTAGTGTTATATTTTAAGTGGGTATTTTATGACAATATTCAATAATTTCAGAGGGGTATGTGAACCTAACCCTGCGGAGCTCCTTGCTACGCGGCCATACCCGACGACGTCCCACGTAACTCCTCTTTCAGAAACAAAATATGAATTCACAAATGCACACGATGAAGTTCAAAAATGAACACGATCTGTTTCACAAATGCAGAAAATCTGTTTCACAAACACAACGATCTGTTTCAAAAATGCACACAATCTCTTTAAAAAATGCACACAATCTGTTTCAGAAATGCACACAAGATGTTCACAAATATAAATTTGAGAAAAGCTTCAAATATATACTCACAGATCATACAAATCCATGAATGTGCATGAACCCACCACTTCTCATTTGTGAACCTATCTGCAACTCTAACAATGTTTAAATCGAGGCTGAAAACAGTTATTTTTACTCGTGCATATGACAATTGAAAGTATTTTATCTGCACTCTTGCTTTTTATTGTAATGAATAATTTTTTAAGTTGATGTTTTTCTTTCTTTTTATCTGTTTTCTTAATTTATGCAAGCACATTTATGAAGCAATTTGAACTGCCCTGTGTATGAGTTGTGCTCTACAAATAAACTTGCCTTGCCTTGCTTTGGGAGCCATACGATTGGCTGAAAGCTTAGCCAATGGTGACATTTGTTGTCTCTTCATGCTAGGCAAATCTCAGAACTCAGCACGTGGAATTCTCTCACGAATGCAGAGAGGTTCACAAATGAGAAGTGGTGGGTTCATGCATATTCAGGGATTTGAATGATCTGTGGGTATACGTTTGAAGCTTTTCTCAAAATTATATTTGTGAAACAGCTTGTGTGCATTTCTGTAACAGATCATGCGCATTTTTGAAACAGATCGTGTGTCTTTGTGAAACAGATGGTCTGCATTTGTGAAACAGATCTTGTGCATTATTGAACCTTATCCTGTGCATTTGTGAATTTATATTACAAGTGTTTCTGAAAATTATGTTTGTGTACCTGAGCATGTGCTTTTTTGAAACAGACCATGTGCATTTCCGAATGAGCATATGCATTTGTGAAAAACCCTGCATTGGTTTATTTATTATGAGACTTTTCCGCCTCCATAACAATCCCACTTGGAAAACTTAAAACATATGGGCTAAAGAACGATGTACATAATAAAGTTAGAATAATATATAAAATATTTAAAAAGGGACTAAATTAACAAACCAAGAATCCTAATGGATATTAAAAAAAGAAAAAACATACTTTTGTTATTAATTTAAATTCGTCATTACACAGAACCTTGTCCACGGTCAACCTTTTGGATTTGGACAAACTGATCATTTTGTGATTTTTTTTAAATCTCTCTCACACATCAAAACACAGTATTTTTAGAGCGTGTACCATGTGATGCAATTATAAAAGATAAAATAAGAAACTTCAAAAGTAGAGAGAAGAGGAAAATGAACAACTGTATCTCGAGGTTCTTCAAAAAAAGAATTTATTAAAAACCTTGAACAAAACACAAGAGATGAATCATGCTTCAGTTGAAAGCATCCTCATCCCAAGGTTTTGGTCAACAATTTTTATCTTGTTCATGCAAAAACATTGCAAAAAACATTATTTTCTGTATAATATTGCATCCATTAAATAAAAAAAACTGTTCCTTGCAAAAGTCTTCTGTTTTTCTTTCATAAAACTAAGAAAAATAGCCACTCCCATAAGCAAGGCAATCAATAATTGTCTGAATCATGTTACAAAACCCCTTATGAATCGGGTCATAGATTTGGCAGTTGTCTGCCTTCCAGCTGTCTGTCTTTTCAATGCCGTGCCATAGGCTCTGTCTGCCCCTCTGTACCTGACGCACAAGCACAGCAGCGGGAATCGGGATCACACGGGAAAAGCCCAAACTGTCATGGCAAGCCGACAACGGGGCTCTAATGTTTAGGTGGGTTTTATAAAAATTGTACAGAACAGAAGCTTCTGTAATCCAATATCCAGAAGGTAGAACCTGCTTACCATGGCAGGACGACGGTGATGCTCCAGCATCTTAACAGGAAGCCTGGTGCAGCTGACTACGAAGAGGGACGGTTGCCTCGCTAAGCTAATTAGCGTGTCAGCTGCTAATGTTAACACCAACAGTAGGCTTACTGAAAATACTCTTTTACCCGGACTTGTCGGCTTTACATGTTCTGTCTGGGGCATTCATAGATCTATATAAATGTCTGGCTTTTTAAATTTATCGCAGCTTTTCTCTAATGTCACCAGCACCTGGAATGTGGCTGGTTCTAATCCGTTTAAAGCAAACAGCGTTGTGCTGCTGCTGTCAACAAGAAATCAAAGCATAGTTGTTTGTGTTATGGGAGCAGCGCAATACCCCGTAACGTTACGTAATCTGTAACATTAACAGTAGTGATTGTGAATTTATTTCCCTCAGCATTTCATGTGTCTACTTTAACATTAAAGATTTGTTTTTGTATGGGAATTTATCAATTAAAAATAATTAATTAATTGATAATTGTTATGATCTATCTGGTGATGCTGAGAATATTAACTAATAGTTGTAAATTAGTAGTTAATTATCCTGTAAATCATTTAATCGGGGTACCACCAGCATCTGGGCTAGAAACAAGATAATATATATAATCAAAAGGGAATTATCAACCAATAATCTCACTTATAATGATTTCATTATTAGTGATTACACCAGGAAAATCCTATCTGAAGGACATTAATTCTTTGCAATCATTCACACACACTCATAACAAAAGAAACCAGAGATTTGATTTAATTTAACTAATTTATTCTAAAAACACAACTAAAATAAAAACACTACCTATACCAAACGGTTCTGTTAAGACTACCGGTACCTGAGCAATATGGCAACCAGCGATTACGTCACTTAGGCGTGTCACGGGCGCTTCATAGGTACATACGTCAGATCACGCACGCATGCCTAGATGCGAGATACGTCTATAAGCAAGCAGACACCGAAAGTAGGGAGGATGTTTTATGGCTGATCTTTTATGATCTGCAAGAAGCCTGGTGGTCTCTTCAGAAAAAGAGACCACGTGGCGCTTATCTACCGGATTAGCCTTCGGCTACAAAGAAACTTGAAATAGGTTGAGTAAAAAGAGAACAGCAACGACTCTCTGTGTCTACGTGCCACTCAAGAGGAGCGCTGTGATGCTGTTAAAACCCATGGTTGAGCGACAGTAACATGCAATCAATCCAAACACTGCTTGTCTATTAAACAATAACTATTCTAACACAATTCTACAAAAAAGCTCACAGTTTACCCGTAAATAGAGATACAAACACAGCACAGAAACTCCACCAAGACTCACTTGAAGTTAAGAATCATGCATGCATAAAGTTACAAACAGAATTTTCTAATTCATTCCACCCAGGTTAGACAATAAAAATAAATGAGAACAGTCTTACTCTGAATTGAATTGAATAATCCTTTATTTTCCCACAAGGGGAAATTCAGTTTTACAGTACAACCAGTCCAAGATCATTGCAAACAAACAGACAATCAACAAACGGATCCAGGTCACTGTTGGGCAATGCAGCTAGAAGCGGCTGCATTGCCCAACAGTGACCTGCTGTAGAACAGCTCCCAGGTGTAGAAGAAAAAGATACTTCTGATTGCGATGGAAAAACGCGAAGGGGAAATGGAGCGCAAAAAGGGGATAAAAAAAATAAAAAGAGAGAGGTTCAGCGGACTGAGCAAATAGTTTGGGGGCCAGCCAAACTATTGAAGGGGCTTAGTTGCAGAAAGGGGAAAAATCCAAAAACACGTGTTAGGAAAAGAGGTCTCTCCTTTGAAGTTCTGAAAGAACTTGCCCACTTGTAGAAACGAGCTGGAAGAGGAAGAGGACACTTATCAATCGCTTTTAAACTCCCCGGGCTGGTGACTTTCGTCCCTCCTCTCTGTGCAGTCTCCACTCACCCTGCAGAGAGCTGCAACGGGTTTCATGGATTGGCGCGCCAGCCAACCACCGGGCAGATTTTTCCAGTGCTCAGCTGGGAAAGAGGGAGAGAGAGAGCAGACAGCCCTCTCACTGGTTTGGAGTGACCAAAAGGGAGGGACGCGTTATTGGAATGCTGGCGTCATATTTGTAGAGCCCTTTTATATCATATTCATGGACCAGACCCCAACAGTTTTATAATTAGTTCATAAATGTTGAAGAGGTGATCATTTTATCTGTCAGTATTTTAGATAGCACATAATACTTAGAGAAAATACTTCCAGCTGGAAGGTAACGGTGTATATATTTGAGCAGCTGCTTCGATGATACAATTTATCGGTGATCCGATTAGATTATATTGATATCGTCTATTATTTTGCAGATTAGTCGATTATCAAAATAGTCTTTGTGGCAGCTTGAGTACAAACCAACAGTTAAACTGTCAATTTTAAGATAGATATGAAATTAGAATACCATGAGCAGGGTTGAAATGCAGAGAAATATTAAAGAAATAAAAAAAATATATTGTCACACCAGTTGATTATATCTCAGAAATGACTTATTCAGAGAAGTCTTCAATAATAATAATATTGTGCCTTTGAGTGATTTAGCTCTTTTCAGTATATCCTGTCCTCATAACGAAGCAGTTCAACCACAATAAACCTTGCACATCAGACTACTTATACAAATAAGTCTGTAGTTCTGTAGTCCAAAAATAGAAAATACAGTATTCAGTAACTCTTGCCAGTTCTCATGCTGCTGATAAACAAGAAACGGGAATCCGATCTTCCCCAAATGTTGCCAACGGTACGTTGGCAACATTTCTCCATCTGACCCAACAGGTGGCCAAGATTTAAGAAGCTGCCAGGTGGTCTGTCAACACCTATTTCCAGCCAAGAGTTGCTCAAAGCTCATCCTACTGTTACTCATCTGGGTTTTCCATAATTCCCCAAAACCATAATTCTTTCCAAAATCTTCCAATGCATCGATCTGTATTGACACGTCTTGATAGTATCTGGACCTGTAACAACTCCAGGATTCAATCCCTCCTTCCTGATGCTTTTAACAATAGCCAAACAATTCAGTACCTGCTAGTATAATTTATCTTTTCTCCTCTTCCAACCTAACGCTGAGAATAAAGGAAATGGCTAAGATTTCTAAAACAGTACTTTTCCATATAAATGTTGGGATTCATTTTCAATAAAACTAACAGAGTGCATCCCCGAGCATCCCTTTGCACCGCCCTCTTCTCATTGATCTGCAGCCAGTAATGACAAACAGAGCTGATAAAGACGCTGCGACACTGAGATCAGTTTCCGTCCCTGACCTGAAAGGAGATGAAGAAGTCAATTGCTAGCGAAATTCCTCTTTTTTGGTTCTGACCTGCTGGCCAGGATAGAATAAAAACTCCGGAGTATTAATGCCAGACTACTCAGCCTCCCATCTTCGAATCTAGGAAGTCTGCTGGCAACTGAGCTTTACGAAGAGAGTTCTCTCTCAAGACAGGCTAGATTATGATCGCTTCCTGCATCTGAACACGTTCATCGCATGTGATTGTGAAGATCGCTGCTCCTAAACAATGTTTTTTCTGTCAATGAAGTCGTTTTAAATAGTTAGTGCCAATAGAGATGATCTGATCAGTTACTCAATAATTGAGTATCATTTTTACATATTTTTACACGAGTGAATTCTTGAATGAAAATTTTATACTTTAGTGCAACATTTACTTGAATGCAATTTTGTGTACTCCTGCCACTTCTGGTCATAAGATGAAAACTTGCTGCATAAAAACTCTGTGGAATCCACCACAGCCAGAGAGATTTTCAGAAAACCTCTGAGCCCAATGATGGTGGACCATTTTTTTTCTTTTCTATATCAATTTCTAGATCAAATGAATACAATGAGTCCACAATCTCATGCTTATGGAGGTAGAGATAATTGAAGGTGTGCAGCGGCAGTAGAGCTCAAACAGACACAAAGCAGGATCATGACAGTGGCTCAACCATTGCCATTTTTGAAGTACCACGCTTCAGCCACCAGCCTTAGAAAAGATCAGCCCGGGAAAACTCCAGAATTTCCATATGGCCAGCACGCCCTGTGTAGAGCCCCAACTCTGAACTTAACTAAACAAAATGGGTGTTTGCAAATGGAAAGTACAGCTTAATGGAGGTACTATCAAATATGTCTACCTGAGTCTTGCCATATTAAAATCCCGACTTATCCAACTATGTTATTGGAACGCTGTTTACTTGGGCGTGACATCAAACCTTCAAGTTTTGAGTTCTGAGGTAAACGAAATGCATCAATGAATCCACTTTACAGCTGACTCACATCTGAACAAGAGTCTTCATAAATACTGTAGAAGTTGCCCACTCTTTGTAGATTCTGAATATCAATCTTGCCCAATCTTCTCTTAATACATCCAGTCCTCCATCCCCTTCACATTAGAGACCTCTGATGTCCCCCTGCTATATTCTATCGAACAAAGCTGTCTGCTTCCCTTGCTTTCCTCCATAAAAAAGCTATGGTGGCAAACTGTAGGACACAGTACTCTAAAGCTTGACTCTGATTTAAATTACAAAAAGATAAAAAGCAACAGGTGTAAATGACTACAAACCCTAGGCTCTAACCTCCTCTAGCTCTAGTCTACTGATCGTCCCTAGAACCAAAACCAAGCATGGCGAAGCAGCTTTCAGTTTCTATGCTCCTCACACCTGGAACAAACTGCCAGACGAATTCAAAACTGAAGAGACACAGAACTCATTTAAATCTAAAATAAAAACATACCTATTTAGACTCGGTTAAAAGTAAGTGATACTATTATTGCCAAAACTATTATTAAATGTTTTTATCCTAAATTTTTGTGGTGGACATCTGGGTGTCTGAGAGGCCTTGGTTGAGAGAATAAAACAAAGTGTCAGCTTTATTCGTACATAGTTTATTTTACGTGCACGGAGGGCATCCTTTCTGAGAACCCTGAAGCTTCAGCACAGATGCATGGGTATATATAGTAGTCAGCCACACCCTATTAAATCAGCTTCTGACCAATCATTACATCATACAGATGATTTCACACATAATCAAACAGAAGAGGAAGTGTCGCTTCAGTAGTCAGCAGTAAACAATCAGGAGATAGTTTCACTGGACAATCAGAATATAGATAACAATAAGGGACACTTTGTATAATGGTTAGAAAGACATTCACAGGATCTGTCATAAGTGTAACACCAGATAATAACAAGAGTTGTCATAAGTCAAGAGGAGATGTTTACATACAATTGGTTCTTGTTTGTACCTTAGAATCAGAACAGCTGTCTAAGAGCTGAGTAAGAGAATTGAACCTTTCTAAATGTCTCAGCATTAATAATAAAATTTTCCGTTACAGTTGTCTTTAAGCAATGCTGTTGTTTCTTTTATAAGTGTTCATTTATCCTTTCTATTAGTAATTCTTTGTTTTAATTTTCACGACTGTGGCTCAGTGGTAGAGTAGTTGGCTTGCAATCGGAGGGTCGTAGGTTTGATTCCAGCTTTGTCCAGTCACATGTCGATGTGCCCCTGGGCAAGGCACTTAACCCCACAAATTCTACATTGTCCTACCGAGCCATGTTGGCTATCGGTGTATGAATGTGAGTGTGAATGGGTGAATGTGGCTTCAATGTAAAGCGCTTTGAGGGGTCAGTATGACTAGAAAAGCGCTATATAAAATTCAGTCCATTTACATTTCCGTTATCATGTAAAGCACCTTGAATTGCCTTGTGTTGAAAGTGTGCTAAACAGATTGAATTGGCTTCCTTTGCCTTATCTTGCCTGTGGTTATAAAGTATATTGATCAAACTTAAAGTCCTTCACTGATCCCTGCTGGACGTTCTGAGTGTTTGCCTTGAAAGCCAAAAGGTCTCGTGATTATGCTTTTAACATTGAACAACTATGCCAGGAATGTAAGACATGCTTTACAGATGAATGTGCCTGATCCCACCGGCAAGCAGATCACAAAGTCTCTGATGATCAGGACGCAGCATGTGAATGTAGATGTAATGTTTAATCAGATCAGTGGTCTCCGACCCTAGTCCTCTGATCTACTATCCAGCATGTTTAGATGCATCCCTGCCTCAACACAGCTAAAACAAAAGACTGAATTACCTCTTCAGCTAGTGTTGTAGTCAAGACCTCACCACCTGAGACCAAGACATTACAGAGACAAGACTAAAACCACATGTATCATCATACAACAAAATTTGATTTCTTTTGGATACGATTTATTATGTAATCTTCAGTATATCAGAAAAAGTGCTGCTAAAAATAACTTTCAAATAGTTTATCCCTTGAAGGGAAAATTTTCTAACTGAATACCTGGATCAAACACTGAGACTAAATGGTAAAGCAAGATTATGTGCAATATTTTTTATCAAATCTGATTTATTTTTGTGTGTGCAGTATTCTGTTTTCAGGTGCAGGCAAAATACTGCAAGAGAAATTAATATTTTTTATGCAACAAAATACAGGTAAATATGAAAACATATTGAAAGATTTTTTCGTTTGTGGCGGTCTTAACAAACCGGTGATAAATTGAAGTTACAGACTGAGACTTACATAATAATAAGCCAGTTTCTGACAGGAATAAATAACAGGAGAACTCCTGCTGATTTTTTAACGGATGCAGCAATGTTTAAAGACATGAGTTGTAATGAGGATTTTTAATGTGATTAAATGTTTTATGCTTGCTGAAAGTTGCTAAAGGCCTAAAGATGTCATGTTTCGGCTAAAGGAGGACCCAGATGCGGAGCGGCGTTTGTGGCTCTTACGGCCCATGTTTATTAAATGTCCAGAAAGACGAGAAGCACAGAGAACTAGGGGAGGTAACGACGACAACGACCCGACGAGGACAGACAGGCACAGAAGGGCATATATACTGTGGGAAGAGGTAATCACAAAACAGGGAACACCTGGGAGCAGAGGAGGGAAACACAGGGAGGACAAAAGAACAGGTGAAACAAACTAGGACTAATAAACTAAAACAGACTGGGAGTAAACAGGGAGGAAAAAACAACACAGACAGGGACGGATCATGACAATACCCCCCCCTCAAGGTGCGCCACCTGGCGCACCAAGTAGGAAACTCAAGCCAGGGCGGGAGGAGGGGGTCCAGGACGGAGGGACAAAACCACAGTCCCCAGAAGACCCATGACGTGGCGGCCGGCGGCGAGGGACCAACAGACGAGGAGGCCGGCGACGAGGAACCAACAGACGAGGAGGCCGGCGACGAGGAACCAACAGACGAGGAGGCCGGCGACGAGGAACCAACAGACGAGGAGGCCGGCGACGAGGAACCAACAGACGAGGAGGCCGGCGACGAGGAACCAACAGACGAGGAGGCCGGCGACGAGGAACCAACAGACGAGGAGGCCGGCGACGAGGAACCTTGAGCCTTGGGGGCCGGCGGCGTGGAACCTTGAGCCTTGGGGGCCGGCGGCGTGGAACCTTGAGCCTTGGGGGCCGGCGGCGTGGAACCTTGAGCCTTGGGGGCCGGCGGCGTGGAACCTTGAGCCTTGGAGGCCGGCGGCGTGGAACCTTGAGCCTTGGAGGCCGGCGGCGTGGAACCTTGAGCCTTGGAGGCCGGCGGCGTGGAACCTTGAGCCTTGGAGGCCGGCGGCGTGGAACCTTGAGCTTAGGTGGAGGCGTGTTCGCCTGAACACCCTCGGCAGAGTCAGGAACCGGAGGCGTGTTCGCCTGAACACCCTCTGCAGAGGCAGGAACCGGAGGCGTGTTCTCCTGAACACCCTCGGCCGAGTCAGGAACCGGAGGCGTGTTCTCCTGAACACCCTCGGACGAGGCGGGAACCGGAGGCGTGTTCTCCTGAACACCCTCGGCGGAGTCGGGAACCGGAGGCGTGTTCTCCTGAACACCCTCGGACGAGGCAGGAACCGGAGGCGTGTTCTCCTGAACACCCTCGGCGGAGTCGGGAACCGGAGGCGTGTTCTCCTGAACACCCTCGGACGAGGCAGGAACCGGAGGCGTGTTCTCCTGAACACCCTCGGACGAGGCGGGAACCGGAGGCGTGTTCTCCTGAACACCCTCGGCGGAGTCGAACCGGAGGCGTGTTCTCCTGAACACCCTCGGACGGAGTCGGAACCGAGGCGTGTTCTCCTGAACACCCTCGGCGGAGTCGGGAACCGGAGGCGTGTTCTCCTGAACACCCTCGGCGGAGTCAGGAACCGGAGGCGTGTTCTCCTGAACACCCTCGGCGGAGTCAGGAACCGGAGGCGTGTTCTCCTGAACACCCTCGGACGAGGCAGGAACCGGAGGCGTGTTCTCCTGAACACCCTCAGAAGAAGCAGGAACCGGAGGCGTGTTCCCCTGAACACCCTCGGCGGAGTCGGGAACCGGAGGAGTGTTCTCCTGAACACCCTTGGCAGAGTCGGAAACCGGAGGCGTGTTCTCCTGAACACCCTCGGACGAGGCAGGAACCAGGCGTGTTCTCCTGAACACCCTCGACAGAGGGGAACCGGAGGCGTGTTCTCCTGAACACCCTCGGACGAGGCAGGAACCGGAGGCGTGTTCTCCTGAACACCCTCGGCGGAGTCGGGAACCGGAGGCGTGTTCTCCTGAACACCCTCGGACGAGGCAGGAACCGGAGGCGTGTTCTCCTGAACACCCTCGGAGGAGTCAGGAACCGGAGGCGTGTTCTCCTGAACACCCTCGGAGGAGTCAGGAACCGGAGGCGTGTTCTCCTGAACACCCTCGGACGAGGCAGGAACCGGAGGCGTGTTCTCCTGAACACCCTCGGAGGAGTCAGGAACCGGAGGCGTGTTCTCCTGAACACCCTCGGCGGAGTCGGGAACCGGAGGCGTGTTCTCCTGAACACCCTCGGCGGAATCAGGAACCGGAGGAGTGTCCGCCTGAACACCCTCGGTGGAATCAGGAACCAGAGGCGTGCTCTCCAGAACACCCTCGGAGGAATCAGGAACCCGAGGCGTGCTCTCCAGAACACCCTCGGAGGAATCAGGAACCCGAGGCGTGTTCTCCAGAACACCCTCGGAGGAATCAGGAACCCGAGGCGTGCTCTCCAGAACACCCTCGGAGGAATCAGGAACCCGAGGCGTGCTCTCCAGAACACCCTCGGAGGAATCAGGAACCCGAGGCGTGCTCCCCAGAACACCCTCGGAGGAATCAGGAACCCGAGGCGTGCTCTCCAGAACACCCTCGGAGGAATCAGGAACCCGAGGCGTGTTCTCCAGAACACCCTCGGAGGAATCAGGAACCCGAGGCGTGCTCTCCAGAACACCCTCGGAGGAATCAGGAACCCGAGGCGTGTTCTCCAGAACACCCTCGGAGGAATCAGGAACCCGAGGCGTGTTCTCCAGAACACCCTCGGAGGAATCAGGAACCCGAGGCGTGCTCTCCAGAACACCCTCGGAGGAATCTCGGAGCCGAGGCGCATCCGTCTGGACGCCCTCGGGGAACTCGGAACCGAGGCGCATCCGTCTGGACGCCCTCGGAGGGAACTCGGAACCGAGGCGCATCCGTCTGGACGCCCTCGGAGGGAACTCGGAACCGAGGCGCATCCGTCTGGACGCCCTCGGAGGGAACTCGGAACCGAGGCGCATCCGTCTGGACGCCCTCGGAGGGAACTCGGAACCGAGGCGCATCCGTCTGGACGCCCTCGGAGGGAACTCGGAACCGAGGCGCATCCGTCTGGATGCCCTCGGAGGGAACTCGGAACCGGGGTTCCAGGTGAGCCTCTGAAGAGCGCTCAAATACAGTCTCCACAGGGGACCTGGGCTCAACATTCCTTACGGAGCTGTTCCATTGACCCTGGGTTAACTCAGCTCCACCTGAAGGAAACGCCGGCGCCTGGCTGTGCTGGAGAGGATGAGGAGGCAGACCCGAAACCGGCCGTGGGCGGTAGGAGGAAGCGGCGGTTGAATCACCGAAGCCGGAGACAGCACCAAGCGGGACAGGAGGAGCCGAGGCGCTGCAACTCCGAGAAGGAGGCGAGAAACCTCCTGGAGCCGATGGAGCAGCTCGGCGACGCCTCCCTCCTCGTCGCCGGGAAGCAGGAAGAGGGCCAGTCCCAGAGGGATCACAGAAGGGTGGAAGATCGGCGGAAGGAGCCAGGGAGATCAACCGGTCAACCCAGGAGGAAGAAAGCCGCGGCGAGGGCGGCGCACCCCGGGCACCGCCGCAAAAGTCCAGCTCGTCGTCCTGGGAGTCGGAGAAGAACTCCGGGAAGCCGTCATCGTCCTCCTCAGAATCGTCATACATAGACGCAAGGAGGAACGACGGGGAAACATAAACTGCGTTCCCAGGAGGACGCCCAGAAGCGCGGCGATGACTCGAGGCCCGAGGAGCGGAGAGGCCGCCCTCCTCACGACGGCGGGGCCCAACTCCGGGCGGACAGCGAGCCTGCCGGAATCCGCAAAAGGGTGAGTCGGAGTGGAGTCCTTGACTTACGCTCCAATCTATCAATTCTCTCCACTCTTCCTCCGTGTGTTGGTGCTCCGCTGGGTCCAGTTGGTCGGGTCGTAATGTCATGTTTCGGCTAAAGGAGGACCCAGATGCGGAGCGGCGTTTGTGGCTCTTACGGCCCATGTTTATTAAATGTCCAGAAAGACGAGAAGCACAGAGAACTAGGGGAGGTAACGACGACAACGACCCGACGAGGACAGACAGGCACAGAAGGGCATATATACTGTGGGAAGAGGTAATCACAAAACAGGGAACACCTGGGAGCAGAGGAGGGAAACACAGGGAGGACAAAAGAACAGGTGAAACAAACTAGGACTAATAAACTAATAAACAGACTGGGAGGAAACAGGGAGGAAAAAACAACACAGACAGGGACGGATCATGACAAAAGAAGAGGTAATATCTGATATGAGATGTACTGTACCATGCTCTACCATATGTGGAGTTGTTTTTCAGAGCAGAAGCTGCAGGATCAGGCACCATCAGGCACCACCAGGTACCCTGTTATCTCGCAAGATGTAACTGAATGTGTGTGTGGGTAAAATAACCAGCAAATGTATTGGTGTGTATGTGCTATGAGCCACTCCCTGTTGAATGAATAAAACGAGCCGGCCTGCAGCAGAGCTTCAGAACGATTGGGACTCAGCCTGCTGGGGACAGCTCTTCTCCACGCTCTGCAGAGGTGAAACTAAATTAAGTCTCAGCCAGGTTTTTCTCTACTGAAGATTTGAAGCTCCAACGAACTCCTGAACGCGGGGGTGGTTTTGAGACCACGACAATTGGTGCCGTGACCCGGATTTTCGTCACAGAAAAGGAGTCTTGGAGACCATTTGGACCGGACCAAAGCAAACGGAGACTGACACAAATCATGCCGGCACTTTGATAAGGTAAGCAGACTTTTTGTTCTGCTCATTGGCTTTGTTCAAAAAAGTTTTTTGTGTCAGACTTCAAGGACCTGAGGTCCCTAAATTTACTGCAGTGGAGAAAAACGAGGTATGAGATAAAGTAACAGGGTTACTGAACATAGAGTTGTGTGGTAACCGGGTTACACACTTAAATCCTCCGGGAGGAACACTGCATTGAGAAAAGCAACCGGGTTGCACCAGGCCAGGGGTCTGATAAATGTTAGAAACGTAACCGGGTTACAGCAGGCCGGGGGTCTGATAAATGTTTTATCTTGGAGTGGCGTCCTAATATTTTTATGACGAGAAAAGTACTATAACCGGGTTATAGAGCTGGGTTTGAGACCCTGGAGGTAGGATCTCCAAAATTCTATTTTGAAATAAAAGAGAAGGGATCCTAAAAAGGATTCTTTGGAGCTGATTTGAAACTGACCGAGGCGAAAGGAGACTGACACAAAGGCGTGCATGCAAAAGAAGGTAAGCAGACCTTTTCTTCTGCTCATTGGATTTTACCAAAAATCTTATTGTGTCTAGACTTCAAATAACTGAGGTTTATAAATTATCTAGAAGTGGGTGATACGAGTAGAATTTTAATATAGTGTTGAGGGTTCAAGTCCCAAAAACGTGAGTAAAAGGGTGTTTTAAGAAAATAGAATCACAGAGAGGAGAGAAAAAGAGAGGAGGAGGTGTGTGTGAGAGAGATCTCAGCGCTGTGTGTGTGTGTGAGAGATTTCAACTTTGTATGGGAGCAGGAGGTTGAGAGGTGAGCTGAAGTTTTGGGTTCGCGTTAAAACAGGACTATCATTAGTAAAACTTGAGTATAAACTATTATATAAGAATATATGAATGGATAAGAGAAATTAAACACTGTAGAATATATAGATAGCGGAACTGATGTTGGGTACGCGTTTCAGTCCGTGCTGAATTTGTGACGGATACGTCTAATTTTGTGCCACATTGAAATCTGGAAAAAGTGGTGTGAATTACGCTGATGGGAATTGAAATTGAGGTGTGGAGTTCTCTATTTACCGAAGGGTATGTTGCTATTTTGTTGAGTAGTTTCGTGGTAGAGTTTAACTGTTTTAAGCGACGTTAGCCGAAAGGGGCTAACGTTAGCACCAGACTGTAGGCTACGGTGAATTGCTGGGATAGCTCGCAGCGAGCGGATTCTGTTCAAGACTCTTGGTTTTTTGATAAATCTCTGAATAAAAATAACTTGATAAGAAGCTAAACATCAGTTTATAAAGCCTTTTAACTTTACTAAGCTTCGGCTTGGGGCATTCACTCTTAAGATCAATTGTGAATGAAAAAATAGATACAAAAGAAAAAAAAGAAAGAAAAAAAACAGCTCGGAGGAGCGATTTAAGTTTGGAAACGCCTCTTGAAAATGACCAGGAGTAACTCATAAGAGATTAAATAATTATGCAAACAGCTACCTTGTCAAACTTAAATAAATGTGGATTTGTCTTGTTTAATTTGGATTTAATATTTTATTTTAAAAAAAATAGAAGCTTGGTAAAGGGGGGATTAACAAATACTATTAAGATAAATACTTGATAACATTTAAATTAGTCTTAAAAAAAAGAAGGCGCGCCAGGGCAGTTTTGCTTGTATAGCACACTTTCAACACAGTGCAATTCAGGGTGCTTTACTTATGATTAGAATACAAATGAGCATTTACAGTGATTAAGACAATAATTCGTGTGACAATTAAAAACAAACAAGTAAAAGCAGTTACTCCTAAGCGAGTCTAATTTGGTAAGTTTTAGTTTAAGATTTAATAGAAGAATTCTGAATTCAAAAGCAGGAGTTTTTATAGTAAATTCAAGAATTTGCTTTTTTTTTTTCATGTTGAACGGTCTAGATGTATTGCTATTTTTATTGTTTTAAGTAAAAGAAGGATTTTTCAATGGATTCTAAAATACCTTTAAAGGACGCTGTTCAGAATGTGTCTGAACCAGCTCAAAAGAAACCGAAAATTCTCACTAATGATCAGATCTGCGATCCTATTAAAAATAGGGTAGAAGAATTCTGAAGCTCGAGAGAACTACATGTAGCTGAAGCAAGCGACAAGATCAACCAAGTTGCAAAATGGAGGACGGTGCAAAAATTTGAATAGTTTAGGAATATGTCTATAGTTGGTTTCTGAAACAGGATTAAATTGGCTAAATAAGAATAAAAATACAAGCTGTATTGATAAAGGACAGATTGAAAAGCGAGCAGATTTTTAATTGAAATAAATATAAAATGCTTAAATCACTAAAAAGAACTAAGTGTGTTGATAAAAGATTGCGATGGTCAATCTTTATAAATATTTAATTTACACATGAGATGAAAGAGAAATTTATCAAATTGACAAAATAGAGAAAGGCATTGCATTGATAAAGTATAAAATGTAAATTGGATGAAAAATGCAGGAAACATTAATTAAAATAAGCAGGGGAAGAATTAGAACAACAGTTTAATCAGACATATAAGGATTAATGATCATCCCTGTTGGAGAGAGCAAACCTATAAATCAGTATATTTTTACCATAACTAATACTGAAGAAATTATTGCTAATATAACTGATTAAAATAAAAGTAAAATAGAGCCCACATAGGCGGTCTGAGTGGAAAAGATATTTGAATTCAGCTTTTGAGGAAGGAGAGTAATGAATATGAAAATAAAAAAGTTTAAATAAAAGTTGATTTGAATAGGCTGAGAGGATCGACTCTGTCTGTCTTTTCCTTCCTCTATATTTTTTTTCTCTCTTTTTCGCTTTCCCATCCCGCCAACAGAGAACCCCTCAGATAACATTATTGAGATGTAATTTATGTTCCTGGGGAGATGTGATGGGAGGGGGTGCTGGGCTGATGACGGATAGTGCCAGGTGCCCGCCATAACTGCCAAAGAAAGAAAAATCGATACAACCAGCGGAGAAGTTCTTCTGTCTTGTGCTCTGCTCCCAAACCAGGGGGGCACCATTGACTGAATATTTTCAGGGGTGAAGCAGGGGGCACCCTCAAATAAGAGCACATTTCCTCATGCTGAACTGAACTTTCAAGGACAATATGTGTGAATCCACTTGGCTGGTGTAATATGGACAATTTCTGCTGAAGAAGTGACGATCAAAGGCTGCTGATTCAATGTCACTGTTGCTGAACTAACTAACAGAGTTTCTGTTTTTCTGATCGAAGGTGGCCCTGGTTGCTTGAACTCTGAAACCCCGTGCCTTCCCCTGAATTATCTCCAGGTAAAACACCACCATTTACCAGAAACAATTTGAAAGTTGGGTGGAAGGTAGAACTGGGCCTATAGCATGGGGTTGCTGGCTGGTGAGAGAGAAAATTTTTATTTACATAGCAAATTCAACACCTAAGGAATACAAAGGATACATTCCTTATTAATACACAACTGTAACGGTTACTTAAATAATATCTTTATTTTTACGTTTCATCCACAGGGATGTACGAAATTTAAGATAGGATAAATTGTAATGGAACAGCTAAATCAAAAGTAAGTCAGAATTGTATTTGATTTCTAGCAGAAAGAATGAAGCAAAGTGCTTCACGGATAAAGGTAATTAAAAAGCTGAAATGGATAATAGAATAATTGATAACATTTAAAAAGAGACATAGTAAAACAGACATATAAATATGTCTTAAACTTGATAAATAAAATAAGTAAATAAAAGAATCAATTTAGTTGAACAAGCAAATGGATAGTAATCAGTTGAACTGTAGACAAAAAGTAAAGTCTTGAGCCTGCTCTTGCTTTTAAATCCATCAATGAGGGAGGTGTTTTTGTTTAGTTTTCAGGAATAACAACGGTGTTGCACCAAAATAAGATGGATTTGCTCTGGGTGAAATAATTTCTCGGCACAATACAGTTGGATTAGATTGAAAAGGAGTGGATGTCCAATAAAAGAACACGGAATCGGGAAGTAACTTTTACCTTATATTTCAATGTTAGATAATAGTTTAGTTTTTGCATTTTAGAGGGTGCATTTGTATTGTTATGTTATTAAAATGACATACTTGGTAATGTTGGTATATACTCCTCCTATCAACATGGATACTAAATAAGGCTGAGGTAACTGGCAGAAACTAATCTCTAATTGGACGACACATTCTGCAGGGGTACTCAGGACACAGAAAAGAGAAAAACAAACATTATATTATGAGACCAAAGTATTATTAATAAGGGAATATGATATAGCAAAGATTTAATACAGTTACCAACATTCTAGGCTAATCCTTTTTCAGATTATGACTCTTTTTAACTTAATGACCCACCGGATATAAAGCAAAATCTTTTCATCAAAATAAATGTAATTTAAATAGGGGATGACTGTGACAGGCTAACCAAGTCTGTGTAGCAGATTGGTTCAGGGCAATACACAATTTAGGACTTAATTTTTTGCAAATTGATAATGTATGGTTGCAGGATTTAAACATATTTGGGATTTAACGTGATTATGCAAAATAATAAGCAGGTTTAACAATTTTTAATAAATTGCAGTTCGAATTAAATTTTATGAGGCCAGGTTTGAGGACAATTTTTACCTACTGTCAGTACTGTGATGGGAAAAAATTTTTTTTAGATCTGTCTGGGTTAAATGGATAGGTGATGATTGATTACATACGTGATGACAGGGTTGCGGATTTCTTTTGGTATTCACTTGTACATCTGCATCTTAATCTAAGATCAGAATTGGCTAACATGACTGCGCAGTTGGGGCTTATCGGCGAAAGGCCCTCTAAATTGTTTTGATGATCATCAAGAGTGATTACAAGATCGGATCAAAAACTGTCATTTTTAGATATTTACAAGTTTATGTCCCCAGGATTCAACAACAGGTGTCATTTTTAGGGAGAATGGTGTTCCAAAAGGGGGTCTCCCTCTCCCCTGAATATAGATCTTCTATTTTAGATCATCCACTACCACACACAGTGAAAGAAATGTTGTGTTTCCTGGGCCTAACGGGATACAGCAGAAACTTTGTGGCAGACTATGTAGGACTTACACAACCATTAAGGGAACTGGTAAGGGAGTTGAGCATGAGAAATCTGTCTGCTCGTCTGAAATGGACTCAAGCTATAGAGGAGGCTTTCATTACGCTCAAACAACGTCTGTCCACAGCAACTGAACTGGCCACCCCCAACTACAGTCTGCCGTTTCATCTGGATGTTTCTGGAACAAAGGAAAGGATGAATGGCATTTTGTTCCAGAAAAAAAGGGGAGAAAAAGTAGTATAAATGTATGCTAGTGTAATGCTAGACAATATGGAGAGGACAGTAGAACGGTAGTCAAATGCCTAATAAACCACTACATTCCCCAACATGGGTTCCCTGAAAAGATCAGATCAGATAACGGAACACATTTTAAGAACAAAGATTTGCAGGAAGTTGAAAAAGCCTTGGGGTTGAAACACAAATTTGGAACAGTCTATCATCCACAGTCTCAAGGAAAAGTGGAAAGAATGAACCAATCATTAAAAGACAAATTGGCAAAATCTGTGCACAGACTAAAATGAATTGGATTGAAGCACTACCACTAGCCCTTATGTACATCAGTAGTTCAGTGAACACAGCCACGGGGTTTACTCCACATGAACTACAAACGGGTAGACCATTTCCTGGGCCCAGTAGCAAACTCCCAATTGCTTAACTTTGAATGTGATCAACTGAGTAAAAGAGTGTATTTTAACATATTGCAAAGTGTGGTATCTCAGTTTTCCAAACAGGTCCAGGACCAAAGAGGCGAAACGGAGGTCACCAGCTCACCAGAAGTCGAGTGGGTGTTGCTAAAGGTCACTAAGAGAAAGTGGTCAGAACCCAGGTGGACGGGTCCATACCAGGTGGTGGAGAGGACGTCCCATGCTGTTCGCCTGAAGGGGAAAGGAGACACCTGGTATCACTGGAGCCAGTGCGCCCCCACGGAGGGACCTCAGAGATCCCTCTCTGAGACAAAGAAAGATCTCCAATTAGGTGAGGAGGCCAAATAGTGGGGCAGAATAATCCCCGGCCAAATCACAGGGTTCAGGGTAGTCGACCCCTGAATCCACAAAGGTGAAGAGGACCAGGACTAGAAGTAGACGACCAGGAGGAGGAACAGAAGGCCAGCCAACCGCTACAAAGACAAAGAGCGAAACCACACTTCCCAGCTGCCAGGAGCCAGAGAGGGGGAAAGGAAGTGCCAGGTTAAGAAGAGCAAAACTTGTAACTATTATCATTTATCATTTTACTGTTCACCTCTGCAGACTAAATAATCACTTGTATATCTAATCAACTTTGAAGCAAAAAATGCCAACCGCTTGGCTCCACGTGCTTATCGTTTTTTTTTTGGTGTATAATCATGGCTGTATTTTTATGGGGTATATTCCAACTTTTCTTATTATGTTTGGTAAATATAAAAGTTTAGTTATGTCTATAATGATGTCCCTAGCAGTGTTTACAGCCATTATGGTCACGTGCGGATGCTGTTGCATCCCATGTCTACGCGCCCCCCCTTAACAGATTAATCACCATGGCCTTCTCCCCTGCTCCTCAGGACTCTGCACACATGATGATTGCTCTCTTAGGAGAAGAACCTGTGGAAGAAAATGAAGAGGATGAGTTTGAAGTACTTTAAATTTTTTTGAGGTGTGCTTTTCTAACATGATTATGATTTTTGATATGTTTATTTACTTTCTAGCTACTATCGGTATGCACTGCTTTGACTTATGTTGAACTCTTAAGAGAGTTCAAAAGGGGGATTAATGAGGATTTTTAATGTGATTAAATGTTTAATGCTTGCTGAAAGTTGCTAAAGGCCTAAAGAAGAGGTAATATCTGATATGAGATGTACTGTACCATGCTCTACTATATATGGAGTTGTTTTTCAGAGCAGAAGCTGCAGGATCAGGCACCATCAGGCACCACCAGGTACCATGTTATCTCGCAAGATGTAACTGAATGTGTGTGTGGGTAAAATAACCAGCAAATGTATTGTTGTGTATGTGCTATGTGCCACTCCCTGTTGAATGAATAAAACGAGCCGGCCTGCAGCAGAGCTTCAGAACGCTTGGGACTCAGCCTGCTGGGGACAGCTCTTCTCCACGCTCTGCAGAGGTGAAACTAAATTAAGTCTCAGCCAGGTTTTTCTCTACTGAAGATTTGAAGCTCCAACGAACTCCTGAACGCGGGGGTGGTTTTGAGACCACCACAGTTGACCTTAAAATTAACTGCAATGATTCAAGAACATTAAATAATTCAATTTTTGTGAAGGAAGATTACAATAAAAAACTTTTGACTTTCAAAATAAATTAAGCATATAATTTCAAGGATGCTCTGGTTCTAAATGGGACGATATGAGTTTGAGTCTGGTTTTATGCATTATTTAATTAATTTACGTATCTTAACTACTGCCTTGTTTGCATTTAGATTAGCCTGTCTATCTTTAATCCGGACCCTGGGGCTATTTCACTTGCAGAACATAATATGATCTGAAGCATTTCAGACTTTTTTTTTTGTTCAAAAATGTACTCTATCTTTAAATGTGTGTCTGGGAGCACGGTGGCTCAGCTGGTAGTGCAGCTCACCTCACAGCTAGAAGGTCCTGGGATGGATTCCTGCCGGGGACGCTAACGGTGCTGAGGGTGTGTTTGTTCCTTCATATCATCAGCACCCACACCCTGGGTGGGGTTGGCAAAAGGGCCTTTCTGTGTGGAGTTTGCATGTTCTCCCCGTGTTCAGTAGTTAATTCAGTAGTTATTGTGAGCTACTCCCACAAAAACACGCACCAGTTCTGGGCCAAATACTGCCTCCTCCGTGCAGACTGGGGTGCCTCAGGAGTTGGAGAGGATCTGGCCACCACACGCTACATCCAGCTGGGGGAACCCCACCCCCTCAGGTGAAAAAATGGGCCCGCTCACTCCTCAGGCAGGAAGGAGGCTTCAGTGCGGGGCCCTCCTGCGGTCAGCAGAGGGAGAGCAATGCCCAGGACTGTACTTAGGTAGGAACACTGGGGTGATAATAATGGGAAAAAACCGTGAGATAAAAAAAACAACATAAAAAAATAAATGTGTGTCAGTGTGTGTCCAGCAGTTGTGGATATATGTTGTATGTTTAGCTTAAGTAACGTTAACAAAGTAATTAAAAGGAGGAGGATAATGTTTTTCAGTCTGTCTGCCACTCAGTCGCTTTTTTAAACCACCAGCTATGTATCTGAATAGAATATGAAACTGACCTTGGTCGGGGGTAAAAAAAAAAAATGCAATTGTGCTATTCAGGCTGTCATAAAAAAAATCTGATTTTATCAAAAATAAGTTGGTTTTTATGTGTATTTACCTCCAGTGTGAATCTAGTTCAACAAAAGAAGATGCCCACTCTTTAACATGAACCAACACAAAGCAGGACCATGACAGTAATAGTTACTGTATCCTGTCAGTGTTTAGGTCTTTGGCCAGGTTGATATGAAATATAACCTCAGATAACTGTCACAGGCTAGTATATGTTCCTCCAAATAGACCGGTGCAGGAGCAATGACTGGAAGAACTGTAAATTGGGGGAAAATGCCGCTGCAGCTGGGGGAAATCTTTACACTACAAATGATTTTAAGTTATACAAGCTGTTTTTAGAGGGTCCTTTTTCACTCGTAACAGTTAGGCATGGACAAAAAGGCTTTTAAAACACTTTAACTCTGCGGCGAAAATACTCAAGAAAATAGCAGCATACCCTTTGGTAAACGGAGAACTCCACACTTCAATTTTAGTACTTGTCAGCGTGATTCACACCACTTTTTTCCAGACTTTAATTTGGCACAAAAATAGACGTATCCGACACAAATTCAGCACGGAATGAAACACGTGCCCAACATCAGTTCCGCATTGGGAACAACGTTTATTCTATTCTAACTGTCCCAGCCAAAACATAATAAAGACAGAATATTACAAGCACCAACTTTTAGACTGTCATTAAATTATTTTACTGCGGAGGTTTAGACAAATCTGCTACAAACTCGTAGTCTGACAGGAGTGATTTCTCGGTACCGGCACTCCGAAAAACGACTCCGCAGACCCGGACAGACAGCTCAAACCTCCTTTTATTTATCATTACAGCATATATCTAAAGCTTGTCAGCTCAAAATGCATCATACCGCTCCTCAGACCACGTCTGCAGCTTTTCTTAATCCTTTCTGTTTTTATATATACATATATCAGTATCACTTATCCACCACAACACACTTATATATTTATATATTTTCCTAGGAAATAGTTTATACTCGAGTTTTCAGTTGCAATAGTCCTGTTTTAACACAGAACGAACATAGATCTCAACAGACACACACACACTTCCTGCTCCCACACAGTGCTAGAATCTCACAGACACACACACACTTTGTTCCGGAGCCTTTAACACAACACATCTCTTTTTAACTGTGTAACCTCAGCCTGTCTTCTACACCGCTTCTAAAGGTAGTCTAACTGCCTGCGTCTCCCCCAAGCTTCAGTTAGCACCCAACACCCCCGTTTTACAGTATCCAGCGGTTTCTTTGCTGTAACAACTGGTATTTTGCGCAGCGCATCAGCCACTGATCCCGGATCAGCGTCTGTAACAACTGCCTTACAGAACTCCGGACACCCGCCTTCTATGCGGAGGTCCGGAGCGGTTGCCACATGGGTTACAGCATTGCTGCCCCATCCAGGAGTCATCCCTGACTCCTCAACAGGTTTCTCTTTCCTTTTAAACATTGTGTGTGTGGAATTGTATTATTCCTTGCTTTCTAGGATTAGGACAAGAGGACAGTGGGATTTCAACGTGACTTGGATAGGAAAGCAATGGAAATCCAATCCTGTGTCATCTTCTAGTTCAGAGCCTTTGAAAGAAAAACACCAGCCCTTGTTCAAAAATATTCTAAAGAAAGAGATACGGCTGGACAATACACCATTAAAATACCTACAGTATAAGAAGTAAAAAACTAAGTTTTTAAGAAGTGTGATTTTCTAATGGGATCTATCTTAGGGGAACTCACTGTCTTTTGTTGTGTTTGTGAATAAACACCAGGTAATAAGTGTTCTGCAGATAATTTTCCTTGAGACACCACTGAGACATCAAAGGTAGATAATTTAAAGTTCACGGCTGTCATAATATTATTAGATTAGTGAACAATAACATGAGACATCTCAAATCCACAGAACATCAGCACAGGTTCCCCTCAATGCTATATTCTCTCTCACATGCTCTTCTCCCTGCACACCAACAGCTGCACAACCAGAAATCAGTCTGTTAAACTTGTGAAGTTAGCTGTAAAGAGCGTCCTCATTGGGCTCATCTCACAAGTGGAGGGGTCTGTGAAATCAAGAACCTGATGACATGACGGTCAAAACACCTGAAGCTAAACGCTGACAATGAAGATTATTGTGGACTTCAGGCAGAACTCTCGCCCACCTTCTTCCAACTGTGACACAGTGAGGTCCATTTGCTTTCTTTGCACTATCATCACCGAAGACCTCATGTTATTAAACCTCAGCTTCCTCTTCTAAAAACAGTGCAAAAAATGTACTTTACTTTGTGTGGAAGCTAAAAAAAATGTCAACTACCCAGAGGAAATTAGGGCGAACTTCTAAGCAGTCACTCTGCTGTCAAGAAGATAACCTAGGCACTACTGTATCATCCAGTCAACTGATGAAGGGATGGGCTGCAATATCCCTACCATCCAGGTCCTAATCCTCTACAGGACTAAGAAAAGCAGGTAAAACGGTGGCCGAACCCTCCCACCATGGACCTATTCCGGTTGAATTCCTTCTTTTTGAATGGAGGTTCCAGTTAGAACCAAAACCAAACAGTGGGAAACAGTTAATGTGTTTACATGCAGCAAGAGAAAGACAAAGTATTTGCTTAGTCCGACTGAATTCAGACTTTTGAAATGAAAACATGTATCTTAATCCAACTTGAATTGAACCAAACCGGAGTTTCACTATTCGGACTAGTCCGGAAGTGGGTGGGGTTTTATTTTTTTATATCCATACCAGATATGTGTGTGTAGCTAATTGATTTGTAATATAATTTTATACCATAACTACCTTTATTTATTTTGTAAATAAATACAATTTTATGTTACAGTGTCAGACCCACCCGGGGCCCTTTTAGCCCATCTGTATTAACCTCCTGTATACGCCCCTGCTCAGCGGCACTTAACATTTAGCAATAGGCACTTTACATTATAAAAACTCATTAGAGTCTCTGGGTCAGAAGAGAGTGAGAAAGTATTTTTTCTCACTTTGGTCGCAGCGCACCATTAAGTCTGGTGATTTTAAGATGTAACTTTGTTTTCTGCCAGATCATCGCGATAGATCTACTCTAGGGTCAAAAGGGGACAAAACTTGATCTGTTGCCAGAGTAGCCGTCACAGCCAAAATAAAGGGTAACTAGATGTGAGGTCGGTTGAAACATGTTTTAATCCTTAATAATTGGGAGGATGTAAAAGTAATTGAAACTATAGCTTCTGTCAGTCACATTAAGACTGTTCTGAAAACGTGTCACTAATTACAATTGATTGTTTTGCTCATAAACGAATCACTGGTTACTCGCAATATCACTTATAAAAGATATGTAGTTCGGTTCTTGTCTGACCTTTTAAAGCTGATAAACTTCTAACTACAGACATGACTCCTCTGTTTGTAATTACTTCCTCTGCATTGTGTGCTTTGCTCTGACAGCTCCTGCCACCTGCTGTACTTAGTTAAAAACAGTATTTTTCACACTGTGTTGAAGAGCGTGTAGTAGAAATCGGTCACCACGGAAATACTTCCCCACATTAAACGTTATGGAAGTTGTCTGAGCTATTCACCGGTATAGCAGTATATTAAAAATTCATTTCAGTTCAGTTTATTTATTTATATAGGGCCGTTTCACAACAGATGTCATCTCAAGGCACTTTGAAAGAAGAGTTATTACAATAAAATGTTTAATTTCAGAATTAGAGAACCACAGAAGATTGCGTCGTGAATTCTCAGCAATCCCTCAATCTGAGCAAGCATGAAGCAACAGTGGAGAGGAAAAACTCCCTGTTAACAGGAAGAAACCTCCAGCAGAACCAGGCTCAGCATAAGCGGTCATCTGCCGAGACCGTTTTGGGTTCGGAGAAGGCAGCAGAGACACAGTAAGAGCAACAGAACTGATGCAGAAGCAGAAGCTGGTAGCAGGACGTGGAGAACGTTCCACCACTGGAATGCCATCTTAGGGTCGTCAAGCAGGGCAGGTCAGGAGCACCTACTCTAGGAAGAGACTAAGAGAAAACAGGTTAGCGCTTGAATTGACAGCACATCATGCAGTTGAGGAGAAGTAGGAACTGACTCTAATAATGTCCTCCAACAGCCTAGCCTAAAGCAGCATAGCTACTAACATTAACATTTCTCCTAGCTACTAGGAGACCTAGCTACTTACACTCTCTACCTGGCTTACATTTATCTATCTCTGCCTAGCTACTCTACCTGACTACTAACATTAACCTGTCTCTTCTTAGATTTTGACACTCTACCTGGCTACTAACATTAACCCTCTAGGCGCCGGGGTTTTTTCTATAAAATATTCAATTTTGATATCACTAGTTCAAAATGTTGTAGCTTTAATATGGTTATAGATAAAGGTACACTGTAAATTAGAAAAATCTTCAGTATGATCCAAAGTTTGTGATAGGAGCAAAATCACACATCTAATTTGCATATTATGACGTAATCAGGCGTTTTTGCTTTTACAATTTTTTGCTTTTTGACATTGTTTAAAACTTTTTTTTCATCAATAATTTTATTTTTTTATCTAGATTTTTCTATATAAGTATTTTCTATATCTATGTTTAATTTTTTTGGCTTTTTTTCAAGAACAGGTGGATATATCTGTTTATGTCCTTTCTTATGTGGCTCCGTTACTCTACTCACTATATAAAATCAACAGAAAGAAAATTTTGGCCACATAATTTTACAGATCCATCCCAAAAATAACTAACTGGCTCATCAAAACGTCTGATCCACTGGTGATTCTACTCTTCCTCATCTGTCAAGCAAACATCGCCAAAATCATCATCATCCTTCTCACTTGCAGTGGGACAGAGAACTTTACTGCTCTTTACTCGCTTAGAAGCGGTATTTTTTCTCTCCTGTTTTCGATCGCATCTGCTATTATTTCCACAAATTTTTACATCCCTCCCGCCTCGGTCACAATTAGCGTTGTGATGACCACCTAGCTACCCAAACACATACCTTTCTCTCACCGGGAGAACGTGATGCAGAGCTGGAATGTTGCTGCTAACGGGACTGGCTGTTGCTGCGGGACATTTTAGTTTCACTTTCTCCCGGGACAACTGAACAGATCAGAGGTAAATATTTCTCTTCAGAATCTGAATAAGCCAATACTTTACGGCGGGGAACTCCGACATCTCGGCCTCATAAGTTTTATCGTTCTAAAAGTCGCGTTCTCTATACTGTGACCGCAGCAGCTGTACCTCGCGTCCCCCGCTCGCGGCGCTGACTTAAAGGCCGATTTACTCCAAAAGTTTCCATGGTAACCCAACCAAAAAGGTGTCCAAGATTAAAGGTACACATGTCCACCATCTCCTGATGTAAAGTAATAATTAAATTAGTGGCCCTATCTCCATATGTGGCTCGTTAAAGTCAGCAATGTTGCTTGTCGCAATATTGCGACTTTGGCGCCTAGAGGGTTAACCTGTCTTTATATCCTAACGAAAATAAACACCGGTTTTCAGTGTGAACCGGTATACCGCCCAGGCCTATTAAACAGTCTGCAGCAAAAACTTCCTATCAGGTGAGCTATGGCTTGTTAGCTAACATTTCTAACTCACACTGCGACAGCAAACAATAGCAATGGGAGCCAGTGTTACACCAGAGCGCTGTAGCTGGTGTAGATTGTGCGTGTTTCCACTGTTTTGAGGGACAAATATTCCCTGTAGTTTCTGGTTGTGGGTGTTTTTTTTGTTGGCTGTACTGCATTATCCTAAAATTTCAGTCAAGTTGTCTTTGTGGCTGCAGTCCGGCTAGCGTCATATCTGCAAAGGTTGAAAGAAAGCAGCAGAGTACAATTTGGGATTACTTACTACTAGAATATGTGCACAATGATCTAAAGAAAAATGGTACTCCTGGTAACTTGGCTTTTGTTTTGTTGTGTTTCCAGTCAGTGTTTTCATAGAACCTGCATAAATCTTTTAGCTTTCTAATGTACAGGTGCTGTTATTGTGTTTACAGAACTTTGAACGTTACTCTGCCATATATCTTTTATACTTGCCTGATTTGTATGGTTGTTAATCTGGTTGTTAAAACTAAAATAGAATTTAAAATCTTAAGTCAAACCTAAATAAAAAATAAAACTTATGAAAATTTTTAAAACTATTATAACCCTGGTAGTAGTATACGGAGAATATTGCAGCTTAAAAATGTGAGAGGCCGATCAGTGATTTTTTTGAACGTACGAAGAAGCAGTGCATTCTGATTGAGCATATCATTTACTTTTACATTTTACTTCGTCTGCTTCATTCCCACCACCCTGTGTTTACTGCCTGAGTGCAGCTCGATGCTACCAAGCTAACATGTAGAGGCGAATGTTGCTATCTGTTGTTCAATGTTGCCAACTCCCCAGTAAGGAAAGTAGCTATTGGCTGTCCCAAAAGTCGCTAGAAGTCGCTAAATGACGTCATCGCCTAATTTGCATAATTGGCAATTTGCAAATAACTGTAACGGACACTGTAGGAGAGAGGAATAACGTCGTGGGAGAAACAAAAGTGAGTAAAAAACACCCTAAATATGTTTAGAACTACAAATGTACAAAAATAATTTCAACATTAACAACATTTAATGATTTTAATGCTTTGTCTAGATCCACATTACACACATCAGTTTTGTCCTGTATTGTTAAATGTTATAACAGCAAATTTAATCAAAAGATTGTTATGTAGGGTGAAATTACTAGCTCTACAACCAACCCTCCTCCTTTATCCGGGCTTGGGACCGGCAAAGTGACCCAAAAGACACACTCTGGCAGAGTTACTCAGGTTTTTTTTTTAAAGTTTTTTTTTTTTTTTTGCTGAGCTAGCTAGCAAGATCTTATGTCACAGAGAGGTAGGCTACACACACAGTGGACGAGGTGAATAAGTGACTGAGCTGCTGAGGTTCTATGAGTCAAATGCAGTGATTACAGCGAAGAAACGTTTACATTTAAATCCCGCTCTGCAAGCCAGCGGGGGCTTTCTTTTGCGCAAGCACAGTTCATTTGCAGTCCGGACGCCGAGTGGTGAGGGTCTCCTCTCTCTCTCTCTCTGCTCCGCCCATAGACTGTAGATGGGACTGCTGCGCAAGGCTACTGTGAGACTGGCCGCCTGTAAGTGCTTTGGGACGGGGGAGGGGCTCACGTTGAGGACAGTAACTGCAGAACAATACGTGCTTCACGCCAGAGTCTCCAAAACACCAGATAAGTCTCCAATAACACCAGAAAAAGTCGCTAGATTTGTCGCTAGTCGCTTTTTTGAAAAAAAGTCGCTATAGGGGTCTGAAAAGTCGCTAAATCTAGCGACAAAGTCGCTAAGTTGGCAACACTGCTGTTGTTGGGAAGTCAAACATACTCCATTTAATTATTTTATTTTATGAGTGACATGTAAACTGGGACTCGGCTCTCAACAAGGGGCATGCCCTTTAGTCCTATTACTCTAAAAGGCTGAATTTAGATAAGTAAACGTCTCCTCCCAGCTGCTGTCTAACTGTTGAAGGTATCTGAGCAGTACTCTCCACACTGCCAACACAGATAAAAGATACTTTTGTTTGTGTGTATGTTTACACTGGAATATGCCTTTAAAATGTATGTGCTCAGATAGGCTAATTTGTGCTTTTGTTTACTTTATATATCTATATTTTTTAAATACATTTTTATGTATAGTGTGATAATATTTGTCCTGTTTGCCACTCATCTTTTTTTTTATGCTTTCACCAAATGGTTTTTTAAATTTCATTAAAAAAAAAATGGTTTAATGATTGGCTCTTCAACTGACACAATTATGGTTCATGTTTTTAGTCTATTATTTGGTCAATTTCTGAAACATATTTTTTTTATTTTTATTTTGTTCACATTTCCTTTGCTTTAGAGTCATTTGCATTCAATTTGATGTTACATTTAATTGGTTTAAAATTTTCAATTTAGTGTCCAGGACATTAAGTGCTTTCTTAATAAAGATTTTATTAGAAGCCATAGAGCTGCCCATGGTGACTCTGGAGGAGCTGTTGAACTTCATTTGTGGAACAAAATGGAGGAGCCCTTGAGTCATTTTTATTTAATTACATTAGTTTTTATTCCAAAACATCTTTTTCACAAAGTCAGCTTTGATATAATAATAGTGCTTCCCCAATGGCTTATATTTCAAAAGGCCATTTGTCAAGTAAACAAGATTATCAGCCAATCAGGGTAAGTGAGTGCAACCTGCATGCTCATTCGCTGGTGCTTCAACATCCATCATCCTGTATAGTCGTCCTCACTCACTATGGGCACCCTGCTGTACAGCTTAGCATAACATGCTAATTTATGGCTTGGACCAGCAGGAACTTCATCCAGCTACAGTTACTCTGGCTGATTAAATTGAGAAGAATAATTATTTAACTATTTAACTGATATCAGTAAATGGAAAATAAAATCTGGGTTAAGAGCTCATTTTTGATAGAATAATTGTGATGTTGTGTTTTTTTTTTTTTTTGGTTTTTTTGCACATTCCTGAATGTTTCTCATCATGCTTGGATACATCTATCTGCAACACACATTTTCTGTTGCGGACAATGACGTACAGTGGCCGCACGACAACCTGTAGAGGCAGGGTCACACAAAATTACTCGAGCTAATCTATATTTTGCATTAGATTTGGAAAACAACAATGTACCACTCGGAGAAGGCACTAATTCTATTCCGCTTTGCCGCTACAGGCTCAGCCTCTGCTGCAGCTCCGGGCAGAGAACAAGACAAAGCTCGTAACGATATGGAGCCGCTCCCCTCCTTCACAGTACCTATCTCCCTGTACTCTGTTCCTTTTGGTGAAGGAAGTTGAGGAAAAAAACTCGACCTCTAGATAATTTTCAGGCAAAGGAGCTCGCCTTACTACAGCTCTCTCCATCTTTCTGGCCGCCCGTGACTCTGCGCTGCGCTGCTTCCTGCAACATGTCAGTCACAGCCCAGACCACGGCCAGCCCTTCATCCCCCGCGGTTTTTCATACACCGATACAATTATCAGTAGGCAATTTGGGGTTAAGTGCCTTGCCCAGGGGCACAACGACATGTGACCTGAGGAAGCTGGAATAAAATCTACGACCCTCTGATGCAAGACAACTACTCAACCTACTGAGCCACAGTCGCCCGAGTAAAGATAACCTTTTTTACTTTGAATAATTAGCAACTTATTTGATAGACTCAACTTGTGTGCATATATGCTTCTCACCTGTTCACACCAGATTGTTATTTCTCTGCGGCAGTCGACAAGCACTTCTGCTGAGCTGTTTTTTATTCAGAGCTATTTTTTTACCACAAGTTCAAGGATTTTGGTTTTCTTTGCCTTATAGTGCACATAGGTGTTACGTTTTTATATAAATGGTCTTAAAAAGGTCTTAAAAAGACTTAAAGAAAATAATTTAACTTGAAGAAACTTGTAGGAACCCTGGTACGACATAACCGCTGGAGTTTTTGCTGTTGTTTTCGGTGTCACCAGAACATATCGGAGGAGAATCAGGAAAGAAGCCCTGGTTTGTGGTTAAATACAAACAGTATTTAGGGAGAGTCTGTGTTATTTATGAATCCTTTGATGTATTGTATCTAAACTCAGACTCTGGCTTCTTTTGGCAGACTCATCATAGGCAATGGTACCCCAGGTAGCTTTGCTCTCAGAACACCATCGGCAGCACCTGCGGATTTGACTCAGACAATCACATTTAAAAATTGTTTAATACTCTACCAACATTATAAGCATCCGTGTAAAGCCATACACAAAATCAAACAGGTATTAAATCTAATAACATTATTAAATGATTCAGCCCTTCCTTGCCATTCTCCAACAAGATTAATGTTGAAGCACCAGCCAATAAGCATTCAGGTTCCACATACTGACCCTGATTGGCCTGTGATCTCGTTGAGTTGATAAACAGTCTTTTGAAATATACAAGCCATTGTAAAACAAAAGCTTATTTTGTGAAAAAGACGTTTTGGAAAACAAATTAAATAAAATAAAAAAGGACTTAAAAATAAAATCTATTATAAAAGTGTTTTTCAAAATTAAAAAAATGTTTTATATTAACAAATGCATTTTGAAAGAAAAATATTTTAGAATAAGGATATTAGAATTTCAAATGAATTAAATTTTTGCCCAATATCATTGTCAACTTAGATATTTGTCTGTTATTTATTCATCTAGACATTTATACCATCCATCCATTATCTTAGCCGCTTATCCAATTCAGGGTCGCGGGGGCAGCTGGAGCCTATCCCAGCAGTTAACAGGCATAAGGCAGGGTACACCCTGGACAGGACGCCAGTCTGTCGCAGGGCCAACACAAAGAGAGATGAACAACCATTCACACTCACACTCATTCCTAGGGACAATTTAGAATGATCAATGCATGTTTTTGGACAGTGGGAGGAAGCCGGAGTACCCGGAGGGAACCCACGCATACACAGGGAGAACATGCAAACTCCATGCCGAAAGACCCTGGGCCGGGATACGAACCCACGACCTTCTTGCTGCAAGGCAACAGTGCTAACCACTGCGCCACCGTGCAGCCCGACATTTATACCATAAGGTTGTATTTATTTATTTAATTCGGAGAACTTTGGCAATTCATACTAACACAGCAGACCAAGTTGGATACCTTAGAAGGAAGTGTACTTCCTGTTGCTCAAAACCAAAACTCCAGAGAAGTAGGATGGCTGAGGAAAAGATTGACTGTAAATTCTCACGGTGGCATTATTTGCACTATTATCTGAACCCTCTTAACACCTGTTGAAGAACTGTTCGGTCTCATGAGTCTCATCTTAGTCAACCAGCTTGTGATCAGTTCCTTATTTTGATGCAATTTAAACAAACATTAGCATGAGATAGAATAAATGCAAAGGCACGCGAGACTTGAAGTTTAATAAAACAGTGTTAATAATAAAGTATTTGTGCTGTTACACTTGTGTCAAATGTACATTGATAAGTTACAGTAATGAGGAATGCAAGGCAGGAGGGACCCAAGAATATGAACTAGGCCAGAGGCTTGAAAAACATGAGAGGAGAGGAGAAAAGCTGGCAGGAAGGCAGAAACTGGGGAGAGCATAAGTGAAGTGCACAGGTAAACAATTAGGTACGGCTTAGGAGGGTGGAATAAAATATGGTGACATGGAAGCAAAAAATAAAGCATGGAAAAAATATGAACATCCAACTGAGCAGGGGTCCCCAAGTCCAGTCCTTTAGAGCTACTATCCCGCAGCTTCTAGATGCATCCCTACTCCCACACACCTGAACCAAATAGCTGTTCCCTTTCAGTCGATTCAGTCGGTATAACACAAAGAGTAGGGGATATCACGCCCCCACATAGCCTAACTGAAGACACCTATAATCACGCCTTTAGCCAAAATGACGTGTGATATCAGGCGGCAGGCCCCGGCTGCATTTAAATACACCGACCATCACAGTCATCACTCAGTTCTTATGCTCTTCACCTCACTGAGAACACCAATGGACGAAACTTTACTATGTGGCTGCTGATAACTAGTTGTTTCCAAAGAAAAAGAAACTAACTAAACTGCTCTTGTTGGAATCAGCCACTGCTGCCTGCTGGTAGGCGTGGTAGCCCGCTGAGCGCTGGATCTATTTTCTTCCATTCTTTTCCCCTATTTTAATTTTTAATTTTTTTTTTTTGTCTTCGTCGTTCGGGATGAGCACAAACCAAAAAATAGCAATCAGAAGTCTTCTGTTCGCCCCCGTCCTCAGGAATGCGGTTTCTCACTTGACGATAAGGACCACCACGAAGCATGCCCCGTCTGTCTGGGAATTGTTCAATTCAATTTCAATTCAGTTTATTTATATAGCGCCGTTTCACAACAGATGTAATCTCAAAGCACTTTACAAGAAGAGTTATTACAATACAATGTTTAATTTAGAAATTAGAGAACCACAGAAGATTGCGTCGTATAATTCTCAGCAATCCCTCACACTGAGCAAGCACGAAGCGACAGTGGAAAGGAAAAACTCCCTTTTAACAGGAAGAAACCTCCGGCAGAACCAGGCTCAGCACAAGCGGTCATCTGCCGAGACCGTCTGTGGTTTGGAGAATACAGAACAGAGATACAGAACAGAGACACAGAAGAAACAACAGAACTGATGCAGAATTTTGTTGCACGACGTGGAGAACTTTCCGCCACTGCAATGCCATCTTAGTCAGGGTTGTCAAGCAGGGCGGGTCAGGAGCACCTACTGTAGGAGGAGACTAAGAGAAAACTGGTTAGCGCTTGAATTGACAGCACATCATGTAGTTGGGGAGAAGTAGGAGAGAAAGTAGGAACATACCCTAATAATGTCCTCCAACAGCCTAGCCTAAAGCAGCATAGCTACTAGCATTAACCTGTCTCCTAGCTACTAGGAGACCTAGCTACTAACACTTTCTACCTGTCTTACATTAACCTATCTGTACCTAGCTACTCTACCTCTTCCTATCTCTTCCTAGCTTTTGATACTCTACCTGACTACTAACATTAACCTGTCTCCTAGCTACTAGGAGACCTAGCTACTAACACTCTCTACTTGGCTTACATTAATCTATCTCTACGTAGCTACTCTACCTCTTCATATCCCTTCCTAGCTTTTGACACTCTACCTAGCTACTAACATTAACCTATCTCTTCCTAGCTACCTGTCTAACCTGTCTCTAACTACCTATTAACATATCTCTAACTGTAAGCTTTGTCATAGAGGAAAGTTTTAAGCCTAGTTTTAAAGATATACAAATTGTCTGCTTCAGGAACCAACCCTGGGAGCCTGTTCCATAGGAGGGGAGCCTGATAGCTGAAAGATCTGCCACCCATTCTACTTTTAGAAATCCTAGGAACTACCAGTAAACCTGCAGTCTGAGAGCGAAGGGCCCTGTTAGGAACATATGGAACAATCAGGTCTCTTACAGTAGTAGCAGTTTAAAAGTTCTCATTCAGAGTAAACGCCGGACGAATGACGTGCCCTTTCCAGCCCATTAACGGCAGAGTTCCCTCCAAATCCCAGTGGCCGGAGTGGCCTCCCGTCTTTCTCGTGGGAGTGTCAAAGTTTTACTGCAACTCCACCCATTAATTGAAATACAGAGTATGACCAGGAGATGGCGATTCTCTCACAGAATTCTCATCGACATGATGTTATTATCACGTCCACTGAAGAAAAACCATTTTGGATGTAACAACACAAACTGCTCACTTTTTTGTAATTAACCTGCTTCTTCTATTGTCAAAGTTTATCATAGGCTCCATAAACTTAAGTTCTCCTAACACGGGCTAAACTTCACCAAATGAGTTCTGTAAAACATTAGAACAAGTAGCCTTAAACGTTATATCTGTAAACAATTTGATTTATTTCTATGAACCTAAAGTATAACTTTTTTAAAACCTAATGTACTTTCCTTTAATTTTGTGATAAACTCGTGTTTTTTTATGTTATTGTTGTTGGATGAAAATGACAGAGTTCCACAACGCAAAACAACGTAATAGCCTATTTATAATATTTATGCAATCACATGACTATTCGGCTCACCACGGAATGTTTGCAACACCAGAATAAACCTGGTTACATACTGTAGCGATGGGGAGCAAAGCTTGGTGGGGGGATGCTTGAAGATGGTAATGAGTTACACAAGGCAAAAACAGCGTAATAGCGTATTTATCATATTTATCAATTTATATATTTTATAATAAATTCTTAATTAAGTTGTTGTGTATATTATATATTAATTGTAAACTTAAACATTAGTTTACTTAAACATTCTAAAATAAAGCGTTGTGAAATTCATATTAAATTAAATAATTTCAAACAGAGAGTTGTTTTCTGCTTCATTGTTTTCTCCAAAATGCATTGTATCAACACTGCGTTTGTATGCGACTCTGATCTGTGCGGGTCAGATTCTGGTCAGTGAAGCACTCGGCGAATTTGTGGTGGTAGTAGTGTGTGTGTGTGCGTATGCAGGGTGGGGACAAAGAAAAAAAAAATTAAAAACATGTGCGTTGTTGTTTTAGCCACATCTGGTTGACAAAAAGGTTGATATCCACTGTAATGGATTAGACACATTGGTTTGAATGGTGACAAAGCTAAATGTGCCTGGATAATTGCAGCAGATTAGTTGTGAAATGTTTACAATAACAACAGAATAGACATGGTTACATACTGTAGGGATGGTCACGAAAGCTTGGTGGGGGGATGCTTGGAGATGGTAATGTTCTTTAGGAGGTGTGAATGATCTGGAGTCTATGGTGTGTTGTTAAGTTGGGGGTTGCATTCAGGATGATCATCAGCGAGTACAATAGGTTAGCCAGCTTTACTCTATAGAAACATTTGACTTGTATTAACTTATAGTTGCAATGACTCCCTGACATCCTATGTGCAGTATGTACTCTTGTTCTCTGTTAAAAAGCACTCCACAAACTTCTTACTAAAAGTAGCCTTGTTACTGTTACGATAACTCGGTGTCACCATCTTAGCAGATGTTCTGCGGATGAGAATCCCTACTGCACACACCATTTTTAATTTTTATTTATTTTCATTCCGTTTATTTCATTCCGTGACATTGAGGCAAAAACAAAAGACACAAACCATTATTTGCCGCTTGGTGAACATTTATTATTTAAACAACATAACAGGAAATGGAAAAGAAGTGCGGTAGGCCTATTTTTTTTATTTTTATTATACATGACCACCAGAACTTTTATTTTCCACTGTGCCCCCCTTTGTTTTCAATAACACACCTCACAACTTTTGACAGTCCTGTGATAAGTCTGTTGCAAAAGTTCACATTGACTCTTGTGTCCCAAAACCTATGTATGGCGTCAACAAGCTCCTGCTTGGTACCTGGCTTAGCCTCCTTCCGAATAAAATCTTTCATTGAGTGCCAAACAAGCTCAATGGGATTAAAGTCTGGTGACTCTGGCGGAGTTTTCACCCAGTTGATCCCCTCAGACGCCATGTACGCTCCAGCAGCGGTGTGTTTTGGATCATTGTACTGGAAGAAGCGATGGTCAGACCCAAAATATGTCCTTATGTATGGTGCGGCGTGTTCTTTAATGATGGTCTCTTCAAAGTATTTTCGATCAATTATTCCCTCGAAGATTACCATTGGACCTACACCTTGCCGGGAAATCATTCCCCAAACATGCAGCTTCAAAGGATGTTTTGGCTGAGGTTTCGCCACGACGTGGCCCTTCTTGTGGAAACTCTGTCTGGCGTAGTGTTCCAATGCAACAGTTGTTTCATCTGTAAACAGAACATCATGCCAGGTCTCTCCAGAGTTGTTCCACTGAGTCGCCTGTTCCAGCCTTTTCACTTTGTTGCGTTCTTTTATCATTGGACAGAAGCGGGCCTTGCCAAATTTCCAACCCATTTTTCTGCAAGCAACGCGTATGCTTGTCAAACCCAGTCGCACACCAAAATCAGTCTGGATTTTCTGCTGTACTGCCAGGGCCGTCATCTTGTAATTGGACTTGGTCATTTCATCAATGGCAACCAGAATAGCACTGTGAGAAGAAGAATGAGAATAGACAAATCCAAACGCATTAGAAATTACAGAATATATAAGTGAATAGATTATTATCAGTTTTTGTTTTACATTTATTCATGGATGAAAAAACTTACTTGTGCATTTTTCTAGGACATGAGCGGCGGGGTTGCGGCTCTCTGTAGTGTTTTGTTATAGCCCTTAGTGTAACTTTGATGCCCCTGTCTACCAAATTTTTATGGATCTCCCTCGTTGATTTTCCTTCAAGTCGCATCTGACGCACTTGCTGGGAACTCTCTCTGTTGATGCGTGTCATCTTGGCTGTACAGTAGACTGAGTCAGGCAGTGTGGGGGGGAGAAACACAGCCTATTGCAATGCTTATGTAAATGACGTGTTGCAAACTAACGCATCTTATTGGCGGATGCATTCCCAAGGTGTAAGCAGCCAATGAAATTTCACTACACAGAGAATAATCGTTCAGGTAGAATATAAAATGCCAATAAAACACAACGCTTTATTATTTTCCTCCACTCTTTGGCAACATCTTTGCACTAAAAATGGAACCCGGCAACTTTTACAATCCAGTGACCAGGAGACCAAAACGTGTGGTAAGTTGCTTTTCTTTGTGTGCGCGTTTCTTTAAACAGCACTATAATTAATAAAAATTAAAAAAACAGAATTAAATAGCCTTCCTTGTTTAGTGAACATAACAAATTACTCTTTTTTTTCTCCCACTAGACAAAGCAGCCCTCGCCCTATGCGAAGCCGCACACATCCAAAACACCGGTGGGGAGATCAAACGTGCGGCTTGTGAAGAAAAAAGCGGTAAGTTATTGAATTAAAACTGATTTAAACAGTACCAGTGACCTGAGGACTGTAGTGAGAAGACTGAACCTTGCTCTAATACTAATAATTTCCACCTTCTTATTTTCTTGTGCAGGCTAACACTGTCAGCGCTGCTGCAGGGAGCTGTGCTGGCTCATTCCAGGCGCTCATCGTGACCGAGATCGGGGCCATTAAAAGCCGTGTGGGAGCTCTTGAGGCAACAAGTGTCAGTGACCGTAAAAATGACACAACAGAAACACTGGAGGACATCTCCAGGAGAATGGGCCAGCTGGAGGCGGCCGTACAGGACATTGTACATCGCCTTCAACGTTTGGAGAGTCCTGCACCACCAACAGCAAGTCCAACTGCCAGGCGTTGGCTGACTTACGAACCGGTGGACCCCCGCCCCTCTCCAGAACCCATGCCTCCAGCAGTTCATCTCACACGTCCGATGGATGTCGTGACAGACTTTGAAATTAGAGCTCAAACGGAAAAAGTCCACTGCCTCAAATTATAAAGGAGCGGGTCCACCAACAGGTTTCAAAGCGATTCCCTAACCTGTCTGGGGACCATTGGCAAAGAGTCAGAAACAAAATAAATGAGAGACTGAGAAGTCCCCGCAAGACTGACCCTGAGGCACAGCGCCTTGGCTATTACCGTTAAAAAAAACGTTTAAAATGTGTTTATTTTTTTTTTGGTTTGCTGTGTTGTGTGAAATTTGCTAGTTTAAATAAAAATGGAAGAAAAAAAAGTTATAGCTTCACAGTTTCATTTATTATTAATGGTAGATGACCATTATTAGTCACAGGTAAATCACATAGTGACATATAAATAAAGTAGTCAATGCATATAGAGATATTCTCAAGGGAACTGAGAATGACAGTTCAGCTGATTAAAAATTTAGATTCATCAGTGACTGTATGAAATGTAAACTATACTTCTCCTGCATAATATGGATTCTAAATATCCAGAATATCTTAAGAATGCTTGGGAGAACAGGAGAGACCTTTTGAAGTAGACAGGGTCTGACATTAGAAAACAGTCTTATTTAGAGAAAAAAATGTAATACAGGTGCAAAAAGGAAACGCATAACTAAATATAATGAAACCTTAAAGACTCGTCATTGAACAAAGCAAACACATATGGTGATGGTTCTGGGGATTTTTCTGTCAACAGTTTCTTCTAAGCACTGAGTGCTTGGGCTGTCATTGAGGAAAAAATAATTCAAATACTTTTTATTTTATAGAACATATAATGCCTCTTTTTTAAACAAGTTATAACAGGTCCAAGGTCTGAATAAAACATGTTAATGACGTTCTTTTCACAAAATCATTTTCACATAAAGCTTTCTCACCAGATCAATTCTAGACAATTTTATTCCCTTTCAGAATGAGCAGGCTGTGTCAAATGTAACCAGATTAGGGGTTGCAGACCACACCCACCTATCTTGTTATTTTGCTTCAGGTTTGCAACACGTGAGAATGCCATGGTATTAGAATTGGGGGTGGGGTTTGATAGGTGAGGTGGGGTTAATGTGACGTCGCTAAAAAGCACTTTTTCCAAATGGCTTGTAGAAGCCAATGATTCATCTGTGAATCACACGTTGACTCAGCGTAGAGCTGTAATCTGGCTTTAAAAGTTGGAGACTGACTGGATGAAAATTGCGCTGGTGGATAAACTGTTTAAAAAAACAAACAAAAAAAAACTGTAATTTATAAATATTACCCCGGCTACAAAGACTCATATGTCTATATAGTACTTTCCTGCAGGACTACGAATCCATGCGTTAGGAAAACTGGCACCTGTTTTCAATTTACTGGACAAATGTTTGAAACTCCGGTCAAAAGGACCTGTTACCTGAAACTTAAAATTATAAATGAATAAGAATAATTTCAAGGCATGTTGATTTATAACCTTTTTTTTTTTGTCTGCAGCTATATGAAGCTTTAACCACTTGCTTCTGTTGCGTAAAAGTCTGTCTCGCCTGTGTGAGTCTCTGTGTGCGCTCTCACCGCTTGCTCTAGATTTCAGGAGATTTTGTCTGACTTGTGGCCATCAGGGAGCTGCTATATAAATGCAGGAGACTTCTGCAACTTGAAACTTGGGATAATAGTGCATTTACACTTCAGTATTTTCTGTGAGAGCGCAACGCAGCAGTCGAAGCATGTTTTCTGTTTTGATCTGAGAGGAGTGGGTCTTCCACATCGTGACACATGCAGTGTGCCTGCAACATCTTGACAGGTATTGTCGGAATAATGTTAGTGGCCCACTGCAGCACTTTATTACAGTATAAATGATCGCGCTGAGATGATCAGCTGACCACTAAAGCCCGTCCTGAGACCGTGGACAATGATAGAAATTAAGCCCGAACCTGGCCAGGTTCCCTAACCCTATGAAACCCAAAAAGTAGGCTAATTGCCTACAGTACTGTCATACGTTTCACATTACAGAGCACTCTTATGCTATAAAACTACTGTATCTGGGTATAAGACTACAGTGGTAGGCTATTTGAACCCTGAGTTTCTGAGTTACATTCAAACTTAGGCTACATACAAACCAGCAAACCATAGAGGAACAGATAGGGGAACATTTTTTAATGACATTTATATAGGCTACCCTGAGTCTGATACGTCAATAAATCATTAACATTAAAATCACTGCTCCTCCCCGTGGACAAAAGAGGCATTGCAGCTGGTTTTCACTCAGGCTCCTTGGGGGCGAGGCCTCACTGAAGACGTCATAGCGGGGGATTACATTACCACCACGGACCTGTCAGGGACATTTGACGGATCAGGCACGTACCAGTCAAGGGCCAGTCAAGGACCAATCATGGAAACATGAGAACTTTTAAACTGCTACTACTGTATGTATGATGGAGCTAGATTATTAAGAGCTTTATATGTCAGAAGGAGGATCTTGAATTCTATTCTAGATTTTACTGGGAGCCAGTGAAGAGAAGCTAAAACAGGGGAAATGTGATCTCTTCTTTTAATATTAATCAGAATCCTAGCAGCAGCATTTTGGACTAACTGAAGACTTTTAATTGTTTTCTGTGGACTACCTGATAATAAAGAGTTACAGTAATCCAGTCTTGAATTAATAAAGGCATGGACTAGTTTTTCAGCATCATTCCTGGACAGGATGGTTCTAATTTTTGCAATATTCCTAAGGTGAAAAAAGGAAATCCTAGAGACTTCTTTAATGTGAGATCTAAATGACATATCTTGGTCAAAAATAACACCGAGGTTCTTTGCTTTATTACTGGAGGCTAATTTAATGCCGTCCAGGTGAAGGCGTTGACTAAGTAGTTTCTTTTTCACAGCTTCTGGTCCAAAGACGACAACTTCTGTTTTATCAGAATTCAGAAGCAAGAAGTTTAGAGTCATCCAAGTTTTTATGTCTTCCAGACATGCCTGTAGTCTACCTAACTGATTGGATTCATCAGGATTAATGGATAGATATAGCTGTGTATCATCAGCGTAACTATGGAATTTTATCCCATGCTGCCTAATTATTTTACCAATAGGAAGCATATATATAGTAAAGAGAATCGGCCCAAGCACTGAACCCTGTGGTACTCCGCAAGTAACTATTGAGGTTGAGGAAGATCTATTGTTTACCTGAACAAACTGAAATCTGACAAATAAGATTTAAACCAACCTAGTGCTGTTCCTATTATACCGACACTTTGAAGCCTTTCTATGAGAATATTGTGATCAACAGTGTCAAAGGCATCACTGAGATCTAACAGGACCAGAATGGTCACCAGTCCATTGTCTGAGGCTATGAGAATATCATTAGTAACCTTCACCAGAGCTGTTTCAGTGCTGTGATGAGCTCTAAAGCCTGACTGAAACTTCTCAAACAGCTCATTATTGTTTAAATGCTCACATATCTGGTGTGCAACTATTTTCTCAAGAATTTTAGATAAGAAGGGAAGATTAGATATCGGTCTATAGTTAATTAAGTCGTTTTGATCAAGAGATGGTTTAAGTATCTTAAAGTCCTGTGGTACATATCCATTGACTAAGGATAAATTCATTATATTTAAAATTGGAGCAGCGATCAGAGGGAAAACTTCTTTTAAGAGTTTAGTTGGGATTGGGTCTAAAACGCAAGTTGAAGGTTTAGATGAAGCTAATAATTTTAATACATTAGAAGGTTCGGCTGCATTAAAGCAGTTTAAGCATATATTAGGTTCAACCATTTTGTTGTTCACACCAGAAGAACGTTGACTGAGCCAGATGCATCTGCATTTTGCTGGCAGCTTCGGCGCTCAATGCTTGAGCGGTGGGTCAAGTTTGTGCAGAAGGTGCAAGGGGGAGGCTACTGTCTCACGTCAAGAGCGCTTGCTCTCCGAGTCAGGGAACCCAGCTTCGTCCGAGTCCAACGAGGATGGCTTTTCGGTCGAGTTAGCCGGGGCCGAGCAGAGTACAGTTTCACCTCAATTTCATCTGGAGTGTCATGCTGACGACGATGTGCTGAAAATCAGCCTGGAAGGTCAACGTCTGTCTGAAGACGATGATGATGACTAATTCGAGGTTGAGTGGTCCACACCTACTCCTGCACAGAAGGCGTTGCAGTTCACCAGTTTTTATCTCCCAACGGAGTCAGCTATGGTCAAAAACCGCCTGCCTACGTTCCCAGACTTTGTATCGGAGCTGACATCCTACTGGAAAAAAAACGTTGTCCATACGTGTTACAGTGGCAGGTTATGGACAGTACGTGGACTTGGAGGGTGCCGACAAAGCTGGGCTGGTTAATATACCACCTATGGAGCCGCCCCTGGCAGCTTATTTGGCCCCTTCATTCAACCATGGTATGGGTGGCCTCACTACCCTGCCATCAAAGCAGTGCAGGTTTTCTGCATCCCAGCTAAAGCAACCACTGCACGCGCCCTAAGCTCGGCTTCCATGCTACAACCCTACCAAGCTATGTGTCTGTCTGAGCTCGGAGCTCAGATGCCACCTGAAATCCCTCTGATTTCGCTCTTAAATGATATCAGGGTCACCGCAGATTACATTCTTTGCACTATCGCTGCGGATAGGAATGATATCGACAGTAGAGGCACCTTTGGCTAATGCTTTCTGACGTCTGGATGAACCGCTGTCCACAGAAGGGCTTTTTTGGCCAATCCCTGGATGCCATTCAAGCAAAGTTGGAGCTCAGGAAAAAGCCGACTGAAGCACTGGACAGCATCATTACCAGACATGATGCAAGACCCAGGTCCAGCATGTGCGCATGCAAGCCGGTGACTGCACCGCCACCTTAAGATGGAAATGCCATCTGTGGTTTTCAACCCCGCATCAGAACAGCTGCCATCTCAAAAGCCCGCTCCACGCCAGTCGGCTTGGAGCAAAGGCCGTCCTCCAGGTCTTCAGAGCTATTTTGTGTCTCGAAAGAAGAAACCTCAGTCATCCTAGCTACGGGACTGACAAAAGAGAGAGCCCAGGAATTGGGAGACATGACTGTGCCTCATGCGTTCCGGCCAAAGAGGCATGTTATTTGTTCTGTTCAGGTGCCCAGTCCCAAAAGGCGGTGCGTTTCCCTAACACAGTCTCCCAAGCACACAGTCTCCCAAGCACACATCCCCAGTTCACAAAATGTTTGCTCTTCTTCCTCCAAGTTTGACTTGGTTAAATGTTGCTCAGGAAATCAAACAGAATGTTTGTGTAACTGTTCCAAATGTTTCAATAAAGACTGCTATTTTGCTATCAAAAAATCTAAACGAGCACAACAGGCAAATGAGGCTGCACCTCTCCCTTCCAGTAGCACCTCCTCGCCAACAGCTATGGGGATCAGCCGTCTGGCGGCACGACTCCCTCACTGACACGCATGCGCAACTTCCCATGGGTGTAAAGGACTGTTGCTATTATTTACCAGTTACAGTTACGAATAAGACCTCCCCGTTTCCTCTCAGTTGTAACTACAACAGTAGGAACCGAAGTGACGGAAGTTTTTAAGGAAAAATAAACACGCTGTTGGCAAAAGGAGCGGTGCGAGTGGTTCCGCCTTCAGAAGCAAACAAAGGTATTTTGCTGTTCCAAAGAAGGGTTTGGGCTACGTCCTATTCTGGATTAAAGAGTGTTAAACAGGCACCTTGGGATTTACAAATTCAAAATGCTGACACTGAGACAGCTTTTGAACGCTGTCGGTCCAGGCGACTGGTTTGTATCAATCGATCTCATGGACGCTTAATTTCACGTAGCGATAGATCCGGAGCACCGTCAGTTTCTGAGATTTGCCTTTGAGGGCATAGCATAGGAATACCTGGTCTTGCCCTTCAGCCTGTCCTACACCTAATGGGTATGATGTCCTCGATGATCACAGTGGTGCCGCTCGGATAATTAATGATGCGCCCGCTGCAGCGCTGGACACGCTCTCACCGCCTGTGCACATCATGTCACCCGCAGAGGAGGTTAATGATAACCGCTGCTTGCACGTCATCCCTTTGCCCGCGGAGGTAGCCCGGGCTGCTGTACCGTGGGTCTCCAATAAGCAAGGTGTTCTATCGCAAGGTGGTGTCCATGGATGCCTCACTCAAGGGGTGGGGGGCCATATGCGAAGCCGTTTCAGTGAGAGGGATCTGGACATTAACCCAGGCCAAGCTCCACATCAACCACTTGGAGTTGTTGCCGGTTTTGCTAGCTCTGAGATGTTTTTCCAGGGTTCTGAAAAATTAGCATTTTCTGATAAGAATGGACAACACCACTGTGGTGTCTTACATAAACAGGCAGGGGGGAACCCGCTCACTTCCCCTGCTAAGGCTGTCTCTCAGACTTTTACAGTGGTGCAGAAATTCACCTTCTGTCTATCAGAGCAACTCATATCCCTGGGGACCTGAATTTAGGGGCGGATCTGCTGTCCAGGGGCCCAGGGGTGCGAGAGTGGCGAGTGCACCCGTCAGTGGTTGCTCAGATTTGGCAGCGGCTTTGCAGGGCCTCAGTGGATCTCTTTTCCACCAAGGACTGTCCTCTGTGCTTTTCAATAACAGATCACAAAGCTCCAATGGGAGTGGATACCCTGGCTCACCCATGGCCCAATGTGCTTCTGTATGCATTTCCTCCCATGGAAATGATTCTTCCAGTGCTGGAGAGATTACGCAAATGGGGGCTGTCCTTGATTCTGGTGGCACCTCGTTGGCAAGCAAAGTCATGGTCTGCAGAAATAATGAGCTTGTTGGTAGTGGAACCCTGGAAGCTTCCCGCTCGCCAGGATCTCCTCTCCCAGGCAGGGGGAGACATTTTTCATCCACGCCCAGAATTGTGGATGCTGCATGCCTACCTGCTAAGAGGTCCAACTTGTTAGCTAGAGGCCTCCCTTTGGATGTGGTTTCAACCATTCAGAGTTCCAGAGCAGCTTCCACTACAAATGGTGACTTTGTATAAATGTGAGTGTGAATGGGTGAATGTGGCTTCAATGTGAAGCGCTTGGTCAGTCAGACTAGAAAAGCGCTATATAAGTTCAGTCCATTTACCAGCAATCCTTTCCAGTGCTCCATCGTAGATGTTTTAACCTTCCTTACAGGAGCTGCTAGATAAGGGTCTTTCTTTCTCCACAATTAAAGTTTTCCTGGCTGCTATTTCTGCTTGTCATGTTGGCTTTGATGGAGTGACACCGGGTGCTCATCCCCTGGCTGTGCGTTTCTTAAAAGGTGTCCTTAGGCTGAGACCAGGGATTAGGTCTAGCATCCGCATCCCTTCTTGTGATCTGACTGTTGTGCTAGAGGCGTGATCAAAGGTGTCTTCAGTGATATCCCATACTCTATGTGTTGTACCTCGTTCCTCTCCTTCAGGCAACAGTAGATATGCATAAAATAACGGTTCTCCTCATCAGCATTCAGTCATTCAGATCGTCACAGGTGCAGTGAAGAGTCTTTGCTTTCTTTCAGGTGTGCTGGTTAAGGGTCGCATCAAAAAACTGCAGGATCATAGCTGAAGATTGGAAATTTTGTCACCTCTGTGATTGAAGAATCATGGACAAGACTTGAAAATCGCTGATTATTGATCCAATATGACTGAACTTGAACTTTAGTTGTAGAGAAAAAAAAATGGGAAAAAGGTTCAGTCTCTGAAGCCGAAAAGACATACCCCAAATGGAGCAAATTCATCAAAAGGTTTTTCAACAAAGTAACAGGAAAATTGGAAGTAGACTGCTTCCTTTCCAGATTTTTTATACATTGAAAGTTTTGAAAATTGTGCCATTTTCCATCCACTTTATAAGTACTTTGTATTGGTCTATCCCAAAATACATTTAAGCAACCCTGCAATAAATATAAAAACTGGATAGATAGATGGATGTAAGAGCTCAAATTATGTGTCAATGAGGTTCTGAAAGTAGGATGTTCCTGTTTGATTGGATTCCCTTAAAGCAGCAATGTAGCACAGCTAATTTCTATACATATTCCATCATGTGTTTAATCCATGGCACATTTCAAATGGGATCAGAAAATAACTTGATGGTTTCTCGTAATTTTTTTGAACAGGACCAGATGAAGAAGGGCATGACCTAGGCTAACCATCATAGATGAGATAGTACTGTTTAATCAACTTTTTCAAACATTGGAGAAAAACTGTTTTTAAAGAAGCCAAAACTCATATTTTTTTCTTCTATTCCTTTCTGCTGTTTTTAAATGAGATATCTGCTGAAAAATGTCCACTGAGTTGTGTGGAAAGCCTGCTGAGGCAGCATTTTAATTACATGCACACTGTATTGATTACCAATGGTTGCAGGCATTCTGCCAAATGTACCGTTTATACTTTTCAAGTTACATTTTGGGGGGGGGACTGCATTTGCACTGTGAAATATTTGTTGTAAGGAGCAGTGGCTGCATATACAAAGAACACAAATACCTTTAAAAAATTCTGTATCCATGTGGCAGTGAAATGACTGCCAACAGCCAGCAGCTCAACTGCACTGGACTGGTCCTGTAGTGCTGATGTAGGTTTTATGTCAGTGATTTAGTCTAATAATTGTTTAATGAAACAGCAAGCAGAAAGATGACTGATAGTTTTCCAACTCATTCTTTAATTATTTTTGCCCAAGATTTTCTTTAGCAATAAATATTTGTTCACTGTTTTAAATTTAGGAGGTTGGGTTATTGAGAATATCTCAACTTTCCCACATAAATGGAAAATTTTATTATGTTTTACAAACTGACACCTATAGTACTGTTTAGAAAGGTTGATCGATATGGTGTTCATTTGGAATACTTTTTTTTAATTTAGAAAATATAGACCAATATACAATATATTCTATCCATCTCACATTCCATCCCATTTTTATGAACTCTCACATGAGAGTTCATGAAAAACACATCTAGATACTCTCTCCATGGCAAATTCAACACAATCCTTGAAAAAGGTGTTCCACCATGACTATAGACTCAGAGAAGCTGACTCTCATCCTGACCACTTTAGACTCAGTCATCAACAAATCTAATGTGTGCTGAAGGCTGCGGTTAACCCATAATATGTTGAAATGTCAAGATAAACACCTGAAGTTTCCATTCATAGGAACTATTTTTATGTATTTAGGATTTGATTATTAATTCCCTGTTTTAGTGAGTGTATCTAGGACAGTAGGTCTTGACAATGAGAAAAGACGTTCTGTGTGTTCTGATAAATGATGGTCAGACAGACAACATGGCAAAAGGAACTAAGCAGCAGATATCAACAGTACATTCAGACCTTGTCAAATGGATAACTGGTTCGCTAAATGCTGACAGTGGAGATTATTGTGGACTTCAGGTAGAAATCCTGCTCACCTGCTTCCAACTGTGAGACAGTGAGGTCCAACCGCTTTCTGGGAACCATAATCCCTCTTATAGAAAAGTCAAATGGGCTTGAACATGTTCTTCACATAGGAACACGTTATCCCATGTAATACATGGTAAACCACATGTGTAGCTTTCATGTGGATACTAACATATTTCAAATGTGGCTACATGTTATCCCTTGGGCTTCACATATGTTTGTCCATTGGTTTCACATTTTATTCCCATGAAAATGTTCCAAATACAAGACAGGAAATGTGTGCAAAACAAACGTATGTTTCACACATCTAACACATTTTTTTAAACATGTTTTGAAATCTGAATATTATATTGGTCAAATATTTTTCTCATGTTCATACAGATGATTTTGCCCATGCGAAACTATTTTTTTTTTTTCTTTAAGGGTACCTAAAACCTCACGTAGTTAATCACCTTCCTCTTCTAAAAACACTACAAAAAAAATATTTTCTGCGAAAGCTGAAAAACCTCAACTTGGCAGAGGAAATTAGGGTGAACTTCTAAGCAGCCGGTCTGCTGTCAAGGAGAAAACCTAGGATCCACTGCATCATCCAGTCAGCTGAGGAGCAGATTAGTTGCCATCCTCCTTCCTTCCAGGTCCTGATCTTCTGCAGGGCACTCTTTTATCAACCGTACTTACGCACAGATGTGTAGTAACAATTCTACGCACTGTGTAGTATTTATCAATTTGTACTTGTGCATAGAAATGTTCCTAAATATAAGTACACTTCTGATTGTTTGTATGCAGAGCATCTACTGTTAGAACGGAGGAACTACAACACTGAAACAGTTTTACTTTAACAGAATATTTCTCTCAGCACTTTATCGCCTCCACCAAGAAAAACTAGTTGCCGTAATTCTGTCTTTTAGCAAAATAATTGAAAAAGCTAGGCATGGATTAGCAATAAACTTTTCGGAAAAGTTTGAAATTTGCCAAGAAATATATTATTTTATGTTGGTGGTGAGCATGCAAGGAGATTCTCTCACTCGCAATAGCGCTTTCCATGCACAAAGAAATCGCTGATGGCAAAAAACTATCGGTGGGGAAATGAATTTGTATTAACTGAGAATTTGTTTTAAAGTCTGTTAACACTAGAAGACCCAGGATTTTTTGCTATACCTGTAAAACCCAGAGGTCAGCCGATCGGCTGTAAGGCCACCTGTGAACCCTCCTTTTGTTATGTGAACGAGGCAATCACTGGGGCACCACAGGACGTGACGTGAGCCACTTCACTCAAAACACCTTGACATAAAATGGGGGAGGAGGAGAATCAGATTACAGCAAGATTGCTCTGTCAGAGCTGCTAACTGACTGGGCAGAACACATGAACTGAATCAAAATGTAATATATGTAATATATGTAGAAGGATGTAGAAGTTATCAGGACCCTACAACACTGGGCTTCCAACATCCCCACCAGACAAATAGGAAAAGTAAAAGAATAGAACCCCATCAAAAAAAGCACTCAAAATCTGTGGTAGCCCCACCAGTCATTTACAGAATTGCTCATCAAGTTGATATCTGTACAAGATAATGATTTATTTTATGTAACATTTTTTTCTAACTGAGATACACCAGAAATGTATTTGATATGTTTTATTTTAGAATTTGTATATTGTTTTTGTCTGTTTTGCTCTGTCCCTCTATTTTCTTTTTCCCTGTCTCTCCCTGTCTCAACTTATAGAAAACCAGACTGACTGTTGCTTTTTGCCCACACTGTAATGTGATGTTATGTCAAAGATATGATATTATATGTCTGATTTCAAAATACCAGTTATGGATTTGAGCTGTGCCAGGTTCTGCTCAACTCCTCAGGTCGCCTTTATGCTGCAATTTCTGGTGTATGGGGATCGTTTGTCACCAACTGCATCACATCCTACAACCCTGGTCGACACATCACCATTGATGAACAGCTTTTCCCGTCAAAGACTCGCTGCTTTTCACTGCAATACATTGCAACGAAACCTGACAAGTTTGGGATCAAGTTTTGGGTGGCTGGTGACTTGAAATCCAAATACATCTGCAAGTCCCATATCTTGGCAAGGACCCAAGTCGTCCCAGTGGGGAGAGGCTATCTGAGAATGTAGTTATGAGGCTGATGGAACCATTCCTGGACAATGGCAGAAATGTTACCATGGACAATTTCTTTACATCGCTGTCACTTGCACAAAGACTGCTTAGCCGGAAAACCACCATCCTTGGCACAGTCAACAGGATTCGGCAAGAAATTCCACAATCAACAAGACAGGGACCACAATGAATTCCCCACTCAGGTATTTTCAACCACGGGTGCCACGCTGACGGTGTATGCTCCCAAACGGAAGAAGACAGTCTACATTCTCAGCAGCATGCACAGTGTGGTTCAGACTGAAAATACCACCAAAAGGAAGCCAAACACTGTCACCCTTTACAACACCATAAAGTGTGGCGTTGATGTGATGGACCAGATGGTGCGGGAGTACACTGTCCGCACATGAACACGGCGCTGGCCAGTCGCGGTGTTCTATAACATGATTTATATGGCAGCACTGAATGCATATGTGCTCTATCAAGCATGCACCGGGAGGCAGGAGAGACGGGTGGACTTCCTGGTGGAGCTTGCAAGAGAGTTGGCTCACTCTCATGTGGGTGCAAAGCAGGCACAAAATGGAACAATTGCTTCGGCAACAACCTTCAACACCTAGCCCTGGGAAAAGACCAATATGTCAGGTTAAAATTCCGTGTACAAGGAATCATGCCACTGTGCGATGTATTGACCGCTACAAATACACATGTGGCAAACGCAGAAAGGAGATGGCATAGCAGTGCCAGGATTGTGAGTGATTATTGACATGTACTCACCTCACTTACTGTTACTTACTGTTTAGTTTTCTCTGTGTGCTTGAAAACTCAAATTTCCCTGAGGGAGTCACCCCAAAGGGATCAATAAAGTTTTAAGTATAAGTTCTAAGTCTCACTCACTTCCACTCTCTAACACTGTATCCTGATTATACATTTTTTTTAATTATTATTTGTAAATATCATGAAGGCCCAGTTGGGATAACCACAGATTTTGAGTGATTTTGTTGATGTGGTTCTGTTCTTTTCCTTTTCCTATGTGTCTGGTGGGGATGTTGGAAGCCCAGTGATGTAGGGTCCTGATAACTACATCCTTTTATATATATATTACATATATTGCATTTTGATTCAGTTCATGTGTTCTGCCCAGTCAGTTAGCAGCTCTGACAGAGCAATCCTGCTGTAATCTGATTCTCCTCCTCCCCCATTTTATGTCAAGGTGTTTTGAGTGAAGTGGCTCATGTCACGTCCTGTGGTGCCCCAGTGATTGCCTCGTTCACATAACAAAAGGAGGGTTCACAGGTGGCCTTCCAGCCGATCGGCTGACCTGTGGGTTTTATAGGTAGAAAAGCCAAATGGCTGCTCTCTGGGAGTTCTAGTGTTAATGATGAATACATTTTTTTTTTGCCCCACCATTGTTTAACCTTGATCTCTGTGTCACTGAAATTCTTTTTTTCGCTCTCTTCTTGGCCATTATTTTAAGGAAGAACGTGAGGACATGTGACATATACAGTGTATGTTTGCAAATGACTGAGAACGGGCATAAGGACCTGGGTACTGTTGAATTAAATAATTATCATAATTAATTGAATGCATGTTCAAGCAGAGACAAAATGGAGCCAATTTCCAGTTCTTAACATTTATTTTGAACAGATTAACAAATTGCAGTTTTACAGAGAAAGTTGCCCCCCTAGTTTCTCTGGGCCAGTCAATATTTCTGACAATTGAATGATCTTCATTTCACAACTTTATAGAAACCGGGCCTCGCCAGGACTCTAGGCGTTTCTTCTCCCTCCAATCAGAACATTTCCAAACAGTGTCTTAGCCATTATTGGCTGTCAGAGAATTATGCAGTCATAAGGTGAGACGTGTCTTTTCTCTTGGTCAAAAGTTCATTCTGAGTTTTATGGTTTTATGGCAACATACTAAATCTACAGACATCCTGTTTTTACAGCTTGCAATAAAACTTACCCAAGAGTTTTATGACTTAAAAGCTTATCCCAATAACAAATACTGACAGACCATATATATTTTTTACAACCATGCAAACTATATAAACCGACTTTTACCTTCTGAATAATAAAAGTTCAAAACATATGTAGAATAACACCACAACTCCCTCTTTTCAATCTTTTTTTGAAAATAGATTGATATCTTCTCTGTACTCTCCTTCAAGGTAAGTGTTTAAAACTTAAGATGAAAACCTGTAAAGCATTTTGAGAATGCAAAAAATCAAATCGAAGAAATTTCATCAGTTTAAAACATGAAGTCTTTCATATGATACCACAACAAGACTTCCAGATTAAAATTCAAAACACAAACTGTTAAAGTACCCTTTTTTTTAACCTTAACTCTCCTTACTCAAAAATGTCAATCTGTTAATTATAAATTCACCCTCTTTTGGCATTATACAAAAAAAAATATTTTAACAATTCCCAAAACTAATTCAAAAACCCAAAAAAGTATAAGAATGTCTTACATGTGAAGAGATAATTAAATCTGACTTGATACATGTTAATACTCGTGGAAGAAGCTTAGAAAATCCATGAACAAATACATTCTTACTATGTTATATTCTGAAATAAATCAAACTTAAAGTGTTAAGAAACCTGTGAAATAGAAGGTATTAAGAACCCTTTAAAAATGTAATCCTCGAGACTATTTAGTCTTTCCTCTAGTAGACCCTTTTGTTTATTAATGCAAACCTTAATACAACCTTAAAAACAACTGGAAATTAAGAAATCCTGAAAATTAACTGATTAAAATTCTTTAACAAACCCTCTTAGGCAATATTAACAATTCTGCACTTGTGAATAAAATAGTTAAACAAATAGTTAAACAACCTGTAAAATGCAAAAAATTATTAATAAATGTTTAGTCTTTATATTTGTATTCTGTTCTTCTTTCTTCACTCTCATTGTAGCCCCCCCAATGGCACCTGGCAGCTGGAGAGCGATGTACAGAGCTGATCAGTGTGGAGGGCTCCTATTTTTTAGTGTTCCAGTTTTACTCCCATATATGCAGATAACCACTCTCTGAAATGCCAATTACTTAATTAATTGAGCATTTCCCCCAATATACACAAATGCACAGCTGGTCCCTCTTCCAATAGCTTACCCCACCGATGTTGGGTGGTCAAAACCTGCTGTGCAGCTGATTGGTGAGTTGTGATCTTCTTCTGTAGATCCCTCTTTGAGATGGCAATTTCAATTTGCCCATCTCATTCATTGGCACATAGATCACACTGGATGAGTAATATCACCACCCAAACAACCTTCTGGGTGAGCTAGGCCCCGCCGCCTGTGGCTTCAGCTTCCGATTCAGCTTGGTCAAAACCTTCTTGACCCTCTTTAGGTAGATTCCTGCTGATCCTCGACCAGGTTCATCGTTGGCGTGGAGCTGCACTTTGTGTGTGTTCCCAGCTGTCATCTGGAACTGGCTGAACCACTTGACTCCTCACGCCTTCAACCTGGAGCTGTACCTTGGACCCCTTCAGCAGCTGTAGTCAGCTGTGACCAGAGGAGACTGTGTGCTCCTCACGTGCTGCTGAATCCTGGGGGCATAAGCTTGTAAACATCTAAAAAATGACAGTTTTTGATCCGGTCTTGTGATCACTCCTTTTCAATCTAATCCAACTGTATTGTGCTGAGAAATTATTTCACCCATCTAATTAAAAAGTAATCCCTGAGGAAAGAGCAAATCCATCTTATTTTGGTGCAACACCGTTATTATTCCTGAAAACTAAACCAAAACACCTCCCTCAGTAATGGATTTAAAAACAAGAGCAGGCTCAAAAGTTTACTTTTTGTCTACAGTTCAACTGATTACTATCCATTTGCTTGTTCACCCAAATTGATTCTTTTATTTACTTATTTTATTTATCAAGTTTAAGACACTTATGTCTGTTCCATTACAATATATCCTTTCTTAAATTTAGTACATCCTGTGGATGAAACGTAAAAATAAGAAAAAAAAAAAAAAATTCTCTCTCACCAGCCAGCAACCCCCTGCTATCGGCCCAGTTTTTCCTTCCAAATTTTGTTCCCGGTAAATGGTGGTATTTTACCTGGAGATAATCCTGGGGAAGGCATGGGGTTATCAAAGTTCGAGGAACCTCGGCCACCTTCGATCAGACAAACAGAAACTCTTGTGGTTAATTCAGCAACAGTGACATTGAATCAACAGTCTTTGATCATCACTTCTTCAGCAGAAACTGTCCATCTCACGCCAGCCAAGTGGATTCACACATATTGTCCTTGAAAGTTCAGCTCAGCATGAGGAAACGTGCTCCCCCCTAGGGTGTCCTCCAGTTCACCCCTGAAAATATACAGTCACTGGTGCCCCCCTTGTTTTGGGAGCAGTGCACAAGAGAGACGTAATTCTGCGCTGGTCGTATAGATGTTTCTTTCTTTGGCAGTTATGGCGGGCGCCTGGCACTATCCGTCATCAGCCCACGCACCCCCACCCATCTTATCTCCCCAGGAACATAAATTACATCTCAAGAATGTTATCTGAGGGGTCTCTGTTGCGGGATGGGAAAAAGAGAAAAAAATATATATAATTAGAGGAAGAAAAAGACAGACAGAGAGTCGATCCTCTCAGCCTATTCAAATCAAGTTTTATTTAAACTTTTTATTTTCATATTCATTAGTCTCCTTCCTCGAATGCTGAATTTAAATATCTTCCACACTCAGACTGCGTATGTGGGCTCTATTTTAATTTTACTTTAATCAGTTATACTAGTAATAATTTCTTCAGTATTAATTCTGGTAAAAATATACAAAATAATAGGTTTGCTCTCTCCACCAGGAATGATAATTAATCCTTATACGTCTAATTAAACTGTTGTTCTAATTCTTCCCCTGCTTATTTTAATTAATGCTTCCTACATTTTTTCATCCAATTTATATTCTATACTTTATCAATGCAATGCCTTTCTCTATTTTGTCAATTTGATAAATGTCTCTTCCATCTCATGTGTAAATTAAATATTTATAAAGATTGACCATCGCAATATTTTATCAACACACTTAGTTCTTAGAAAAATTAAATTAAATTAAAAAAGAAACAAACAAAAAGGCTGGATTTTTCTGTTAGATATTGCTAAAGCACCACTAAAACATTGCAATAACAAAAATAAAGTCAATAACCATCTGCAAATGTTCTATCCTCTTTTTTTTTCTGTCCCTCTTGTAAATAGTCTCTATGGAAAAGTGGCTCTCCTGGTTCAGATTCACTGAAATTGAGACGAATAGTTCATATTGAACTAAACCCCTTTGTAATTCAGACTTCACACCACTTTTCCCAGACTCTGTCCCTTCTTTATTTAATCTGTTGTTGGTGTTATCAAGGTTACCTGTGAAGCTCCTCCCATCTGAGCAATTTCCCTTAACGATCCAGTCTCCAAACTCCCCATCACTTAAGTGTAATGGATCTCTATCAAGCTGGCTCAGACAAAAAATATCAAAATTAAAAACAGCAAATGTTTAAAAGAAAATCAGAGAACAGTACTAACTGATAAACACAACCTAGTTTACAAAAACAGTCTTCCCTATAAATATTTCTGTGGGACTTTAAAACCGTAGTGCAAAACATGCACGTCTCATTCCCTGATCAAATTGATGTGAAAGCAACCAGGTGGTTGCTTATTGTTAGAAATTGCCAAACCTAAAGTACTTTTTTTTTTATCACAATCCAATATAAATTCAAAGTACTTCTGCTTATATGATTCCTCTTTAAACAAACACAAAAAGCCAACTCCCCAAATATTGATTGTAAATAATGAAAACATTTCATACTTCAAAAACATCTGTCCGATTCTGTGAAGTGAATCAAACATAGTCAAACTGATTTTTTGCAACTAAAACTCCTCTTAAATTTTTGTAGGATACATAGTAGTCTAATTCCCCTTAGCAGTAAAACAAAAAAAAAACATTCAATAAAGGAGGTTCAAGAGATGAGATTTCTCTAAACAAAAACTAATCGCAAAAAAAAATAAATAAATAAAATAAATAAAAACCAACATTTTTTCAGTATCCCTCTTTTCCTCTCAGGCTTCTTTTTTTTCTTTTCTCCAATGATAAACACCAAATTGAATTGAAGCTTCTAGAAATGTCAAATAAATTACCACTGAATCATGTTTTCTTTAATCCAGCTTCTCAAATTAACATTTTCCAAAGTTCTCATTAATAAGCAGACCGCAATTCAGAAATCTGGGTCAGAATCCAAATCGAACCAAATATATAAAGGTTGAGAGAGAAAAATAAAAAAATAAAAATAAGAAAAAATAAAGAAAATAAAATCAAAAAATCTAAATAAATTGTCAGTTACAGAGTCCCCACTAATCAAATGATATATTATGCCATTATTCTATGATCAGAACTGTTCCAAAATGTTTTAGGACCTGTAAATTTACTCTCAGCATCAAGTGGACTAGCTAACAATCAATGAATAACATCTGAAAGATTAATCTTAAACTTTAAAACTAAAACCAATTCTTATTTGTCAAAACAAAATGTGCATTCAAATATATGGTAAAAATTATTTCAATGTAGCTGGTCCAATCACATTTTGCCTCTACACGATCAGAATAAATGAATTTAGAATTTACTTCTTACTTCCAAATTAAACCATCATTTCGATCACCGCGATATTCATTACTTTCAATCCTTAGACCAATTCAAATTTATCCCCAGCCTGTTTAAAAACAAACTGATTACTTAAAGATGACTCTGTGTTTTAATTGTTTTTTTTTTTCAAACTCAAACATTCAAATCCCACTAGTTTAGAAAATATCACTATGATAAGTGTTGTTTTGCATGGTAAAAACATTCAATTTATAACGGAATTGAAGTATGCTGGGTTACTTCTTGAGCCCCAGTTGAAATTTGATAACTCCAATAAGCCTTGAGTGTCCACAAAATCATTAAGAATGTTCAATTGTTTAAATAATTTAACATCAGTCTCCTTTAGATCATTTATTCAGAGACCAAGCTATATTTCTAAAGTCTATAGAGCCATCAGAAATAAGCCAAACATAATTTTAGCATAAATGATACTTATTTAAATCACAGAAAGAATTCATTCTCTGTATCATACAACACGGTGCTTAAAAAATAATTTAGACCAGTTTGTTGCTTTCCAATTAACACCGTTTGCTTTTCGTTAAATTCTTATAATTACTGCTTATAGCTTTATCTTTATTTAGGCCAACTTAACAAATCCTGCTTAGATCAATCAAAAAAGCAAAAAATCCACCTACTTAAAGATTCAAAAATGCAACTTTTATTTTGACTATACACTCCCCTCTTTTTAATTTCAAAGATGAAATCAAAAATTAAAACTTCACCAAGTCAGAATCGACTCATGAGTAACTGTTAAACCGCAAACTTAGCCATTTGCGTTTAATTGTAACATGCATAATTGCTCTCCACATGTAATCAATTGAGCCTTCTCAGGCAAAAACAGTTAACCAAATTCAGCATGTACTTCTTAATCTTTAATCTCCGTACCGTAACAGTTCAGTTAAACATGAAACACCTTAAATTGTCCTTCGTAGAAAATGTGCTAAAACATTGCCGAAAGAGAGTTGCAATCAAAATTTATCTGAACAGTTATCTTGAGGCCGTTTTACATCCTAATCAACCAGAAAAAGTTAACAAAAATCCAAATAAGTTTAAGTCTTAACAAGGCAATCGTCTGCAGGAGTCTGTAATCACTTTCTATCCAAAATCAACTTTTAGCTTGCAACACATAGAACATGCAGTTAGGATTAAAGCACAAAACATATTGACGCACAAAAAACAACCACCGCTAGCTTAGCAGCAGCCACAGCCATGTGCTACCGTTAGCTTCCTTTGTGAAACGAAACCTAAAACAGTACAAAACGTACGGCGAAAACACTCCAGAACATCGCAACACACACTTTAGAAGATTACATACCGCAATACCAGGACTTAATCCGCACAATTTATACCACTTCACCAAACTTTAATTCGGCACGAACAAACATTCTCCTGTTCGTCCACGCGGACTGAAACATATGTTTCCAATTTCAGCCGTCCCGCACAGCAAACACCGAACTCTACAACGTCCGTTACAGCCCAAAACCATTAACAAAAAACACAACATTATAAGCGGTGACTTTTAGACCTTATTAATTATTTTCTCGCGGAGGTTTACACCAATCTGTTATAAGTTCCGTAGTCCGCTTTGAGAAATTTCCTGGCGCCGGCCTCCAGAAAACCACTCAAAAGACTCGAACAGATGGCAGAAAACCGCCTACTACCACTAATTTATTTATCAAAACATATAGTCAAAGCTGTCGTATGTTAGCCATGCTATCAAGCAAAAACGCACACAGAATTAGCTCCGCCATAGCACCTAGCTTTGGGCGGCCACCCTGATGGCCTGTCGTAAATATTCACAACTAATTCTTATAGATTTTTAATTTCAGTTATCCATCATATTCAGTTATATATTCATTTATGTATTTTAATTTATTTATTATACTCGAGTTCATTATTTATACTATAACATTTTAACACAAAACGCAACATCACCAGCACGTCTCGCAAAGCGCCTGCGTAAAAAACATCTCACACACACATACAGTTATTTTACAATATTTATCAAACACTGACCTCAAACCGGACCGACCAAAAGCTGGACCATTTACACAATTCCAATTTGTCGGTGCTCAGCCGCGCGTTTGGAAGAAACGCAGCCCTCTCCCAGGTAATCCGTTTAGATTTAACAGAGGGCGACCCAGGCTCTTCTGTAATCTTTTTTCGTTTGCCAGCCTGGGAGCTCCCAGATAGCCTCCTGTCTGGGCAGAGTGGCCAACCCGTCGAGTTCCGATCCGCACCTTGGTTCCGATTTTGAGTCGTTGAAGAGATCGCTCCATCTGCTCCACTGTCCTCTCTGGAGAAAAACCAGCCCCCCCTGGGCGCGCAGAGTAAGAAACTCCATCTCCCAGCAGGCACCGGTGTTTCTCTACGGAGCGTAAAGAAGGCCGCAATCCTGCTCAGAACAGAGAGACAGACAGATGAGCAGCTTCAACACTACGGGCTTGCAACAGTCAATCTGCTCAAAACAAAAAAACATATTTAACTTGCATGACAACATTACCCAATGTTAGATTAACCAATCAACAGAATTAAAAACTACGCAACTCAGCGCAAATTGTCAATAGAGCAAATACATGTCCGTTAATTAACTTTAAAAAAATAACTGGATCCTGGTCCAAAACTCTGCACACAGTCGAGGTCACCATTTGTTGAATTAAATAATTATCATAATTAATTCAATGCATGTTCAAGCAGAGACAAAATGGAGCCAATTTCCAGTTCTTAACATTTATTTTGAACAGATTAACAAATTGCAGTTTTACAGAGAAAGTTGCCCCCCTAGTTTCTCTGGGCCAGTCAATATTTCTGACAATTGAATGATCTTCATTTCAGAACTTTATAGACACCGGGCCTCGCCAGGACTCTAGGCGTTTTCTTCTCCCTCCAATCAGAACATTTCCAAACAGTGTCTTAGCCATTATTGGCTGTCAGAGAATTATGCAGTCATAAGGTGAGACGTGTCTTTTCTCTTGGTCAAAAGTTCATTCTGAGTTTTATGGTTTTATGGCAACATACTAAATCTACAGACATCCTGTTTTTACAGCTTGCAATAAAACTTACCCAAGAGTTTTATGACTTAAAAGCTTATCCCAATAAAAAATACTGACAGACCATATATATTTTTTACAACCATGCAAACTATATAAACCGACTTTTACCTTCTGAATAATAAAAGTTCAAAACATATGTAGAATAACACCACAGTACGCACAAGTGGGATGTATCAACACATTACTGCGGAGGAGACTGTGTACGAGTGGCCACGGCACATTTCATAAATCAGACTTTTGGCTGTTCGTACGAACATTCTAAATTTAATTCGTATGATAGAATATAGGATAGTTTCTATGAACGTGGGGTAAATGAGGGCCCTGGACTTCAAGAAAGGAAGGTAAAACTCTGGACGATCCTTCCCACCCTGGACATATACCGGTTGAGTTTTTTCCTTCTGAATGGAGCCTGCAGTTAGAACCAAAACTACACAGTGCAGAAACTCTCCTCCTAGTGTCAGTCTAACTATTGAAGGTATCTGAGCAATAATCTTCCCACTACCAACACAGATAAAAACAATACTTTTGATGTGTGTATGTATGTTTGAAAATGCCAAAAAATGTATATGCTCAAATAGGTTCATTTGTGTTTTTGAGTCTATGTCTGTATTTTTAAATAAAGTTTTGTATGATGATATGTGTCCTGTTTGCCACTGACCGTTTGTTTTTAATATATCAACAATAACAAAAGAATGAAATAAATGTAATTTTCACCCAATTCTGATTGATGTTTATAATCTATATTATTTGGTCAGTTTCTGAAATATATAATTGATTACTTTTATTTTGTCAACATTTACTTTGAATTAGTTTCACTTACATTAAACTTTGTCTCAACAACTCTGTGTGCTTAAGGCTGTGTTTTGCCCGTAATACATTGAAATGCCAAGATGAGGTTTCCAACCCATTGTTAGGGAGTATTGCTTATGAAATTAGGATTTGATTATGTATTTCAGTTTTTAGTGAATGCATCTAGGACAGTAGGTCATTCAGGTTGGTACAAAGGCATTCTGTGTGTAATGTTCTGATAAATAATGTATCAGCTGATCAGGCAGACGACAAGGCAAAAGGAACTAAGCAGTAGATTTCAACAGTACATACAGACCTTGCTGTCTGGGTGTCCAGGGTCCAGGGTGTACCCCGCCTCTCGCCCGTTGACAGCTGGAGATAGGCACGAGCCCCCCCCACGACCCCTTGAGGAATAAGCGGTTAAGAAAATGGTTGGATGGATACAGACCTTGTCAGACTGAGGCCCGGTTTGCTATCGGGTTATAAGAGGAGGCAGGCTCCATGAAGAAGACACCCTGGACACGAACGGTGATCTCCCATCTGTTAGAAGATAAACAGTAACTGCTAAATGCTATTTAGGGTTTTACATTAGATGGGTTGGTAAAATGAACTGTTGTCAGTAAACTTTGTCCCTCCATGTTTGCCCAAATGTGTTCTATTAAATACTGAAATGCCTAAATGTCCTAGATTCATCTTTGTTTTGTGAAGAGCAATATTTGTGGCCATAATTTCATACAGCCCCATCTGCTACAGACCTTGATTTTCTTTTCCAATTTGTCTCTTTAGGCTAGCCAAAAGTCCTTCCTGAGGGTTTCAATGAACTGTTAACTATGGCCAAGTTCCTGTTTCTGCAACAAGAGATGGTGCAATCTGTTTTACCACTACTTACCAATCAGCTGGACAACCGATCCTTACAGACCATCTTCATGAGCTTTCATCACTGCTGGTGTCCACCATAAGCTCTTCTGGTTGCAACCTCACAGATGTCATGCACCTGATCTTCATCGGCATCAAAGATAAACTCTCCCAAGTTGCAGATAGGAATTATACCTTCCATGGTCGTGGGAAGACAATATAAATTGGATGTTTATTTAAGCCTGTTAGGATTTCCATCAATTTCCATGCCATACCATACCAAGTTTATTTGTAAAACACTCTTACAAAACAGCACAAAAGCTGATCAATGTGCTTCACAGAAACATAAAACAAAAAATTCTAGAAGCTGCCATGGTGCCATCTAAATCTCTGTTATTATGCGATGGAATTGTTTTGTTCCTTCCTGTCTCTTATCAGTACCATGATCTGTTTAGACCTCTAATATGGCACAGAGATGTAAATTATGATGCAGCTTGATTTGTTCTGTAAAGGACAAATGAGAAATAGTTTGTTGATGCTCATGTCCTTTTAGCGTCATTCACACCAGACCTGTTTAGTCCGCCTGAAACAAACTCTTGTTAATTTGCCTGGAAAGTCTTGTTCGTTTGGGGAGGTGTGAATGGGCAATCGAACTCTGTCCTACTAAAAAAAAAAAACAATCTCGGGTCGATTCCTTGTGTGAATGGCAAGTGAACCGGGACCAAAAGCAGGAAGCGGACTATTGTACAGGGCATCCTGGGTAAATACAATCTAAACAACAGTACAAGCTGGATAGACATATAATAGATAATCTTGTAATACTAATCTTGTACATACCTTGCTCAACGTCTGTATATGGAGGCCATCTGTGCTGGTAGTTGTATGAAGGTGGTCCTACTCATAGCACACTGTGTCAGCTGTTTCTTTAAAAAATATATATATTTTTATGCCATTTGATTATTTCTTCAAGTTTTTATTTCAAAACATCTTTTTTCACAAAGTTAGGTTTTATTTCATAGTGTTTTCCCCAATTACATTTATTTTTAAAAGGATGTTTTTCAGTTGAATGAGTTCATCTGCCAATCAGAGTCAGAGGGTGGGACCTGAAATTATGATTTTTTTTAACTATTTCACTGTCACATTATAAACTTGTTTGTTAATTTAGACATGTTTCACAACTTTTTATTTTTTTATTTAATTTGGAGCACTTTGTTTTTCCATAATGGAAATCCAGACACGCCACAGTTTGGTAAGTCCAGTTACTATAAAAAAGTATAGTTTGCCCCTCTGAGCCATTTTGATCTCATATTCCATTTCTAATAAAATACTGTGCATGCTAGTAGTTCCCATTCACTTACATTGGTTTATGCTAAGCTAAAGCAAACAGACTGCTGCCAGATTAGGGTAATTACCGGGCTGGTTACAAAATGTATTTTTAACACTTATCTAACTCTGAGGAATATGGCAACAGATACATTTTTACTTAGGGGTGGAATATCCCTTTAAAGCTGCACCTGAGTTGCGGTGGAGATTAAACAGTCTGAGTATGAGGGCTTATTCAATGTGACACTGCTTCAAGATTAATTATTCCATCATGCACTTTATAAAACTCAGCTACCAGATATCCTATAGTCTTTTTGATGTTTTTGTTTGATCAACACATTCCAGCAGCAGTGTCTCAACAGCAATATTGCACCTCTTTAAATAAAAAAACAGGCTACTTTGGCTTTGCATGGTCCACTACTGATAATGTTGATATTTTATGTTGTGATACTGTATTCTTCTATTTTTGGATATTGGTTGTTGCTATTCGGGATGATATACAGGGTACGTTTATATGCACATCTAAATTGAGCTTTTTGGAGTAATCAGACTAAGGGCTATTAAATGAAGTACGTTTGACTCCCCAAAGATAGATGGCAACATGTGCACTTACATGTTAGCCTTATAGCGGTTAGCTTCCAGATGCACTCAGGCTTCCCCATGGGGTGCGTGAGTACGGGGGCGGGGGGGTTTGTTGTAGAGTAGTCCGATTCTCAATTGCATTATCTGGGTAGCTTAGTGAAACTTCTGAAACTCCAGTTCAGTTCGATTGAGGCTGGACTAAGGGACATACATGTATTTCAAAAGTTTCTCTTGCTGCATCTAAACGTACTCACTAAGTTATGTTGCTGTAGGCAGTTTTAAAATTTTAGTACATATGTGTTTAGCACATGTATGTCCTTTTTGAAGTCTGAGCACCTGCCCCTCTCAAGGTCTCTGCGTGGCCCTGTTGTCTGCTGTGTATGATGGTTGATAACTAGTCATCCTGTCTCAGTCTAAACTGTACTCTCAGAAATACAGAAATGAGTAGTAATCGAACCGCGGATCAAAAGGCCGATTAAAAACGTGTTTCATGGACTAGTGATGGTAAATTTGATTATTTTTAATGAATCATGTCTGAATGAATCACTAACTAAAATCAGGTTTTTTGAGTCATTTGCCCAGAGAGTGTAAAAAATGCTTATAGAGCATAAAAGAACAAAAACAAAAAGTAATTAAGATTTCTAAGTGGAACATTTATTTTCCTTTTAATAGAATATTAATGAAATTTCTGACAAACTGAAAATGAAAAGTAAATTAACAAAATAAAAATCCAAAATCCAAATTAAAAAAATAAAGTTGGTTGCCAACCAAAAAGAAGGAGAAGAAGAAAAAGCTGTGAGCCAGAGGGGGTGAGTTTTTATCGTTTCGTTCAGGTCATGAGCTGAGTCAGTGAGTTGTTCAGCTCGTTTGAGCTGTGAGCCGGGAGGAGGGGGTTTCATTTTGTTCAGCTCGTGCGCCCTGTGCTGGCTGAGTAATGGTAATGGACTGAACTTATATAGCGCTTTTCTAGTCTTATGACGCTTAACATTGAAGCCACATTCACCCATTCACACTCGCATTCATACACTGATAGCCAACATGGCTCAGTAGGACGATGTAGAATTTGGGGGTTAAGTGCCTTGCCCAGGGGAACATCGACATGTGACTGGGGGAAGCTGGAATCAAACCTACGACCCTCCCATTGCAAGCCAACTACTCTACCACTGAGTCGTTCAATTCGTTTGAGCTCTGAGCCGGGAGATTTCGTTCAGTTCGTGAGCTGTGCATCCTGTGCCGGCTGAGTCAGTGAGTCGTTCAACTCGTTTGAGCTGTGTGCCGGGTAGGATGGAGGGATTTGTTTATGCTACGACTCAGCACCGGACATTGAAAGCTAGGCCCAGTTATCTCATGGAAGGAAGGGGTGAGTATCTCAATGTGCTGCTAGCATGTTAGCAGCGCAATGCTGGTGTGAACTAATGAGCTATTCTCGTGATGTGAGCTTTTGCACTCAGGGTTTTTTCTTCCAGCCCAGAGCAGAATTTTTTTTTTTTTTTTTTAGCTTGCCAGATTTATTTCTATTGAGAATTTAATTGAATCTACTAATTAAATATTAACTGGAATGAGTCAGTAAATGAGTCACTTGTGGTAGTGAATCATGATTCACGAGTGAGTAAAGTGATTTTCGAGTTTTGAATGATTCGTTCATGACTCGCACATCACTATCATGGGCCTACTACCTGTATTCTAAGTTATAAAAAAAAATAAAAAATAAAACTAAAAAACAAACCCAAAGGGCAAAACCTTAAAACGTTTCAACCACACCGCACTAGCATCAATGGTTAAAAAAATACTCTGCAAAAAATATAATAAAAATAAATTCTCCTAACCTACAGCATCTATTACAATTAAATGCACATTATGCAAATGAGGCGCTGACGCAATTTAGTCACTTTGAATGACTTTTGGGACAGCCAACAGTTATTTTCCATGCTGAGGAGTTAGCACTGCTGTAAGAGAAATATAGTGAGCAAATGGTGGAGGATTCAAATATTAAAGCAGCAGGGCTAAAGCTGGTCAAACAGGAAGATGAGAAGCAAAAGCTGCATTCAGAAAAAAAACCTTATATATATATATATATATATATATATATATATACTGTAATATATATATATATATATATATATATATATATATATATATACTGTATATATATATATATATATATATATATATATATATATATATTATTAATTTGTATCATTATAAGTGGAGTTAAAAGGCTACATTCTCACATAAGCTTTAGGAAATTAAAATTACCTTAAATGTAATTTTCACAAATGAAAACTCTAAAATGTGACAAGATTCTGTCAGATTCTGTCCCCACCAGAATAATATTTTGGTGCTACAGTCCAGGACCCAGCCTGGCCCCTTTTAGCCCCTCTCTACTGATTTCATTTCCCTGCTCAGCATCACTGAACATTTAGGAATGGTTACTCGTTAATCATAAAAACCGACAGGAGTCTCTGTGCCTGGAGAGATTGAGAAAGTATTTTTCCTCACTATGGTCGCAGTACAGAATTGCATCTGTTGATTTTGACTCTGTCTCTGGTTTCTGCTGGACCAAAACCATTAACAGCTGTGCGCTATGGATGGAAAAACAGCCTTGATAAAATTTACCATTGCGCAGCCGGAATGAAAGGAAACCTGCCGCTTGCTGCTGCTGGGTCAGTGCAGCTGCGTCACCAATTTCTTGTTTTTAGTGTTGTTGAGGAAGCCTTAACAGAAGGTTTAAAAACAAATCCTCCGCAATATTTTACCCCATGGTCGACAGTCAAACTAGTTAATCCGTGAAACCTGCGCCCTTCATATATAAAGCGATCCACAATCCACCCCCCAAAAAATTTGTCAACAGGCCTAATAACGGTGATCTATTCAAAACGGCAAATTTTGCCAAAAGGTGGATTTTCATATCTGAATGGGGACATTGTACCCTATAGGATCTTTCTTGGTAAAATGCAAATGTGACATATTTTATTCTCCATCCATATCACATAAAAAACAGGGATTGTATAAGATATGCAAAGACATCAGACAGAGTCACAATTGGTCAAATATGCAGTACAGTTGGATAATTGGATAAAATTTCAGGACATACAGAATTTGGGGGGGATTGGTAGAATTTGCATCAATAGACAGCAAACCCCTGGAGGGACTGACTATATTATAAAATTAATTTAAGGCCATATTGCCCAGACCTATCTAAATCTGCTTTAGGTTAGTCTCTGGATCTCAGATTTAGTAATCTTCTCAGGAGTTCTCATTACTAATAAGGTAAGAACAACTGGACAAAACAAATTTAGCCTCTTTGGGGATCTACATTTGATCACTGGTAGGATCAGAGTCTTTTCATAGTGGGGGCACTTTGTGAAGCTGGATAGACGTATGGGAGATAGTCACACAGATGCCACCCACCCTTTCAGAACATTTCCTCAATGTTCTATTCCCAATTTTGGCTGCCTTAGCTCTCTCCCTCTCTTTTACACTCTCAAAGAGTTAAAGAAAAATGTACCTATAGTTATAATAATTGAGGTAGCCATCTTTGCGGGGGGGGGGGGGGGGTATTCCTGCATTAATACTGTCCATTGTTAAAACTCTGACATTTATAAAAGACATTCAAGTCATTAGCAGTTTCGAAATCTGATTTGGCACCCATGGATATAGGGCTCTTCTTTAAATGCGATCCCATAATATATTTTACACCTTTCCATGCCAGAGATTAATTGACAAATTTTTAATTAATTTAGTTTTAGTTCCTGCTTAACTTGCTTCTGAAGCTCTCTACAACGGGCAGCATCTTCCTTCTTTAAGAAAATGTTATTGGGAAAGACATAAATATATTTTTACTCTGGTTGGTGTGATCCTCACAAAAATGTATATATGATGTAACTGTTTCAGTCAGTTCATCTAAATCTGAACAAGAATTAATAAATAAATCCCAGCCTACAATGGAAAAACAATGGTTTCTGGACAGATTCCTTTGTCCAAAGCGGAACCAGCTGTCACTTGGGCATTGTTTCAGGACAGGGTTTTACATCCGGACCAAATAAAGAACAGAGTGGTCTGACCAATCCAAGGGAGCTCTTTTGCTCTTGTGGTATGAAAGCTCATTTTATAAAGCTGTAGCAAAGATCCAAACATTTATGTTTGGTGGGACAAATGTTTAAATGGTTAAAGTTTCCAAGTGCCTTTCCAATTATACAGTGGTTAAAATCACCCATTATGAAGACCTAGGTTCTAAGGTCTGCAGTTTATGCAAAGTTTACACAGTTTCCGACTAGTGGCATTTACTCTTGGGTGAATACTGTATAAACAAGAGTGACAAATATCTGTGGACACTTTCTGGGTAGATAAAAAGGACACATGGAGACAACAAGTAGCTCAATATCAGGAGTACACTTTTTTCCCCTGATCACTGCTACATTTGACCACTGTCAATTTACACAGAGAGCTTTCGTTCTTAGAACCAGCGTCTTAGAATGCAGTTATTATAACTACCCTTACCAGGGAAGCCTTTTCAGATTGCATTCGCACAGGAGTCTGGGACCCTGTTAGAGACTGATGTGACAAAACCACCTGTTTAAAAAAAAGTTTAGTTTAATTATTTTTTTCTAGTTTAATTTTTTTCTAACTTTAGTTTTTTTAATGATCGGGCCTCAAGAATTGGAAATCTAGCAAGTGGCGTAGCTTATGATTTCACCTTTCACCAAACACCTAAGTCATATGAGTTCCGATAGAACCATGAATGGTATTTCTAAGCACATTTGAGTATTTTGAATACGTTGCTACACTTAAAGATTCATATAATGTATACAAACCTTCATAACTTAACTAAAACTTCTTTTATGATTTCAGTGACCCTCTTTCTGTAATATGTATTGACTATGATCAACTAATTATTGTTTGAGACTTCAACAAGCATACCGACAACCCCCAAGGTAGACAAGGTTCAATTCAATTCAAAAATACTTTATTGATCCCAGAGGGAAATTAAGTGTTGTTGTAGCCCACTACTAATTCGTTTTTCAAGGAGTTGTTGTAGACTATGATAGCTGTGGGGAGAAAGGATTTCCTGTAGCGGTCTGTGTTGCAGCGAAACTGAAAAAGCCTCCGACTGAAGATACTCTTTTTCTGTAGGATAGTCTTGTGAAGACGATGTTCAGGGTTGTCCATAATCTTTAATTTTATGAAGAATCCTTTGCCTCATTATCTCCAGTTGTTCCACAGGTGTCCCCAGAACAGAAGCAGCCTTCTGTATCAGGTTTTTGAGCCGTTTTAAGTCCCTGGCTGTGACGCTGCCATCCCAAAAGATGATGGATGAAAATATGAATTAATTACTGATTAAATGATACACTCCAACATGTCAAACAACCAACACACAATCAAGGAAACACTATAGACTTGATTATTAGTAAACGTTTAAGTATCTCCAACATCTCTGTAGTTGATATTGCGTTATCTGACCATTTTAGCATTTTCTGTGAAAGCATGATCCCTGCTGAACTATCTAACCAAAGTGAGACCACTGTAAAAAAAAAATAAAAGCATTTGCTCTCTGACAGTTCAGTTGAAACCTTTAGAACAACTCACTGATCTGCTTCACCCTCATCACTTCCATCCTCCAACACCAACCTAGTAAACAAGTTGGCAGATAACTTACTCTCTAAAGTTTCAGACATTGATACTATTGCTCCAACTGAAGTTTAAGCATTCTTGGGTAGAAAGAAGTCTCCATGGACTAGTGATCCACTAGTATGTATTGGAAAAAAGGAATATTGCAGAGCCGAGAGAAAACGGTGGAAAACTCGACTCCAGGTTCACTGTGAGATCTGCAAAGACAGTATGAATAAATCTCTGAAAGATGCAAGGAAATCGTTATTTTCTGAAATCATTAATTAAACTCAATTCACTATTATTTATATAGCGCAAATTCATAGAAAAGTCATCTCAAGGCACTTTACAACAAAAGTTGTTTCAATACAATAACACAAACATTCTAATCAGTTAAAAGTTTTCTATATGTGACAGTATGGAGGTCCTGTCACTATAGCTCCGTTTGATCATGTGCCCTGGCTGCTTGGCCAGAGGGATATCCCTTTGGCTGACTGGTTAGTGCGCATGACTCTCGCCCGTATGCCACATATGTAAGGAATCCCAGCAGAATAGGATGAGTCATCGACATGAGGTTGTGCCCAGATTATGCAGACTCCAACCACAGCAATTCCTTAGCAATCCCTCATACTGAGCAAGCATGTAGCGACAGTGGAGAGGAAAAACTCCCCTTTAACAGGAAGAAATTGGAAGTCTCAGTACAAGCGGTCATCTGCCACGACCGTCTGGGGTCTGAGAAAACAGAGAAGAGACAGATACTAATAATGTGGAGACTTTATCCACAACAGTTGAGAGACTAAATAATCTTCCAAGGACAGTAGCTCCTGCACTAAACTCCTCCAGGGCTTGAAATGATTTTGCCTGCATTTGTACTGAAAAGGTTCTGACAATTAAAAGGTCAGTCTGTACAGCAGCACCTAATGCTCCACCAGTGTCACCCCCATGTAAGAACAATCAGTCAGTACATTTACATAATATATAAATCAAGCTTTTTGGTCAAATTGGGCTTGCTCTCTGTTGAGAGCAGAGTCCCAGTTTACGTGTCAGTCAAAAAATCAGGTTGCAGTGAAATCTGATTCCAATTGGATTATCTGGCTACCTTAGAAAAGCTTCTGAAACTCTACTTAAGGTTTGACTCGAGCTGGACTAAGGTGTATACATGCATTTTAAAAGTCTGATTTCAGTCGGACTAAGGTAATAATTATCTTGCTGCATGGGACAATGGTCAGGTGGGCTGCCGGTTGGATGTCCCTTGGCTGGACGACGAGAGAGAAACTTGTTCTGGAGCTCTGAAGATGGGTTGTAATTGCCCTCCTCCAGGAGCTCTTGTTCCTAGGTCAGGAGGAGAGGTGCAGGTATAGGAACCTGGAGACGGTATCGTACATCAGAGATCTGATTGTTCCATATGTTCCTAACAGAGCACTTCGTTCTCAGAATGCAGGTCTACTGGTAGTTCCTAGGATTTAAAAAAGTAGAATAGGAGGCAGATCTTTTAGTTATCAGGCTCCTCTCCTGTGGAAGCAGCTCTAAGTTTTAGTTCGTGAGGCAGATACTCTGTCTGTTTTTAAGACTAGGCTTAAAACCTTCCGTTTTGATAAAGCTTATGGTAAATGGACTGAACTTATATAGCGCTTTTCTAGTCTTACTGACCACTCAAAGCGCTTTACATTGAAGCCGCATTCACCCAATCACACTCATACACGGACACCCAACATGGCTCGGTAGGACAATGTAGAATTTGGGGGTTAAGTGCCTACTCTACCACTGAGCCACAGTCGCTATATATATACCAGAATAAAATTATTAGATAATTGAACAAAGGTTGAATCAGGACAGAAAAAGATTTACACCAGGTTTTAAGGCTGGAGTAGAGGGAGATGGAGTGTTCAGCCCGATCCGGCGAGGGGAGGATGCAGCCCGGTCCGGCAGCCCTCCTCAACTCCATCTCCCTCACACCGTACATTGTTAATAGACTTAAGAATTAGAAGAAGAAAAAAAATTTCCTTTTTCAGACTCAATCACCCTAACACACCTTCTACTTTTCTTTTCTACTACTCTCCAGATATATTTTTCCTAATGTTAATGCAATTGTTAACCCAGTTATCTCTCAGTGTTTTTCTCCCCATAGAAGCTCTCAGCTATAATGCCCCCTGCTGGATGGGGAACGTTGGTCGAGATGATGCTCAAAGTCACCGAGCATCCTCCATGCTGTCTCTTCTCTGTCTTCTCAGACCCCCACACGGTCGTGGCAGATGACTCGCTGAGCCACGGTTCTGCCAGAGGTTTCTTCCTGTTAAAGGGGAGTTTTTCTTCTCCACTGTCGCTACATGCTTGCTCAGTATGAGGGTTTGCTGAGGAATTGCTGTGGTTGGAGTCTGCATGATCCGGGCAAAACCTCCCGCCGATGACTCTACGCAATCTGCTGGGATTCCTTACATAGAAAACTTAACTGATTGGAATGTTTGAATAATTGTATTGAGATGACTTTTGTTGTAAAGTGCCTTGAGATGACATTTGCTGTGAACTGGCGCTATATAAATAAAAGTGAATTGAAATTGAATTGAATAAACTAATTAAAAATCAAAATAAAGTGGCATACCCAGATTGGAATGAGCAACAGAGCTGGAAACTTTAACAATATTTAAAAAATTACAATTATTGTGAAACATGTACCGAATTTGCATGTGTACTATAGTTGTGCATTGAAAAGTAAAAGCATTATTTCAAAGAGTTAGCAGAATATAAACTGTGAATAAAAACTGATGTACAAATAACAGCAGCAGAAATGTTAGGGAGTCAGTGCGAATTAAAGAAAGGATGTAAAAAAAAAAAAAAACGTTTGTTGGGAACAGTTTTGGCTGCATGGAGAAAGGAAAAATACTGCAAAAATACTCTTTCATGCACCTAGGATGCAGCAGTCTCTCACTTAAGGACCTTTGCAGCATCTTCATGCATTGGATGGGAGAATGTCCAACGGTTTTGTTATTTTGGCCGGTCCTTCTGTCTCCTACCACCTGAACTGGATCCAGGGGGCAACCTAGAACCAAGTTTGCCTACCTGATCAGCTTATCCAACTTCTTCCTCTCAGCTGTACACAAATTGCTGCACCAAAATACTGCAACATAAAAACAGGCTGATGTCTGACAGGCTGACAGTCTCTAGAAGCCCTCCATAGACTCTAAAAGACTTCAGCCTCCTCATTGTGTAGAGTCTGCTCTGACAATTCCTGTAAAGAGCAGACTCCAGTACAGTTTATTGTGCAGGTCAACACCTTGGTACTTATACGAGCCCACTATCTCATTATTTGCCTGAACTACAAAATGTTCCTACAGTCAAAACGCAACTATAAAAACAAAGTCCTCCTCCAAGGGATTTCCCTATCACTGAGTGATCAAGACACACTCTATATTTGAAAGCATCTATTTTCAGTTCAGATTCTAAACATTCTAATCATGGCGGTGCCCTGTACGGCTAATACAACCAATACATTACTTAATTCTCCATATAGAACAGAGTTTTTTTCTGAGCTCAGCGAACCAGCGCAAAATTGTATATGACCGTCCGGATATGTTTAGGTTTCGCAGTCATCTAGTCCTTGTAAATTCAGAGACGCTTGCCACACTACAAAGCCTTGGTCTGCTAAGTCAGTCAGATCCAGTGGACTACAAAGCAGCAGAGCCTTGCACCAGCACGATCAACACTTGGAGAAGCTAGAGGCAGTGTGAACGGAAACAGGAATGTGATTGCCGTGGCGGACTTACAGCTAAGCTAAAAGCGTACTCATTCCTATCGCCACTAACATCCATCCTGCTTGTCAATCTTCGCTCCCTGGAAAGCCAACTGGACTATCTAAAGCTGGATTTAACCACCAAAAAGAGACGTGGCTAAACTCTTCTGTCCCAGTGCAGCCATTAGCCTGGACGGGATAGCTTATCCATAGCATATCTTGATTGATGACTCAATTGAAACCACATATGGAGAAACTTGTGAAAAATCAGAAGTTAAAATTGAGATTTTTTTTTTCAAAATAACGTGTGTTTCTCTTTTAATACAAAGAAGTGGCGTGTTCCTGCAGATTTTTACCTGTGCTGGATTATAGAGATATTTTACATATGAATGCTTCTGCTCAGTAAATGGTAATGGTAAATGGACTGAATTTATATAGCGCTTTTCTAGTCATAGTGACTATTCAAAGCGCTTTATATTGAAGCCACAGTTATCCATTCACACACCGATAGCCAACGTGGCTCAGTAGGACGATGTAGAATTTTTGGGGTTAAGTACCTTGCCCAGGGGCACATCAACATGTGACTGGAGGAAGCTGGAATCAAACCTACGATTGCAAGCAAACTACTCTCCAACTGAGCCACAGTCGCCCACAATCATGTCACTCGCTATTGTCTAATGTTGATATTGGAGCTTTAAAACTTACTATGGGAAATTCATTAAACTTGCTAAATAAGGATATATGTGCTTTCTATGTTAAACCTCATGAAATAGGTGATATTATACCACGAAAACTGGAGGCACTATATTTGATCATATGCCTCGAACAAGTAACAACAGACCACCATTTACTAAGAGTATTTTTAGACAGAAGCCCAATGCATCAGGTAAAACATACTTGTTGGATTAGGGTTAGGGGCCAAATAATTGTGTATAAGCATTAAAGACGGTGTTTGTAACATTTTGTTCCATTTCATTCTGTTTCAGTAAGATTATGAACATTCAAAAGATTATAAAGTACTTTATATCGATATAAAATATATTTTATATATGTAATATTCTTATTTTGCTAGAATTTTAAAGTGTTTTATAATGTACATGCTTTTCTTAATTAAAGTTTGTATAAGTTATATAAGGTTTTATCCATGTTCTCCCATGTATATTTTTTGTTACAAGAAAAGGGCAAGTGATCATATTTGGTTACATCGATTCATGTGATTTTCTAAATGAAAAGAAAAAAAGAAAAAATGCAACAGAAATTTTTTTTTGACATAAGTCCAAATAATATTCTGTGTTCTAAATTTTTAATCCTAAACTATTTCAATGGAGGGCCTATAAAGGGTTAATCTTTTTATTTTATTTATGTAACTCCATAGAAAGCTTTGGCATTGCTTTGCATAACCCTTAGAAACATCTCCTGTAGAAACAAAAAAAAAGTGCATTTGTATTAGTGGCACCTCATTCTTTTTTTTTTTTAAATATTTTTTATCCCACGATTTTTTCCCCATTATTATCACCCCAGTGTTCCTACCTAAGTACAGTCCTGGGCATTGCCTTCCCTCTGCTGACCATAGGAGGGCCCTGCACTGAGCTCAAGCCTCCTTCCTACTTGAGGAGTGAACAGGCCCATTTTTGTCACCCGAGGGGGTGGGGTTCCCCCAGCTGGACGTAGCGTGTGGAAGGATCACACTATTCCAGCTGGATCCTCTCCAACCCCTCAGGCGCCTCGGTCAGCCAGGAGGGGGCAGTATATAGCCCAGAACTGATACATGTTTTTGTGGGAGTAGCTCACATTAACTACTCAAGGGAACACAGGGAGAACATGCAAACTCCACACAGAAAGGCCCTTTTGCCAACCCCACCCAGGGTGTGGGTGCTGATGATATGGAGGATCAAACACACCTTCAGCACCCACAGCGTCCCTGGCAGGAATTGAACCCAGGACCTTCTAGCTGTGAGGTGAGCTGCGCTACCAGCTGCACCACCGTGCTCCCAGTGGCACCTCATTCTTGATTTAATGCAGAGAGGTGATTTTGTCAAAGTGTTTGCATTCCATTATTCAAGCAGCACCATTGGTGGTATGGGGTTTTAAAGCCTTTAGTATCTGGGATTAAATTCCAAAGCGCAACACCACAGAGTGATAGGGGAGTGTGTTTGTTTTAGGATAAATCCAGAAAGACTGCAATTTGTTTAATTTGTGGCAAAAAGGTGCGGCTAAATGCTAACCATTTACAGTATAGGATGCAATACAACAAAAAGTATCTTCTGTGTCTTAAACCAGTGGAGGGAAAATACCACACAAACTTTTAATTATTACAACAGCAATAAGCAGAGAAAACATTGTTTATTCCATTGATCAATCCACGATCAAAAACAATGGAATCAAGTTAAACTGATGCTGATGTCTATCTCCAGTTGTTAATGTGTGAGACTGTGTATGGCCTGAACTGTTTTTGTCTACATCACATCTTAAGGATGGTCCTGGATTTACCTCCAACACTCATCAAATCAACTCAGAGCAACTTCCTGTTAAGGGGATAGTGTTACGGCAATAACATCTAAGATGAGACTGATGTTCTTCAGGTAATTTAAGGGTTTAATGAATGTGCTGATCAGACAAGGAAGAACAGTGTTCATACTGCATGATGAAATGTAAGTTAATATGTTAACTTAGGTTCATGAGCTGGACCACGCCCCATATTCAGTATTATCTCAGTAATCAACTCGCATTTGACTGACCTGGCATCTCGCACCTGAATTTCATCCCGAATTACTCCATGATCTATTTAAACCCTGAGCACCTAGCCATCAGCGTCGCTCAGACTCTGATCTCGTAAACACCACCCTCCCTCCCCCTGATCTTTTACTTTGTCTCGGTATTACATCCCCATTTTCCCATTCTTTCATCCCTTCATTTCCTCATTCCTTACATCCCCTCATCCCCTTCCTCATCCCCTTCATCCCCTCCCTCATCCCCTTCCTCATCCCCATCATCCCTTCATCCCTTCATTTCCTCCCTCATCCCATCATCCCCATCATCCCTTTATCCCCTCCTTAATCCCTTCATCCCCTCATCCCTTCATCCCCTCCCTCATCCCTTCATCCCCTCCCTCATCCCCTCATCCCTTCATCCCCTCCCTCATCCCTTCATCCCCTCCCTCATCCCTTCATCCCCTCCCTCAGCCCTTCATCCCCTCCCTCATCCCTTCATCCCCTCATCCCTTCATCCCCTCCCTCATCCCTTGATCCCCTTATCTGCTTTTTTCAAGTTTCAGCACTAATATCTGTTTCTTTCACGTTCTTCATCTGGGGGGGTCCTGAGCAGGCTCGAGAAGAAGACCGCCTTCTGAAGACTGCACCCCCACACAGAGTCAACAAGCCTCCCTCAGTGCATCATTCCAGACACACCATCTATCTAACCTTTGCAAATAAATGAACTAATCAAAACAAATCTCATCTCTGTAAGCGTGGTCCATGCTAATGAAAGACAGCTGACAGGATGTAAATAATTAGGACCTAAATGCAGACTGAGGTTCAGAGGAATGTTTTGAACATTTTTTTTTTAAATCAAATGATAAACTTACAAAACAACTCAAGCAGCTACACAAGGGAACACAAGGGTAAATAGGATGATAGACGGATAATCCAACAGAGAAGTGGAGAGATCAGAGAGCTTAAGCATTCACTGTTGTCTTTTTTAATTATGTATGTTACCTCCTAGTGGTAAAGTAAGCATCCCTATGCCATGAAGTGTTTTCCTAAAACACACCTTGCTGGCATATTAGGGCAATATTCCTGACAGTGTCTTATGAATGTGCCATGGCAAATGGTGTTGCAGGGATATTGCAAGCATTCGTGCCAGCGAGCTTGAGTGTAATAGTACTGCAATGTTGCCACAAAGCTGGTCTTATGAAGATCACGCCTTGCCACAAAACAGGGTGATGTCCTGTTCATGGAATGTGGACAGCAATAGTAGTTAAAATGCAAGTAAACCTGGGGATGTCATGTTTGGTTTGTAAAGACTCAATTGCAGCACAAATACCAGAAACAGACACAAGCAGTTTTGTTAGGAAAAAAAATGAATAGTTAATATTTAACCAAGGTTTGTTGTCTTAGGAGGACTTCAAACTCGGAGGTGACTGTGTTAAAAGAATAAAGTATTACAATTTTGTTTGAGGGTGAACGGGTAAGTATTTAAGGGTCAGTGCTTACTTTTCTTTTCTACTACTCTCTAAATATATTTTTCCTTATGTTAATGCAATTGTTAACCCAGTTTTCTCTCAGTATTTTTCTCCCCATAGAAGCTCCACATGGTCTGGTACCCTGCTCAACTACAATGCCCCCTGCTGGATGGGGAACATTGGTCCAGATGATTCTCAAAGTCACTGAGCATCCTCCGTGCTGTCTCTTCTCTGTCTTCTCAGACCCCCGGACGGTCGTGGCAGATGACCGCTTGTACTGAGCCAGGTCCTTCCTGTTAAAGGGGAGTTTCTCCTCTCCACTGTCTCTACATGCTTGCTCAGTATGAGGGATTGCTGAGGAATAGCTGTGGTTGGAGTCTGCATGATACGGGCAAAACCTCATGTCAATGACTCATCGCAATCTACTGGGATTCCTTACATAGAAAACTTTTAACTGATAGGAATGTTTGTGTAATTGTATTGATTTGACTTGTTGTAAAGTGCCTTGAGATGGCATTTGTTGTGTATTGGCGCTATATAAATAAAAGTGAAATTGAAAAAAAAGTGACATTGAAATCCTAACAGGGGAGTTAATTTAGCATTTCGAAACTGTATCAGCTGAAATGGCAAACTAAAGTAATGCAATGGTCTGGGAGGTTCTGGCCTTTATAGCTGAAGAGCAGATTGCCAGACGGTTCACAGGGAATGTGAAGGACAGCCAGCTTTTTGGAGCTGCTTGCAAACAGACTTGAGGAGTGGGGCTTCAATTGGGATAAAAATCAAGTTATGTCCATCTATTTTCTCTGTCTGACACAAACTCTTCTGTCTCACATTTTATGCTTCCCCATGCACGTCAACGGCCTGGACACTACCCCTATACCCCACTTTATACTGACATGGTGTGATCTTTTGTGAAAAAAATTTGATTGTGGCACAAATCTGCCACAGATTAATCAGTGAATTTATACCATAACACATCTTTCTACTTCCGATCTTGTTTTTGTGCACTCAGATCACAGATACATTGAGCCAGGATTACTAAGATATTTTGGCTTAATGTCTTATCCTAGTTTTTTGTAGTAGGCCCGTGTAACTTCCTTTGTTCCCTCGGTTTTTTTTTCCTGTACAATGCAGTTTTCAAATAATAATTGTTTTTAAGAGGACAAAACCCTATTGAAACCAATCTCACTCATAATTACATAATAGCTGTGCCAAACTTAAAATAACAGCTATCCAGTGTTTACAAGATCAATGTGGAGGAATTTTGGCCCACTCTTCTTTGTTTGCAAATGTTTGAATTTAAAGCAACACCAGATACACTTTTTGCTGTCCGGTCCCCCTACAGGTCGGAAGCGGAATTGTTCATTACCGCTGTCGTAAATAATTAAGCCTACTGTCGCGTCACATGGACGTTATTTGTTTGGAGGCTATCCTGGACCGGCTTTGTAAATAAGGATGTCCAGTGACAATGAAGACTATGTTGCATGACCTTATGAAAGTATGAAAACAAAATAAAACATAATAATGACATTGTTTGCCATTTATTTTTGTGTGAACCTGTTATACTTTTGAAACGGTCTAGAAATAGCCAGATATGTTTACATAAGGATGAAGAGAAAAACAGCTAAACTTATTGCCTAAAGGTTTAGTATGTAATATCCATTTGCATTGTCTGTGAAAATCTTGAGAAAGTTATTGTAAAAAAGTTTCAGAGACCGTTTTAGTGGCTGCATTGTTACAATATTGGAATATATTGGAATATTGGAAATGTTCCTTGTTACTTTTTTTTGGGTGTGTGTGACTAAAGTTCTCAATTTAAGATTCCTACAAGTATTTTTATTTTTTTATTTTTTCCCATTATTCATCACCCAGTGTTCCTGAGTCCAGTCCTGGGCATTGCTCTCCCTCCGCCAACCCCAGGAGGGCCCTACACTGAGATCAGGCCTCCTTCATGCTTTGAGGAGTGATGAACCCTTCTTTTCACCTGAAGGGGTGGGGATCCCCAGCTGGATATAGCGCGAGGAAGGATCACGTTATTCCAACCAGATCTTCCCCAATCCTTCAGGCTCCCCGGTCAGCCAGGAGTGGCCAGTATACAGCCTAGAACCAGTGCATGTTTTTGTGGGAATAACTCACATTAGTTACTAAAGGGAACACGGGGAAAACATGAAAACTCCACACAGAAAACCCAGTGTGGGTGCCGTTGATATGGAGGAACAAACACACCCACAGCGTCCCCAGCGGGAATCCAACCCAGGACCTTCTAGCTGTGAGGTGAGCTGCGCTACCAGCTGTGCCACCGTGCTCCCCGGTGCCTACAAGTATTTGACCCTCATACAGTTACCGTAATAAGTTCATAATTTATTTCAGGATTCCTCTCCTTCCTCAATGTATCCTACACAGATCTATTCACATTGTTGGGGTGAAAAAAAGATTCTTACTTACAAGTCCGGCAGCAACAAAGCCAAGCGACCATCTTGTAGCCTCCCTCAACTCTTGCATACGAGTGAAAGCCGGTCCAATGTTCACTCAAGTTTGAGCTCTATCTCTATCATGCTCCCGCTTTCTTTCCTTGCCTCCTCCGACAGACTCTTCATTTTCTTTGCAGGCTCAGTCATGATGAGAATTATTAGAGCTATCTGCTGTTAGGTATCTTTCATTTACATGTTCCTGCGGAGTATGCTCCACCCAGAGAGCCTTGCAGGATGCTCCACCGACCATATTTTGTGAAGCCGTAAGTCGCATTTGTAGTCTTATTTGAACTACAAAACCGCTACCTGACGACCCAAACGTACATAGTGCGGTTACGGCCAATAGAGGGCCTCAAAGTGAATGTGGAGGACCCGTTTCACCCTGTTATGAGTTGATGAACCACTGAAACGAGTTCGGAAACATTATTTTAAGGTAAAAAAAAACTATTTTTCATTTTTCGTTCATTTTCTCTTTATTCCTTTCATGAAAATGCATTTTTTGTACAAGGCACATATAATTTTCCTTTTTACCTTTACATTTCCATTATCAGAGAGGAGCAGATAGAAGAAGAATATTCTTATATTTATCTGCCCCCTTTGTAAACATAAATAGTAGATGGCATTAGTATTTTTCCCTCCACCATCACCCAAACTCCAACATACCTGGTATTTGTTTTAAACATTTTACAATGATCACATACAAACAAAATCAAAATTCAGTTTGATATAATTCAAGTTGTTTCCTTTTATAACTCCTTTTAAATTTTAAATTTTGCAACTTTTTAAATCTTTCCTTAGAGAATTCCATGCTTTTACTCCAGTAACAGACAAACACATTTGTTTCAGGTTTGTTTGTGCTATTGGATGTTTAAAGGCATATTGCCGTTTGTGATTTCCAATCTTCAAAATTTACAAATAACTTTTGTAAGTCCTGTGGAAGAGCTTTGCTTCTAGCCTTAAACATCACTAATAGAGTTTGTAATTCTACAATTTCTTTAATTTTTAATAATCCTGACCTAACAAACAGTCATTTTGTCTGGTCTCTATATCCTGCTTTGAACATAATGCGAATGGCTCTTTTCTGTAAAATAAATAAAGGCATAGTGTTACTATGATATGTATTTCCCCATATTTCTACACAATAGTTTAAATAAGGCAAAATAATCGAACAATATAAAATTTTCATTGTATTATACGGTAAACTGTATTTAACCTTATTCTAAATAAATACACTTTTTGCCATCTTATTTTTTACATGCAATATATGACTTTTCCATGTCAATTTCTCATCTAAGTTAACTCCTAGAAATCTGATTTCAGACACCCCCTCAATGTTTACATTGTGTATTGATAAGCTGACTTCCTCCTTTCTTCTATTACTGAATATCATAAACTTTGTCTTATTCAAATTTAAAGATATTTTATTTACATCAAACCACAATTTCAGATTAACCATTTCATCTTCAAATATATTACTTAAGGTTTTCAAGTCATTTCCTGAACAGTATAAATTTGTATTCTCTGCAAATAATACATAGTGTAACATTTCTGAAACCTCACAAATATCATTTATATATAAAATAAAAAGTTTGGGTCCTAAAATTGAGCCTTGTGGAAGTCCTCATACAATATTCATACATTCTGACCTGTATCCTTCAAACTCAACATATTGTTGTGGTTGTTGTAAGTAGCTGAATAACCAGTCCAGTACAACTCCTCTAATTCCATAAGTATATAATTTAGAAATTAGAATTTAATAATATTTAGTGTCAAATGCCTTCTTTAAATCAATGAACACTCCTATTGTGTATTTATTTCCATCTATTGCATTTGTAATATCTTCAATAATTTTCATGATAGCAAGGCTTGTAGACCTATTTGTCCTAAATCCGTACTGATTTTCATTTAATAATTCATGTTTTTCAATAAAGTTGTCTAATTTATTGACAAACAGTTTTTCAAACACTTTGGGAAATTGAGGAAGGAGAGATACTGGTCTATAGTTATTAAAAACATGTTTATTTCCAGTTTTAAAGAAAGGTATTACCTTAGCTTATTTCATACTATCTGGGAAGACTCCTTCTGTAAAAGAATAGTTAATTATATAATATAATGGTTTAATAATGCAATCAATTGTCTTTTTTATTATTTTCATGTCAATACCATCATTATCCGTTGAAGTCTTGTTTTTTAGCTTATAAACCACAGTTAATATTTCATTTTCAGTCACCTCACCTAGATACATTGATTGCATAATCCTATTTTCCCTTGTCCATATTCCCTCTGGCTGATCACTAGGTATTGGTATTTCATTTGCCAAGCTAGGTCCTACATTTACAAAGAATTGATTAAGTTCATGGACCATTTCTTCCTTTTTTTCAATCACCCTGTTGTCCTTTTCAAACTATTTAGGTAGTTCCGTTCGTCCAGTCGTATTCCCAATTACGTTGTGCAGAATATTGTGTAGCCTTTATATTATTTTTATTTTCATGCAACATTCCATTATAATAATCCTTTTTTGCTCGTCTTAATATATCAGTCAACTTATTTTTGTATTTCTTATAGCGTTTTTCTGCCTTCTCTGTTCTTGATTTGATAAACTCCTTATAAAGTCTGTTTTTCTTTTTAGAGGCATTTTTTAATTTGTTTGTTATCCTAGGTTTACGGTTTTGCCTTTGTTTGGATCTGCATGGGATCTCAGGACAATGCTTATTATACAAAGATAACATTTAAGAAAAGATTTATAAGCAATATTTACATCGTCTGTGTACACCTCTTTCCAATCTTGTTTTAATAAATCATTCCTAAATTTATTGATATGATCAGCATTACTTTGTCTTCTGTATATTTGCCGGTTGTGGTATTATTCTACATAGG
>JAPXFQ010002639.1:0-179195 GCA_028564705.1 Apricaphanius iberus
GAACATGGTTCTAAAGAGAACCTGAACATGGTTCTAAATGGAACCTGAACATGGTTCTAAAGAAAACCTGAACATGGTTCTAAAGAGAACCTGAACATGGTTCTAAATAGAACATGAACATGTTCTAAAATAACTGAACATGGTTCTAAAGAGAACATGAACATGGTTCTAAAGAGAACATGAACATGGTTCTAAATAGAACCTGAACATGGTTCTAAAGAGAACCTGAACATGGTTCTAAAGAGAACATGAACATGGTTCTAAAGAGAACCTGAACATGGTTCTAAAGAGAACATGAACATGGTTCTAAAGAGAACATGAACATGGTTCTAAAGAGAACATGAACATGGTTCTAAAGAGAACATGAACATGGTTCTAAATGGAACCTGAACATGGTTCTAAAGAGAACCTGAACATGGTTCTAAAGAGAACCTGAACATGGTTCTAAAGAGAACCTGAACATGGTTCTAAAGAGAACCTGAACATGTTCAAAAACATGAACATGGTTCTAAAGATAACCTGAACATGGTTCTAAATGGAACCTGAACATGTTCTACTTTAAACCTGAACATGGTTCTAAAGAGAACCTGAACATGGTTCTAAAGAGAACATGAACATGGTTCTAAAGATAACCTGAACATGGTTCTAAATGGAACCTGAACATGGTTCTAAAGAGAACATGAACATGGTTCTAAAGAGAACATGAACATGGTTCTAAAGAGAACATGAACATGGTTCTAAAGAGAACATGAACATGGTTCTAAATGGAACCTGAACATGGTTCTAAAGAGAACCTGAACATGGTTCTAAAGAGAACCTGAACATGGTTCTAAATGGAACCTGAACATGTTCTACTTTAAATCTGAACATGGTTCTAAAGAGAACCTGAACATGGTTCTAAAGATAACCTGAACATGGTTCTAAATGGAACCTGAACATGTTCTACTTTAAACCTGAACATGGTTCTAAAGAGAACCTGAACATGGTTCTAAAGAGAACATGAACATGGTTCTAAAAAACATGGTTCTAAAAAACCTGAACATGGTTCTAAAGAGAACCTGAACATGGTTCTAAAGAGAACATGAACATGGTTCTAAAGAGAACCTGAACATGGTTCTAAAGAGAACATGAACATGGTTCTAAAGAGAACATGAACATGGTTCTAAAGGAACCTGAACATGGTTCTAAAGAGAACTGAAATGTTCTAAAGAGAACCTGAACATGGTTCTAAAGAGAACATGAACATGGTTCTAAATGGAACCGAACATGGTTCTAAGAGAACATGAACATGGTTCTAAAGAGAACATGACATGGTTCTAAAGCATGAAACTGAACATGTTCTAAAGAAAAGAGAACTGACATGTTCTAAAGAGAACCTGAACATGTTCTAAAGAGAACTGAACATGGTTCTAAAGAGAACTACATGGTTCTAAAGAGAACCTGAACATGGTTCTAAAGAGAACATGAACATGGTTCTAAATGGAACCTGAACATGGTTCTAAAGAGAACATGAACATGGTTCTAAAGAGAACCTGAACATGGTTCTAAATGGAACATGAACATGGTTCTAAAGATAACATGAACATGGTTCTAAAGATAACATGAACATGGTTCTAAATGGAACCTGAACATGGTTCTAAAGAGAACATGAACATGGTCTAAAGAGAACATGAACATGGTTCTAAAGAGAACCTGAACATGGTTCTAAAGAGAACCTGAACATGGTTCTAAAGAGAACATGAACATGGTTCTAAAGAGAACATGAACATGGTTCTAAAGAGAACCTGAACATGGTTCTAAAGAGAACATGAACATGGTTCTAAAGAGAACATGAACATGGTTCTAAAGAGAACCTGAACATGGTTCTAAAGAGAACATGAACATGGTTCTAAAGAGAACATGAACATGGTTCTAAAGAGAACCTGAACATGGTTCTAAAGAGAACCTGAACATGGTTCTAAAGAGAACATGAACATGGTCTAAAGAGAACCTGAACATGGTTCTAAAGAGAACATGAACATGGTTCTAAAGAGAACCTGAACATGGTTCTAAAGATAACATGAACATGGTTCTAAAGAGAACATGAACATGGTCTAAAGAGAACATGAACATGGTTCTAAAGAGAACATGAACATGGTTCTAAAGAGAACATGAACATGGTTCTAAATGGAACCCAAACATGGTGTTAATAGAACCTGAACCATTGTAAAGTAGAAACCGTTAAATAATGAAGCTTTTTTGTTAACCAATGAGAGTCGGACTGAGCAGAACCAAGAAAGATCTAAGAGTAAAGCTGGACCTAGATCAGAACCAGGTTCTAGATCAGAACCAGGTTCTAGATCAGAACCTGTGGGAAGTCCCCACTGGTTCATGGTGAAGATGAAAATAAAAACCATCTTAGAGAACATAGTCTCTCCATGTTCACTAGAACATAGAACCCAAAGCTGCAGGGCCCGGGTTCTGGTTCTACCTCTCCATGTGCAGATCCTTCTTGTTCCCCACTAGGATGATGGGTTTCCTGCAGAAAGAGACCACAGTCCAGTCAAGCTTGGTTCCACAGACCCACGGAACCAGAACCGTTTGGGTTTACGTACTGGACGTTTCCCACCATATCCAGAAGTTTCTCGTGGATCACCCGGACCACCTCGAAGCTGCAGAGACACAAAGGCAGAACCAGTACCGGCTGATACCGGTACTGGTTCTCTATCTGTGCAGTAACTAATATCCACCAGCAGGAGGCCAGTTAGAGTCGGTTTGGTTCTGATCTAAGGTCAGAATCTGGGTCAGCCCAAAACACCAGCAGAACCAAGACCACTAAAAACAGGGTGTGATACTCAGGTTACCATCAGAACTTTTTAAAGATTTATCTTCATTATTTATTCAAATATCCACAATAAACGGATGATTAAATTACTGGTTTACTGTTATTAGATGGTTAGTTAACTGGTTTAGTTGTATTAGATGGTTAGTTAACTGTTATTAGATGGTTAGTTAACTGTTAATAGATGGTTAGTTACTGGTTTACTTGTATTAGATGGTTAGTTAACTGGTATTATATGGTTAGTTAACTGGTTTACTTGTATTAGATGGTTGGTTTACTGGTTAACTGGTACCTGATGGTTTGTTAACTGGTTTGCTGCTACTAGATGGTTGGTTTACTGGTTAACTGGTACAAGATGGTTAGTTAACTGTTATTAGATGGTTAGTTAACTGGTTTACTTGTATTAGATGGTTAGTTAACTGGTATTATATGGTTAGTTAACTGGTTTACTTGTATTAGATGGTTGGTTTACTGGTTAACTGGTACCTGATGGTTTGTTAACTGGTTTGCTGCTACTAGATGGTTGGTTTACTGGTTAACTGGTACAAGATGGTTAGTTAACTGTTATTAGATGGTTAGTTAACTGGTTTACTTGTATTAGATGGTTAGTTAACTGGTATTATATGGTTAGTTAACTGGTTTACTTGTATTAGATGGTTGGTTTACTGGTTAACTGGTACCTGATGGTTTGTTAACTGGTTTGCTGCTACTAGATGGTTGGTTTACTGGTTAACTGGTACAAGATGGTTAGTTAACTGTTATTAGATGGTTAGTTAACTGGTTTACTTGTATTAGATGGTTGGTTAACTGGTTAACTGGTACTAGATGGTTAGTTAACTGGTTGGGCTGGTATTAGATAGTTGGTTGACTGGTACCACATGGTTAGTTTACCTTTTTACTGGTAAAAGATGGTTGGTTTTCTGGTACTAGATTGTTAGTTAACTGGTTAACTGGTATTAGATAGTTGGTTAACTGGTTTACTTGTATTAGATAGCTGGTTAACTGGTTTACTGGTATTAGATAGTTGGTTAACTGGTTAACTAGTACTATATGGTTAGTTAACTGGTTTACTGGTATTAGATAGTTGGTTAACTGGTTTACTTGTATTAGATAGCTGGTTAACTGGTTTACTGGTATTAGATAGTTGGTTAACTGGTTAACTAGTACTATATGGTTAGTTAACTGGTTTACTGGTATTAGATAGTTGGTTAACTGGTTAACTAGTACTAGATGGTTAGTTAACTGGTTTACTTGTATTAGATAGCTGGTTAACTGGTTTACTGGTATTAGATAGTTGGTTAACTGGTTAACTAGTACTATATGGTTAGTTAACTGGTCTACTGGTACCAGATGGTTAGTTTACCTTTTTACTGGTAAAAGATGGTTGGTTTTCTGGTACTAGATTGTTAGTTAACTGGTTTACTTGTATTAAATGGTAAATGGTAAATGGACTGAACTTATATAGCGCTTTTCTAGTCTTACTGACCACTCAAAGCGCTTTACATTGAAGCCACATTCACCCATTCACACTCGCATTCATACACCGACACCCAACATGGCTCGGTAGGACAATGTAGAATTTGGGGGTTAAGTGCCTTGCCCAGGGGCACATCGACATGTGACTGGAGGAAGCTGGAATTGAACCTACGACCCTCCGATTGCAAGCCAACTACTCTACCACTGAGCCACAGTCGCCCACTGTGGCAATATTAGATAGCTGGTTAACTGGTTTTCTGGTACTAGATTGTTAGTTAACTGGTTTACTTGTATTAGATAGTTGGTTTACTGGTTTACTGGTATTAGATAGTTGGTTAACTGGTTAACTAGTACTAGTTTACCTTTTTACTGGTAACAGATGGTTGGTTTTCTGGTACTAGATGGTGGGTTACTGGTAACAGATTGTTAGTTACTTGTTTATTGGCACCAGATTGCTGATTTAATTTTTTACTTGTAGTTCAATTCAAAGATACTTTATTGATCCCCAAGGGGAAATTCAGTTTACAGTACAACCTGTCCAAGATCATTACAAACAACAAACAAAACAAACAGATCCAGGTCACTAAAGGGCTTGTAGCCGCAAGAGCAGCGCAGACAGAGAGATTCATGTCAGGGAGGGAGGGGAAAAAACGCTCAACTGTGTTTTGATTCCGTACTCAGACTCACAACAATACATTCACAATGTTAACATGAGGAAGGTTAGGCTACTTGTGTACTGTGACACCACCCAACTCAGCAGCAGCACCTTATCGGTAACCTGGGTCATGCTGACCTCCTGCTGGGCAGAACATCGACCATCTTTTAGGGTGATGTCATCATTTCTGATCTGCAGGTAGAAGATGAAGGAGATGGATGACATCATCGTTAGGTCTTACCTTTTGTAGGACGTCACAGAGTAGATGAGGACGTAACCGTTGACGTCGATGGTGTAGCTCTGAGGGAAGATGGAGTACTCGTCCTGCAGCACAGACCGGCTTCTTCTCAGTAAGAGGTCAAAGGTTAGAGGACAACTCACCTGGAGGAGGTCTCACCTGTCCCGCCGTGTCCACCAGCTGAAGGCTGTACTCCTGACCGTTCACCGTCATCGTCTTCGTGAAAGCTGGAGGAGACAGAAGAACCTTCAGAGTTCTGCTACTGGTTCTGTCCCGGTCCACAGACAGAACCTACAGAGTTCTGCTCCCGGTTCTGGTCCACTTACTGTTCTCGATGGTGGGATCGTAGGAGTCCACAAACTGTCCCTCCACAAACTGGATGGTGAGAGAAGACTTCCCTGCAGACAGAGACAGGAGCAGCTGAACTGGGAGGACTGGAGACCCATTATGGACGGATGGGGTGGTTCTGATGGTCTGAGGTTCGGGTCCGGTCCAGATCTGCAACCGTCTGACCCAGATGGTTCTGCTGCTCTCAGCCAGATAGAACTCCATTACCCACAATGCACAGCAGCAACTCCTCCATCACCGGGTCGGTTCTGGGTTTCTGTCAGGCTGCTCATTCTGAGCCCGGTTCTGAAGGTTCTGGTATCTCTAGGTTCTGATCTGGTTCTGGAGAACCCGTCAGCAGTACAAGGTTCTGGGGTGCTCTGCACATACAGGTTTTTGTTCTCCCGGCTCTCTGGAACCAAGGACCCCTCTGAGTTCTGGACCGGGTCTCTTACTACCCCCCCCCCCCCAGGTTCAGAACCCATTCTGCAGAACCTGTTTAGTAGAACTCATTCAGAACCTCTTTGGGTCAGACGGTCAGAACCGCAGCATCAATACCGGCTTAATCATCTGTACTGTATGGAGCATGGTTCTGGACCTGTTCTGGTTCTGGACCTGTTCCGGTTCGGTATTGGATCACACTGTTCTGGACCTGTTCCGGATCACTCTGTTCCCAGCCGCAGCATCAGCACCACACCAGCTGCAGCACCTGATTGGCTGTCAGCAGAGTTTCAGTTCTGGGTCGAACCGGTTCTAAGTTCGGTCCAAACCCCCTCTGCTGCCTGGTTCTGAACAATATAGACACGGAACTATCGGTTCTTTTGGTTCGGGACGTTCATATGGACCTTTGTCCGGATGGACGGTTCTCCTACCAGAACCTGGAAACTGATTCTAGTGGCCCGCTTCGGCCCAGTTGGCGTGGTTCTGGACTTACCCACCGACCTGTAGCCCAGCACAGCGATCTTCCTGGATTTTGGTGGCGGCATGGTCTCGTTTGGATCATCCGGACGGACATTCCGAACCTCAGAACCTCTGCATCATCTTTCTGCTGGAGCAGACCGGACCTGCAGCATAATTAATGAGACTGCGACATCCATTGGTTGGTTCTGCCTTAGGGGGCGGGCTCTAACCAGCACTCTGTCTTCTGTTTGGTGCTGCTCAGACACCCTTAGAGTATTAGACGAATCGGAGCTTTGGACGCTTCACTGTAACCAATAGGAGAGCAGAACGGAGTCTAGTGGGCGGGACCTCCAAGTTAGCCGGTGCTAGCGTCTCTCCAGCTGGTTTTCTCCTCCGTTTATCCGTCCGACCTCCCGAACTTTGGACCAGAACCCAGGTTTAGATGGCCGGTGCCGCCCTGAGGAGCTGTTCTCTCTGGCGCTTTGTTCAGCTAAGAAGGTAACGTAGAAACAATGACCGTCACTTGTGTCCGTCAGCTCAGTTATCGCGATGTTTGAACTTTAACCGGAATGATTGGAGAGTTAGAATCAAACAGGAGCTATTAAACCAACCAGAACCAGAACCGGGTCTCTGCCAGCTGAAGATGGGTTTCTATGGTTTATCCAGATGGATTCATTAAAGTTATCTTGTATAACAATAAACTTTACAGTAAACAGTGACAGTGACCTTTGGCCCAGATAGCCTAAATGGTTCCCAGGTAGTCAGGACGTCTAAGGACGAGGTCTAAATTGGTTCCCAGTAAGGTGGAGGAGGTCTAAACTGGTTCCCAGTAAGGTGAAGGAGATCTAAACTGGTTCTAAGTAAGGTGGAGGAGATCTAAACTGGTTCCCAGTAAGGTGGAGGAGATCTAAACTGGTTCCCAGTAAGGTGGAGGAGGTCTAAATTGGTTCCCATTAAGGTGAAGGAGATCTAAATTGGTTCCCATTAAGGTGAAGGAGATCTAAACTGGTTCCCATTAAGGTGAAGGAGATCTAAACTGGTTCCCAGTAAGGTGAAGAAGATCTAAACTGGTTCTCAGTAAGGTGGAGGAGATCTAAACTGGTTCCCATTAAGGTGAAGGAGATCTAAACTGGTTCTAAGTAAGGTGGAGGAGGTCTAAACTGGTTCCCAGTAAGGTGAAGGAGACCTAAACTGGTTCTCAGTAAGTGGACGAGGTGTAAACTGGTTCCCAGTAAGGTGAAGGAGGTTTAAACTGGTTCCAAGTAAGTTCTGACCGTCTCTGTGTCTCCCAGTTTGCTCAGCTCCAGTGTTCCCAGTGCCACATTCCAGACCACAGCCTCCGCTATGATGGGTGAGTCTCCAGTAGATCCACTGGCTGCAGGTTCCCCTCAGGTAAGAGAAGCAGCTCTGTGATTGGTTGATAAGGACTGTGGGCGTGTCCTCAGGTGCGTCGGTGGAGCAGTTTGAACAGGCGAAGGTGAACCTGTCGGCGCTGAGGAAGGATCCTGGGAACGAGGTCAAGCTGAAGATCTACGCTCTGTTCAAGCAGGTCAGGACGTGTTCTCAGAACCAGAACCTCCTCAGAACCAAACATCGTTCCACGTTACAGAGGGAACAGGAGCTCCGGTTCTGATGTTGTTCACCAGTGATCCATTAACAGGGTACCGGCTCATACTATGTGGTTCTGAGTACAGCTGGACCATAATTCCTTAGCAATATATCTATGATTAAACGTGTGGTGCCATAGAAAAAACAGGGAGTTGCTTAAAAAGTTAAAAATAAAAAAACGTGATTTTTCATTGTAACCCATCAGGTAGCCTAATTATTACTCCAAACGAATCTTTACCACAGACCCAGACAGCTCCATCACCTTTATCTCTACTTTCAATACACAAAGAAGAAAAAAGGATTTCAGCTGCAACAGTATTTGTTGATGGTCCCTAAGCGAAGCATCGTCGTAAATCTAACTCACCTCAGTCACACGTCTACGACAAAGTATTAGAGCCGTTCTTAACACAAGAAAAATATTTTAGTCAATTTCCGAAATTCTGAGATTACTTCCAGAAAAAAACTTTTAAAAAATTAAAATACGCTAAGCTATACACCATAGGTATAGCTTAGCGTAGCTAAGATGTAGCTGTAGGATAGATGTAGCTTAGTGTAGCTTAGATGTAGCTAAGATGTGGCTGTAGGATAGATGTAGCTTAGCGTAGCTTAGATGTACCTGTAGGATAGATGTAGCTTAGCGTAGCTTAGATGTAGCTGTAGGATAGATGTAGCTTAGCGTAGCTAAGATGTAGCTGTAGGATAGATGTAGCTTAGCGTAGCTTAGATGTAGCTGTAGGATAGATGTAGCTTAGCGTAGCTAAGATGTAGCTGTAGGATAGATGTAGCTTAGCGTAGCTTAGATGTAGCTGTAGGATAGATGTAGCTTAGTGTAGCTAAGATGTAGCTGTAGGATAGATGTAGCTTAGCGTAGCTTAGATGTAGCTGTAGGATAGATGTAGCTTAGCGTAGCTTAGTTAGTATGAGATGTAGCTGTAGGATAGATGTAGCTTAGCGTAGCTAAGATGTAGCTGTAGGATAGATGTAGCTTAGCGTAGCTTAGATGTAGCTGTAGGATAGATGTAGCTTAGTGTAGCTAAGATGTAGCTGTAGGATAGATGTAGCTTAGCGTAGCTTAGATGTAGCTGTAGGATAGATGTAGCTTAGATTAGCTTAGATGTAGCTGTAGGATAGATGTAGCTTAGCGTAGCTCAGATGTAGCTGTAGGATAGATGTAGCTTAGATGTAGCTTAGATGTAGCTGTAGGATAGATGTAGCTTAGTGTAGCTAAGATGTAGCTGTAGGATAGATGTAGCTTAGCGTAGCTTAGATGTAGCTGTAGGATAGATGTAGCTTAGATGTACTAGCTTACCAAAAGCTAATAGATGTAGCTGTAGGATAGATGTAGCTTAGCGTAGCTCAGATGTAGCTGTAGGATAGATGTAGCTTAGATGTAGCTTAGATGTAGCTGTAGGATAGATGTAGCTTAGTGTAGCTAAGATGTAGCTGTAGGATAGATGTAGCTTAGCGTAGCTTAGATGTAGCTGTAGGATAGATGTAGCTTAGATGTAGCTGTAGCTTAGCGTATCTTAGATATAGCTGTAGGATAGATGTAGCTGTAGGATAGATGTAGCTTAGCGTAGCTCAGATGTAGCTGTAGGATAGATGTAGCTTAGATGTAGCTTAGATGTAGCTGTAGGATAGATGTAGCTTAGTGTAGCTAAGATGTAGCTGTAGGATAGATGTAGCTTAGCGTAGCTTAGATGTAGCTGTAGGATAGATGTAGCTTAGATGTAGCTGTAGCTTAGCGTATCTTAGATATAGCTGTAGGATAGATGTAGCTGTAGGATAGATGTAGCTGTAGGATAGATGTAGCTTAGATGTAGCTGTAGGATAGATGTAGCTTAGCGTAGCTCAGATGTAGCTGTAGGATAGATGTAGCTTAGCGTAGCTAAGATGTAGCTGTAGGATAGATGTAGCTTAGCGTAGCTCAGATGTAGCTGTAGGATAGATGTAGCTTAGCGTAGCTCAGATGTAGCTGTAGGATAGATGTAGCTTAGCGTAGCCTATGATCCAGGGACCCAGTGGGCCCCTCTGACCAATAATGAAACATAGCTTTGGTGTAGACATAACCAGCAGGGGGCACTGGATATTTACTGATAATTCCTGATAGGAACGCTGATATGTTGTAAAACGATTGTATCTGGAATTCCCCAGGGTTCTGTAATCGTTCCTAAAAATTTTTATACTATTTATTAATTATATATTTGAGGCTTTCAAAGACATACATTTTTTTTCTCTTTGCTGACACAGATTTAGGGAGGGAAAGGAAGGGAAATTACACAATTAAAGAAATGGTTTGATTATACTAAAATGTTTTTAAACTGGGATAACACAAATTATATGGTTTTTGGAAACAAAGTAAAATTTGTTTGTACAGAATTAGTCATTCTGGATGTAAATCTTGAATGTTTCAGAAATCTTTTTTTTGTGTGTGTTATCCTGGACAGCAAAATTAAACATATTCCCACTAATCACAGACAGTAACAACAGAAAAAAAAGGTAATTTCCGTGTATCATATTCATGCACCTCACAAAAACAAAACGGGTTTCTTTTAAATTGGATTTGTTTATGGAACTCCTTGGATATAGTTCATAAATCATGTAACACAATAGTTACATTTAATAAAATGTTTAAAAAAACAGAGTGGCGTAGCATAGGACCCAATGTCTGATATATTTGAAACATTTTAAATGTAAAATAATGTTCCTTAACATTGGCAAAAATAACAAATAAGCTCAGATTTCTTTAAAAAGGAGCATGAAATGATAGGATTATGTGTTCCTGATGCTCCTATTCAGCATTGAGCATAATTATTTGATTGTGTGTGAAAACATTATGACTGAATGAAGAACTGGAACGCTGTACGTCCTCCTGCAGGCCACCCAGGGTCCCTGTAACACTCCTAAACCAGGGATGCTGGACTTTGTGAACAAGGCCAAATGGGACGCATGGAAATCTCTGGGCTCCATCTCTCCGGTATTAAATCAGCTTTTACATGTTTTTCCCAGCCAATCACAACTTTCCCTCCGCTCGCTGACAAATTAACGTCTGCGTCCTATCAGGACGAAGCCAGGGAGCAGTACTGCAACCTGATTGGCTCCCTTGTGGAAGCAGAGGGAGGAAGCTCCGCCCAGGTCACCGCAAACGCTGCTGGGGGCGGAGCCACGTACGAGACGCTGTTGGTCACCACGGAGGATGACATCACCACCATCAAGCTGAACCGACCGGCCAAGAAGAACGCCATCACACCTGAGGTCAGCAGGTGAAAGCAGGAAGCTGTAAGGACAGGATGTGACATCACAGCTTTATGGTCCTCCAGTCCTCTTCTTCTTCTGATTTCAGATGTACAACGAGATTATTGCAGCTCTGGAGCTGGCATCTAAAGACGACTCCAAGTTCACTGTGTTCACAGGTAAGACCCACACCTGGCAGGTTCCTCTGGTGGGGAGGACGTGTAACGCTTTATTGGTTCCCCCCTGCAGGAGCCGGAGACTTCTACTGCAGTGGCAACGACCTGTCCAACTTCACCAAGATCCCAGAGGGTGGCGTCCAGGAGATGGCCAGGCAGGGTGGGGAGCTGCTCAGGTCGGCTTCTTCTTCTGCCCTCTAATCCAAACGTTTAAAACTTGGCCATATTTCTGTGGATGCTGCTGAAACGGACGATTTGACTCTAATACTGAAAACGTAGAGAGAACCACTCATAGTCTTCATCTTGGACACAATTTCTGACCTTTCTTAGGAAAATCTTATAGCTTAATGTAGCAAAATACTCTGAGAACATTTATTAATCTTTGTTTTTATCAGACAGTCCTGTAATATAATATTACCTTTTTATTTAGTTGTGTTATTTACGTTCTATTTTTATTAGTTGAATTCATTTTTCTTTATTTTTTATAATAAAACTGATGCCTTTTTGAGTTATGAAGCTACGCCCTGGTTCTAGCAGTAATTGGGTTCTACCCCACGCTCTACGTTCTGCTTAACGCGTTCCCCAGGCGCTACGTCAAGGCGTACATCGACTTCCCGAAGCCCCTGGTGGCGGTGGTGAACGGACCGGCCGTGGGGATCTCCGTCACCGTGTTGGGACTCTTTGACCTGGTCTACGCCACCGATCGGGTACGGAAACACGTCCACTTGGGTTGTGCCGATGAACGATGTCATCAGACACGCACTAATCCTTTAAGAAGAAACCCAGCTAAACTAAACTAAGACTAACTAATGAGTGCAGCACAGTGGAAAATATTTGTATATACTTATTTTTGCGTGATTTGTGTGTGTGGATTTGGTGTGATTTCTTTGCAACAGTTTCTCTCTGTGAAGCTCCACAAAAAAAAGACAAAATAATTGATCTGGATGATTCAGGACGAGCGCAGCAACCAGCTGCTTTGTTAGCGCTGCGCAAAACTTGTTAAGCTGCACATAAAAAGAGCCGAGGCACGACGGCAAAGACTGAACCCACTGGCCGAACAACACAAGCGATTACCGCGCACTAGAGCTGAAGATCTTTACCTGAACCCGTCCATCTCTTTAGCGCGATAATAATGGGGCACTGGTTCCTCTTATTTAGAAGGCAAAGGAATAATGTCCGTTTTTCAGTTCAGAGGTTTGAAAAGGTCCAGCGTGATGCCGAAATCCGTGCGCACATAAAAGCACGAATATGGATTTCAAATCCATTTGACAGTGTAGTAAATTAATCAAAGCACAGTTTACAAAAATTAGGTTTATTTTTTTTAGGCCGTCGTGAAGAGAGAAAAAAAGGGAAAGACGTCGTCCCGCTCCAGCGATGTCATCGTCCATCACGATGTTTTGGGGGACATCGCCCAACCCTGTCGTCCACTCAAAGGGGAAAGTTTGGTTTTAAACCCGGTTAAATGAAGCAGTTTGGGGGAAGATGATTCCTTATTACAGGCAGCTAATCTCCTGATTGGCTCCTGTTCTGTAGATATACGCTGACTGGTGTTGAATTAAATAATTATCATAATTAATTCAATGCATGTTCAAGCAGAGACAAAATGGAGCCAATTTCCAGTTTAACATTTATTTTGAACAGATTAACAAATTGCAGTTTTACAGAGGAACTTGCCCCCGTGGTTCCCCTGTGGTCCAGATTTAAAGAAATCTGACAATTGAATGATCTTCCTTTTACACTTTTATAGAAACCGGGCCTCTAGGCATTTCTACTCCCTCCAATCAGAACATTTCCATACAGTGTGTAACGTGTGTTTCTCCTAATGATAATGCAGGAGAGACGCTCAGTATAGCAACACCATCCGACAGTCACCGGTTCACATAGGAGCTTGTTGTGAATGAAATAAGAAATAAAGTACCAAATGACAGAACTTTAGAATGCATATAAAATTGTATTTGCAAATTTCTACTGACGCACACAAAACAATACAAACAGACAACACAATAAACAACAACAAACAACAATGACAATGGCCACACCTGTTGGCCTCTTAACCAAAAGAAAAGTCCTTTATGCACTCCTTCTTCAGAGAGCAAGATTCAATTCAGTTTATATGGTTCTAGTCCAGAACGTGTGATTCAGTCCAGTTTATATGATCATAATGAAGTTAGTGGTTCAAAAAGTCTTTGTGGGATCCAGTTTTAGTATCCAGAGAAAAGGGAAAAGACTAAAAGAAAAGATCCTACCATTGTTAGCTCGCCACCTCTGCTGAGGATTCAGTGGGGGTAGTCAAAAAAACCTGACCTAAACAAGGTCAAATTATTGCACTGCAAATCGTACATCACATTATCAAAATAATCACAAATAATAAAGTTCAGTTACTAGTAACATTTCCGGAGTAAATCCCATTAATACATTTCATTTTACAGTAAATAACCATTTCAATCATAATTAGAAATACTCTCTCGGTTTCTTAGTTCTTTTACAGTTGCGCAACACATCACAAAGTTCATCACCAAAAAAACGGCTCTGATTGGCACTAGCATTAGCGCGGTAGCAATTCTCCATGTATTTCAATGGCTTTATGTAGCACTGACGTTAGCACATGTTAGCGCTCAAACAATCACTCATTACTATAGAACGAAAAGGAATTTCCATACACAAGTCATTGTGAGAACAGTTTAAACAGCACACCAGAGGCAGATAATAATAACATTCAATTTTGAGTTCTCAAGCTCTTTAAATCAATACTCAACAGTGGTCCTCCTCGGGAGAATTAACATTAAGACTATAGGACATTGCGAACCCGGAAGTAGCAATTCCGACAAATAACCTCACTTAAACACAAATGATGCCGCTCACACTAAAGGATGTGAAAAGTACTAAGTGTTAGAAACTCACCGTCGAGTCTGATACGTTTCTGTTTTAATTCCACAAAGTTGTTGTTTGAGTTTTGTGGGCCTTGTAATCACCTAAAACACAGTCCACAGCTGGAGCATCGGAGGTGAAAACAGGAAGTGCCGTAAAGGCGTGATGATTTTATTAGAGCGCCACTAGTGGCAGGGCGAATCAATGCAGAGTGGGATTAGGCAAAGGGAAAGTGACTGGGAGAACACAGATTTGTTGAGGCCTGGGCTACAGGGCCCCCCCTTAATCTCATGTACGTCCCTGTTCATGGGCTGGCTGGCAACCAATGTGACTGGCCAGAGGAGTTTGAACAGTCCTCTCCATCATCCATGGTGGCGAGAGAGAAAACTTTTCCAAGTCCATCAAAGAGTGACTGCATGCTTTTCAACAGCGGATGACCCAGACTGCTGTACTGGAATCGTTGGGGTGGTCGTGTGGCTCGAGTTGAGCGTCGTAGAGGCTGGTCACCTTCGAAGGTAGAGTCGGAAAGCGAGTTTTCCTCAGGAACAAGTGAGTCAGCTGAAATGTTGATCTCTGAAACAGGTGAACTGGAGGATAACTTAGCAAGGGAGTCCGACCTTGAGATTGATTCAATAGGGGAAATGGTTTGTGGGGCTTCCTGATCTACAGGCTGTATCAGGGGCTCCAATTCCGTTCTTTCTGGCTCAGATTCAACAGCAGGTGCTGCATGTTCCCTCCCAGGTGCCATGGACAGTAGCACCTGAGATGGGTCGGATGGTGGATCTTGGACAGAACTGGTCATGGGAAGGGGTCTAGAAATGTCCATGGTGGTAGTGAAGTGGACAGGATCATCTGGACATGGTTCATACCAATGCTTTGGCAAGATTTCATCATCAGACGACAATCCGGTCTCAGGATCTGAGTCGGGTAAGACTTGTTGGACTGGCTTTTTGACAGCTACTGGCCGAACTTGAGACGCAGCAGGTAAGTATCCACAGGGAAGGAGTAGATCTCGGTGTAGAGTTCTTAATGGTTTGTCTGCGTTCTCAGGTCTTAGAGTGTAAACGGGCAGGTTTAGGAACCTCTTAACTACAACATAGATGGTCGATTCCCATTTGTCTGCAATCTTATGTTTTCCCCTGAGCCTGACGTTGCGAACCAGCACACGATCTCCAACTTCCAGTTCAGATGCAATGATGTTTCGATCGAACCGAGCTTTGTTCCTCCGCATTATCTTCTCTGCATTTTCAGATGCTAGATGATAGCTCTTTTCAAGGTTCTCTCTCAGCTGTTGAACATACTCTGAGTGATTCAGGCAGGGTTTGGAGACAGGGAGGCCAAAAGCGAGGTCAACCGGGAGTCGGGGTTGGCGACCGAACATAAGTTCATATGGCGTGAATCCAGTGGTGTCATGTCTTGTGCAATTGTATGCATGTACAAGAGGTTTTACGAAGTCCTTCCAATGAGTTTTTTTCTGGTTAGACAGTGTACCAAGCATATCCAACAGGGTCCTGTTGAATCTTTCAACTGGATTGCTTCTTGGGTGATATGGAGTTGTTCTTATCTTCTGGATTCCTGTGAGCGCACAAAGTTCTTTTACTGTTCGAGATTCAAAATCTGGACCTTGATCACTGTGGATCTTCTGGGGGATACCATAGTGAACAAAGAAATTTTCCCAAAGACATCGCGCCACAGTTTTTGCTTTTTGGTTTGGGGTTGGCACAGCAACTGCATACTTTGTGAAATGGTCGGTTATAACCAGGATATCTTTTGTTTTGCTTTTGTCGGGTTCTAGTGATAGAAAATCCATACACACAAGTTCAAGTGGATGAGAAGTTCGGATGTTGACCAATGGTGCAGCCTTTTCTGGTGGTGTTTTGCGTTTTATACACCTCTCACATGTCTTTACTTTGGTCTGCACATCATTAGCCATCCGAGGCCAGTAAAATCGACTTCTGACCAGATCTAAGGTGCGTTCAATTCCCATATGGCCCATTTGATCGTGCAAACTAGACAGAACATCAGCACGACATTCTTGTGGTAGCACCAGCTGGTATTGGACTTGGAACCCGAACTGCCTTCTCCGTACAAGGATGTTATTTTGGAGCTCCAATCTATTAAATTCTCGTAAGAGAAGTGGCAGTTCTGGCAGATACTCCCTCAAAGAGGGTGGTGGTGACTTGCCAGTCTCTATCTGTGCGATGACATGTGTGAGCACAGGGTCGGCATGTTGCTTGCTTGCAATCTCAGTAGGACTCAGTTGGGGGACCATTGCGGATGCAAACTGCTCGTCAGCAGTATAGCTATCCGGCAGGCTGTCGGTGGACATTGAAAGAGAATGAACAAGGGCAAAGCCGGGGGATGGGTCAGGGACACTGCAAATCAGTTGGCGATCAGAGAGGGCTTTCACTGTCTGTTGATCAATGCATATAGTGTTTGGACTGTCAAGATGTTGCTCTGTAAATCTGAGTATTCTCTCCTTCTCCTTCTGGGACATTAGATCGTTTGAGAGATTTCCATGGGGTCTGCGTGAAAGTCCGTCTGCATCTGCATTCAGCTTGCCAGCTCGGTAGACGATCTTAAAGGAGTATGTAGAGAGTGCTGACAACCAGCGGTAACTTGTGGCATCCAGTTTGGCAGAAGTGAGGAGATAAGTCAATGGATTGCTGTCGGTTATGATGGTAAAGTCTGTTCCGTACAGGTAATCATTGAACTTTTCTGTAACAGCCCACTTCAAGGCAAGAAACTCCAGTTTGTGTGCTGGATATCTGGATTCACTCCGCGACAAGCCCCTACTGGCATAAGCAATAACTCTCTTCAGTCCTTCCTGCTCTTGGTACAAAACAGACCCCAGCCCCACAGAACTGGCGTCTGTGTGCAACAAGTAAGGCTTCTGTGGGTTGGCAAAAGCAAGCACTGGAGCAGAAGTAAGTCTATCCTTAATGGTCTCAAACGCTTCTTGGCAGGCGGACGTCCAACGTCCCGCGAATGGTTCTTTTGGGTTGAGATAGTGTTCTGGTTTGACCAATGGCTTCAGTTTCTTTTGGGATGGTGGATATCCTGATGTGAGTTCGTGGAGGGGTTTCACAATAGTAGAATAGCCCTGTACAAATCTACGGTAGTAACCGGCAAATCCAAGAAAGGAACGGAGTTCTTTCAGATTTTTAGGAACTGGCCAAGATCTCAGGGCTTCTATTTTAGCAGGGTCCGTTTCCACACCGTTCTTGGACACAATATGCCCCAGGTAGGATACTGAAGTCTGGAAGAAGGTGCATTTTTCTATAGAGAGCTTCAGACCAAAATCTCTGAGGCGATGAAGAACCTTCATCAGTCTTCTCTCATGCTCTTCTAATGTTGGTGCAAAAACAATCAGGTCATCAATAAATACAATCACCTCTTTCAAGTTCATTTCACCCATGCATCTTTCCATTAATCGTTGAAAGGTGGATGGTGCATTGGTGACCCCTTGTGGCATTCGGTTAAACTCCCAAAATCCCAGTGGGCACACGAAGGCTGTTTTGTTTTTGTCACTCTCATCCATTTCTATTTGATAGTAACCTGATTTTAGGTCAAGAACTGAAAACCATTGTGAACCGGTAAGTGCTGTAAATGTCTCTTCAAGCTTTGGAAGTGCGTATGCATCTTTGATTGTCTGCAGATTGAGTTTTCTGTAATCTATACAGAGTCTGACGTTGCCGTTCTTTTTCCTCACGACCACGATAGGTGAGGCAAAAGGTGAGTTGGATTCGCGAATCACTCCTGACTCAAACAACTCTTGCAGATGGTTCCTAACTGCATCCAGGTCTTGAGGATGGATGGGTCGAGGTCTCTGTTTGAATGGTGTCGGGTCCAAGAGTTTAATTTGATGTTTCACCATGTCAGTTCTGCCAAAGTCCAATTCATGTTTTGCAAAAACTTCAGGGATTTCGTTTAACTTGGCAATGATTCGGTTCTTCCACTCGGACGTAAGTGGGGAATTGTCAAAATTGTAATTGTACAATGGCATGGGCGAAGTAGATGGTACAGACTCAGGGGTGGTATGTGCAGCACAATAAACAGACAGAAAGGCACTGATCTCAGCAATCATGGCTCGAGGAGGGAGGATGATATCATGGTCCGACTCATTTTTGACCAAGACTGGCAAGAATGCGTGAGGATTAGGATAATCAGCCAGACAAGCCTGTATCATCAAACCTCCAGGTATGGAAAATGAAGTTGGATGTTCCACCAGAACAGCTTTCTCTGCTCGCAGGAATTGAGAGGCTGCAGTACCTTCAAGAAAAACAGTCTGTCTTGCTGGGATGGTCTGTGGTGCCATGCTGTGGAGTCGTACAACACCATGATGATTCTCACTGCTCATTTTGTACCGGTGGTGCAGTATTTTCAGAACTGCACGATAGCCATAAGGAACTGGGTCAACATCAAGATTATGCTTACTGGAGCGGGCATAAACAATATCAAGAGTGTTGGTTCCAACCAAGATGAAAGGCTGATGGGTCTTTATGTCAGGCACCACAAGAGCCAAGGTGGCTACATCCACTGGAGTACCAAGGAAATCGGGAGGGAATGTAATGTCAAGGTTAACATAGCCAAGGTAAGGTACAGCTTGGCCGTTAGCTCCTTCGACTTCAAGAAGGTCATTCAAGGGTTTCAGTTCAAGATCTGATAGATGAGTGTTGTAAAATGATTCTGGAATGGTGGTGACCTGTGAGCCTGTATCGAGGAGACAATTAATTGGAACTCCCGTGATGAGAATTTGAGCAGTGCACTTAGTGCCAATAAGTCCTTTTGGGAGTAAACAGGGGTTTTGAGGCATGTTGTTGGGACACTGTGATGTGGCAGCCTCCGCTTGTCCCGCAGAAGAGGCTGGATCTAGTTTGACGATTTCAGATTGTTGTTCATACTGTCCCACTGCTCCTGTCGTTGCTGAAGGCGCAACCGTTTTTGTCTCACCAGGGCTGTGTTTTCTGATTGGTTGCAGGATGCAACAATGTGGCTGTCTTCTCCACATCTAAAACAGAAACCAGCTCTGGGTCTTGTGTTCTGCATCCTGCCACTAGGAGACTTGGGGGTGTGGTTGGTCCGACTGGTGGTTTTGGCAGAGGTGCGGGTTGTCTGCGCCAGCAGTGCTGACATCTGCTGCTGCAGTTTCATCACTTGCTGCTTGAGTTCGTTGATGGATGAAGTGTCAGCGTTGGTATGGCTACAGGTTTGAGCCTGGAGAGCTGCACGATGCTTGGAAGATCCGATATGCTTTTTCATCAGGCTCTCTTTGGCCAACTGTCGGTCTTCCTCCGTTCGAAGCAGGAGAAGCAACTCCGGGAATGCTGGCGGTTTCTCTTTTTTTTGATCCAACTGTAGCTTGGAAATTAGCCCGTTGTCCCAGCACCCTCTGCAAAACTGTCTCAAAAGGTGTTTGTTAGTCTCTGCTGCTGCGATCCCACCTCTTTTAACAGCAGTGTTCAATGCGAGCAGCAACCGCTGAAGATAACTAGAGGCTTTTTCACCAGGGTCCTGAAGTGTGTTCAAGAACTGGGCAAACAGCTCATCTCCATCTTGCACTGTGGAGTAGGCAGAGTCCAGGATCTGTAAATACACTGATGGTAAAGTATCTGGCTTCAGGCCCTTCACAAAATCAGCAGCAGGAGACAGCAAACTTTCAACAATCCTTCTTGTGATCTGGACTGGAGGCAAATGGACATCAGCCAACAGTAGCTCAATATGGGACTTCCATGTGTCGTAGTCAAGTTCATTTGCGGGTTTAGGCACTTTGCCAGAAAAGGGACGAAGTCGGAGTTTGGGTAATGAGTGAGTTGTGAGCTCTTCAGATCTCACAACATGCTCCACAACAACTCTCTGCACTTCAGGTGGATTCAGATCAGAGTTGGCAACGCTCACTCTCCCAGCTCCCGCTCCTTCATTTCCTTGAAGTGAAGCTGTATGTCTCGGATGTTCAGAACCCGGTTGACTCAATACAGGCTGAGATGGTAGTTGGGCTGTTGCTCCCCCCTGCTGGCCGGCCGAGAGGGTTGCTTGGTCCGCACTTAACTCTGATGGGTTTCCTTCATCTTTTAGACCACCATTTGGATCCACTTCAACTGTGTTCAAATGCTCATTTATTTGACATAGCACATCTTGGAGAACATTTTCCAATTTTTGTCCACTTCGTCTTGCAAGATGTCGCAGTTCATTCATGTAGTCAGGGAAGGGAGACTCAGCTCCAGCTTGGACTGTGCTTTTACTCGGGGGTAGTGTAACACAAAACTTTATTTCAGGGTCGCTCTCAGAAATATGCGTGTACGGCAAAACTTTTGCTAGCTCTATGACAGCAGACTGAGATTTAAATTCGACGACCAGGTTTTTATAAAACGGACAGTGTTCATCATCAACAATTATTTTCTTGAAACGACCATATTGCTTCAAAACATCAAAGAGTTCGTCATCTTTTGCAGTGTGAGTTACACCAGACACAATGACACTGCTCAGAACATTCACCCCAGACTTCTCAAAAAAATCCATTATGAATTAGAATAATCACAATACTTATAATCAGGAGGAATATTTTCAATTTCATTCACTTAACAAGCTCCTGGCTAGCTCGCCACTTGTAACGTGTGTTTCTCCTAATGATAATGCAGGAGAGACGCTCAGTATAGCAACACCATCCGACAGTCACTGGTTCACATAGGAGCTTGTTGTGAATGAAATAAGAAATAAAGTACCAAATGACAGAACTTTAGAATGCATATAAAATTGTATTTGCAAATTTCTACTGACGCACACAAAACAATACAAACAGACAACACAATAAACAACAACAAACAACAATGACAATGGCCACACTTGTTGGCCTCTTAACCAAAAGAAAAGTCCTTTATGCACTCCTTCTTCAGAGAGCAAGATTCAATTCAGTTTATATGGTTCTAGTCCAGAACGTGTTTTTCAGTCCAGTTTATATGATCATAATGAAGTTAGTGGTTCAAAAAGTCTTTGTGGGATCCAGTTTTAGTATCCAGAGAAAAGGGAAAAGACTAAAAGAAAAGATCCTACCATTGTTAGCTCGCCACCTCTGCTGAGGATTCAGTGGGGGTAGTCAAAAAAACCTGACCTAAACAAGGTCAAAGGAAAACACACCATCAATACATCACATATCAAAATAATCACAAATAATAAAGTTCAGTTACTAGTAACATTTCCGGAGTAAATCCCATTAATACATTTCATTTTACAGTAAATAACCATTTCAATCATAATTAGAAATACTTTCTCGGTTTCTTAGTTCTTTTACAGTTGCGCAACACATCACAAAGTTCATCACCAAAAAAACGGCTCTGATTGGCACTAGCATTAGCGCGGTAGCAATTCTCCATGTATTTCAATGGCTTTATGTAGCACTGACGTTAGCACATGTTAGCACTCAAACAATCACTCATTACTATAGAACGAAAAGGAATTTCCATACACAAGTCATTGTGAGAACAGTTTAAACAGCACACCAGAGGCAGATAATAACATTCAAGTTTGAGTTCTCAAGCTCTTTAAATCAATACTCAACAGTGGTCCTCCTCGGGAGAATTAACATTGAGACTATAGGACATTGCGAACCCGGAAGTAGCAATTCCGACAAATAACCTCACTTAAACACAAATGATGCCGCTCACACTAAAGGATGTGAAAAGTACTAAGTGTTAGAAACTCACCGTCGAGTCTGATACGTTTCTGTTTTAATTCCACAAAGTTGTTGTTTGAGTTTTGTGGGTCTTGTAATCACCTAAAACACAGTCCACAGCTGGAGCATCGGAGGTGAAAACAGGAAGTGCCGTAAAGGCATGATGATTTTATTAGAGCGCCACTAGTGGCAGGGCGAATCAATGCACAGTGGGATTAGGCAAAGGGAAAGTGACTGGGAGAACACAGATTTGTTGAGGCCTGGGCTACAAGTGTCTTAGCCATTATTGGCTGTCAGAAAATTATACAGTCATAAGGTGAGACGTCTTTTCTTAAAAGCTCATTCTGAGTTTTATGGTTTTATGGCAACACACTAAATCTACAGACATCCTGTTTTTTCAGCTTGCAATAAAACTCACCCCAGAGTTTTATGACTTAAAAGCTTACCCCCATAAACAATACTGACAGACATATATTTTACAACCATGCAAACTATATAAACAGACTTTTACCTTCTGAACAATAAAAGTTTAAACCCTATGCAGAATAACACCACACTGGATAGAAACGGGTCTGGGTGGGTGAATAAACGTAATATTTGCTAAAAATAAGGTCCATGATGAAAGGAAAAACAAAGAAACGTTCCATTTAATTAGTCCTTATTCTATAATTTGGCATATTTGCGTTTATTGACATATAATGGATGTTCATTATCCTGTAAGGCTGGGTATCCAATCAGATTCAGATCGATACAGATATGGATCAGTGCTAATAAAAAATACTTATTTTAGCTGTTATTTTATTGAATTACAGGCATTTCATTAAGTTTACCAGCGGGAAACAAACTGTATGAACATTTTCCGAATTAAGCTTTAAGACGGCCGTCTGGATTTTTAATCCATATTTTAGCTGTAAAACTTGGTAAATTATGTTGAACCATTAAACCAGCCTTTATTAATCTCCCAATGGAGAAATGTACTTGTTATAATCAGCTCTCAGAACAGGCAGGAAATGAGCACACAAGAAATAAATGGTAAGTAGAGGTATCTTTAATAATAGGTATCCTATATATACAATAAAAGATGAAATATTAAAAATACATTTCATAGAAATAAGAACTGAAGGGGGCAGAAATGTACATTTAGAACATTATTGATTCGATTCTTATAAAAATGATAAGAATCGAATCAATGTATTGATATTTTAATGAAATAACTGAGGATGTTTATTATGGATTGATTACAAAGTGAAGCTGTTTGGATGCGGTTCTGACCCGGTTCTGAGGCGTCTCTCTGTGTGTCCCAGGCCACCTTCCACACGCCGTTCTCCCAGCTGGGTCAGAGCGCAGAGGGCTGCTCCTCCTACACCTTCCCCAGGATTATGGGCCCCTCCAAGGTAGCGGCGGCCCGGTGAACCAGAACCAGAACCGTGTGCTGGTTCTGATCCCGTGTGTGTCCCTGCAGGCCAGCGAGATGCTGCTGTTCAACAAGAAGCTGACGGCGACGCAGGCCTGCGAGGCGGGGCTGGTGACGGAGGTGTTCCCCGACGGCGGCTTCCAGACGGAGGCGTGGCGCCGCCTGAAGGCCTACGCCCGGCTGCCCCCGCAGGTAGGGACGGACGGACGGACGGACCCGCCCGCCGGGCCCAGAGCTCCTCTGATGGACCTCCTGTGCTGCTCTCTCTCCTCCAGTCGCTGGCGCTGTCCAAGCAGCTGATCCGCTGCGTGGACAAGGAGCGTCTCCACGCCGTGAACGACGCGGAGGTGGAGCGGCTGATGGAGCGCTGGACCTCAGAGGAGTGCTTCAACGCCGTCATGAGCTTCTTCCAGGCCAAGGCCAAGCTGTGAGGAGGAGCAGAAGCTGCCGTAGCGCCACCATCAGGAGGAGCAATAATTATCCATCCATGGTTACAGGAACACCGTCAGAGCTCCAGCAGCCGTTTCCCAACAATTACAAACACAAACTGATCAGTTTTATCCACATTTTATCTATAAATATAAAATGGAGGAAAATCACTAAATTAATATCAAATTATTCCTGATCTGTTTTTAGAAGCCGTTTCTCTGCTGGTTTATTGGACGTCTCTAGATAAAACATGGAGAAACTACAGAATATATTGTTGATATGCAGCTTCTAAATGACTTTCATTGAATATATTAGTAGATTAATGGATTTATTTTGGGGTCTGCAGTTTATCTTCACGCTGAATGAGAAGGAATGCTGCTTCCATCATCGCTCTATGATTTCTAATAAAATCTTCCAACGCTCTGAGCTTCTCTGTTGTCTCCGTCCATCGTGGGAGGACAGATTGTGTCTCTGTAGCCGTCCGTCCATCAGACGGATATATTAATAAGCACCAGGGGTAAAAGTGAGCAGCTAACGGACGTTTTCAGAGGGCAAACTTCACACATAATATGAAATCCAAATAAAGCTGATGATTAACCAGATTGTTCAGCAGCTTTAAGCCACAAAAGCTTCATCCTAACATGAAATCCTTTAAATATCTACGGTAAAAAGCAATAATTCAGCCCCATTCTGTATGTATTTATAATATATATTCAAACATATCCTGCTCTGGTTACTTTAGTTTTATTCTTAATGCTCTCACATTTCTACTTCTGAGTCTTAATGTTCATATTTGCTGCCGTTTCCCCCATAAAGAATTATATTAATGTGAACTGATATAATATTTGGATACTTCATCTGTTTAAACCTAGTGGTTCTTAAAATATGAAATATGTCAGCAGAAATCTCTAAATGAGTTCAAAAATATGGAAATGTATAAATATTAATATTCTGGAGAAAACTTGTTTTAGTTCAGACATTATTAATATTTTAATAAACAGTTTAGTTACTTTTTACGCTCCAGAAGATTTTAGGTTTTCTTTTAACCGGTTCTGAAGATTGATCTGATTGGAGCGGAGTTCTGGTTCTGGTTCTGTTCTAGCCTGGATGACCCGTAGAAGGAACAGCTGAATGACAACGGTACCAATGGTACCTGGAGGTTAGAACCAGCACCGATCACCACATGATCTACATCCGGTTCTGTTCTGAAGCTCTGAAAACCCAGAACCGACCCAGGATGGACCAGGACAGTCAGCTGGTTCTGATGGAAGTTCTGATTGGTTAATGGCCCCGCCCCCTCTGATTGGGACAGTTAAAGGAACTGGTTCTGGTTCTGACCCTCACCGGTTCCCGTACATCGACCCGTTTGGACCCAAATGATGACTTAATTTAGACAGCCAATCAGATTAATAAGGAGCCGAGGCTGCGGGGTTCTGGTCCAATCAGATCCTTCAGATTCTGAAGGGTCACCTGACCCAACAGAACAGCGCCCCCTGCAGGACGATGACAACAGAAATAATTACAGTTCCAACAGTTTTACAAGGAAATATTCAGTATTAGTTTGGGAAACAAACAAACTTATTATTATATCTAGTTATATATATATATATATATATATATATATATATATATATATATATATCTAGTTACAACTTAAAAACTTCATAAAGTTTACAGAAGCTCAGATTATTTACTTTAAGTTCACATATTATAGGTTTCCATGAATAAAGTGATAAATGGAGCAGAACTGTAACTTCTGACTTAAATAACTTTTAGAAACTCAGTGGGAACCTCAGAAGCATGCCCCTAAGCATTCTGGGAAAATATGCTAATTAGCTCACTAGCTGCTGCTGCAGATCACACAAATATGATGATGAACGTGAAATAATTACGCTGTGATGTCATCATTTCTGTGTTTATGACTGCATGTTATTTATTGAAGCACGTTGATGTTCTGCAGTGTTTATATCTGTTTGATAAACGATCAATAATCAAATAATCTGCAGCGTTTCTTAATCAGAGTTCCTAAAATCGGCAGAATTATTGTTTGTCTTTCCTATAATTTATAACAATAGTTTTCTCATCACTTAATGTCAGATACAGTAATGGTGAATCATTATTATTATTATTATTATTATTATTATTACACACTCCTGTTAAGCTGCTCTTTATTAATTTATAATAAAAGTTATGCTGAGTTAAAATACAACTAGTTCAGAAGAATGATTAATTATTCATGTAGGAAATAAAACATTCCGGTTTAGAGCGTTTCCCCCCCATCAGTGAGAGCAGATGGTACGGTCCACCCCCCCCCCCCCCCCCCCGCCCCCCCTCTGAGCTGAATGAATCAATGAATGGATGGGGGGGGGGGTCACATTCCTGCTTCTCTCCTAGTTAACAGTTCAGCTCCAGGCTGGTCTGGGAGCACACAGGTTCTGGTCCGGTTCTGCTTCAGTCGGAGGTTCTGCATGGAGATGAAGGTTCTGCTGGTGCTGGTTCTGATGGAGCACGCTGCAGCTCAGCACAGAGGTCAGAACTTTTTAATAACTTCTTCTACTGGGTTTTACTGGGTTCTGATGGGTTCTGGTTGGTTCTGTGTGTGAGATACAGTAGGAACCTGATGTTCTGTAAAGTTCTGTCTGGTTCTCCATCCGGTTCTGTAACTTTTGCTCTCTGATCGATCAGAGGGACCCCCCCCCCCCCCCTCCCCCACAGAGAGCTACTCCGTGGGGGAGGGGTCAGAGGTCAATCTGGACAAACATGTTTACTCATCTGCTCCCTGATTGGTCAGAACCCCCCTCTGTTTAATCCGAGGTCGGGTCCACATCGGTTCTGGTCGTCTGGGCCTGAGCTCCAGCGACACGCGGGTCGGTCTGTGGTTCTGTACAAACTGGATCCAGAACTGAACCAGAACCACTTTTCCTGGAGAGCAGGAGCAGAACCTGGTTCTGGATCATAAAAAAGGACCAGAACCTGGTTCTGGATCATAAAAAGGAGCAGAGACTGGTTCTGAAGCATAAAAAAGGACCAGAACCTGGTTCTGGAGCATAAAAAAGGAGCAGAGCCTGGTTCTGGATCAGAATGCAGGAGCAGAACCTGGTTCTGGAGCATAAAAAAGGAGCAGAACCTGGTTCTGGAGCATAAAAAAGGAGCAGAACCTGGTTCTGGATCAGAATGCAGGAGCAGAACCTGGTTCTGGAGCATAAAAAGGAGCAGAACCTGGTTCTGGATCAGAATGCAGGAGCAGAACCTGGTTCTGAAGCATAAAAAAGGAGCAGAACCTGGTTCTGAAGCATAAAAAAGGAGCAGAACCTGGTTCTGAAGCATAAAAAAGGAGCAGAACCTGGTTCTGAAGCATAAAAAAGGAGCAGAACCTGGTTTTGGATCAGAATGCAGGAGCAGAACCTGGTTCTGGAGCATAAAACAGGAGCAGAACCTGGTTCTGGAGCATAAAAAGGAGCAGAACCTGGTTCTGGATCATAAAACAGGAGCAGAACCTGGCTCTGGAGCATAAAAAGGAGCAGAACCTGGTTCTGGAGCATAAAAAGGAGCAGAACCTGGTTCTGGAGCATAAAAAAGGAGCAGAACCTGGTTCTGACCCAGATTAAACAGATCAGACTAAAGATTCTGCCTGTTAAGAATTACAGAACCTTTGCATGGTTCTGTTTGGTTCTGTTTGGTTCTAACTGGTTCTGTTTGGTTCTGTTTGGTTCTGCATGTTTCTGTTTGGTTCTGTTTGGTTCTGCTTACAGCCAGGTCCAGAAGTATTCATACACCCATGGAGCCAGAGATTAGGGTGATGATGAGGAGAGCAGAGTTACTGTGTGTTTCTGCATACAGGCTTCAGTCAGAGGCCTCGTTAGCTTAGCTGCTACGCTAGCTGCTAATGGAGAACCTTGCAGCCCGCAGCATCACTAGCAACAACCAGAAGATCCCTGCTTGATCTGAGTCATAAATCAACCACTATATGTAGATAAAATCCGTTTTTAATGAGTTTATTTGGGTTCTGGAGACGTTGAGACCTCCTGATGTTCCCACAGCTGATCAAACACGGCCTCAGTAACACCCACGGCTCCGGCCCGGTTCTGGTTCAAGGTGAACCTCAGCAGCCAGACACAACAGTCTGACTTCGTTCTCCGCTCAAGGTTCCTCTGCTTTCTCTTTAAACTCATTCCTCCCTGTCAGAACCAGAGCTGGTTCTGGTTCTGACATGGACCTCCCACCACCCGCTCACTCTAAAAAGGTTCACACAGGAAAAGAGAGACCATCACTCAGAAGTGTCTGTAACGGTTCTGGTTCTGTTCCAGGCTTGTTCCCGGCCATCTTTAACCTGGCCAGTAAGGCAGAGATCAGCAGCAACGCCACATGTGGCGACCCAGAACCAGAGACCTACTGTAAGCTGGTGGAACACGTTCCTGGTCGCAGAATCAAGAACCCACACTGCCCCAAATGTGACGCCAACTCTGTCCTCAATAAAGGTAACAGAACCAGAACCTCTGGGTCCAACTGGGCCCGACACAGGTTCTGGTTCCTTCTTTGGTTCTATGTTCCCTTCTTTGTTTCCTTGTTCCCTTCTTTCTTTCCTTGTTCCCTTGTTTCTGGTTCCTTCTTTGGTTCTATGTTCCCTTGGTTCTGGTTCCTTCTTTCTTTCCTTGTTCCCTTGTTTGTGCTTCCTTCTTTGTTTCTTTGTTTCCTTGTTCCCTTGTTTCTGGTTCATTCTTTGGTTCTATGTTCCCTTCTTTCTTTCCTTGTTCCCTTCTTTCTTTCCTTGTTCCCTTGTTTCTGGTTCCTTCTTTGGTTCTATGTTCCCTTGGTTCTGGTTCCTTCTTTCTTTCCTTGTTCCCTTGTTTGTGCTTCCTTCTTTGTTTCTTTGTTTCCTTCTATGTTCCCTTGTTTCTGGTTCCTTCTTTGGTTCTATGTTCCCTTCTTTGTTTCCTTGTTCCCTTCTTTGTTTCCTTGTTCCCTTGTTTCTGGTTCCTTCTTTCTTTCCTTGTTTCCTTCTTTGTTTCTTTGTTTCCTTGTTCCCTTGTTTCTAGTTCCTTCTTTGTTTCCTTGTTCTCTTCTTTGTTTCCTTATTTGTTTCCTTGTTCACTTGTTTCTGGTTCCTTCTTTGTTTCCTTGTTCCCTTGTTTCTGGTTCCTTCTTTGGTTCTATGTTCCCTTGTTTCTGGTTCCTTCTTTCTTTCCTTGTTCCCTTGTTTCTAGTTCCTTCTTTGTTTACTTGTTCTCTTCTTTGTTTCCTTCTTTGTTTCCTTGTTCACTTGTTTCTGGTTCCTTCTTTCTTTCCTTGTTCCCTTGTTTCTGGTTCCTTCTTTGGTTCTATGTTCCCTTGGTTCTGGTTCCTTCTTTCTTTCCTTGTTCCCTTGTTTGTGCTTCCTTCTTTGTTTCTTTGTTTCCTTCTATGTTCCCTTGTTTCTGGTTCCTTCTTTGGTTCTATGTTCCCTTCTTTGTTTCCTTGTTCCCTTCTTTGTTTCCTTGTTCCCTTGTTTCTGGTTCCTTCTTTGTTTCCTTGTTCCCTTGTTTCTGGTTCCTTCTTTCTTTCCTTGTTTCCTTCTTTGTTTCTTTGTTTCCTTGTTCCCTTGTTTCTGGTTCCTTCTTTGTTTCCTTGTTCTCTTCTTTGTTTCCTTCTTTGTTTCCTTGTTCACTTGTTTCTGGTTCCTTCTTTGTTTCCTTGTTCCCTTGTTTCTGCTTCCTTCTTTGTTTCCTTGTTCCCTTGTTTCTGCTTCCTTCTTTGTTTCCTTGTTCCCTTGTTTGTGCTTCCTTCTTTGTTACTTTGTTTCCTACTTTGTTACCTTGTTCCCTTTGTTCTATTGTTCCCTTCCTTCCCCGTTTCCTTCCTTCCTTGTTTCCTTCCTTCCCTGTTTACCAGAACTAGATCTGAAACACTTACCTGGGCTCAGTGGGCGGGGCTTCAGCTACCAGGAAGTAATACTGCCTTTCTGTGGACAGAACGTCATCCAATCACAAACGCCATTGATGGAACCAATCAGTGGTGGCAGAGTCCGAGCATCAAGAATGGACGCCAGTTTCACTGGATAACCATCACTCTGGATCTGAAACAGGTCAGAACCGCAGCAGTACCCAGAACCTGCACACTGACGTACAGTTACAGCAGGTATCCAACAACCTTCACCTGTCACCGTGGTAACCAATTAGCTTTTGAACATTTCGTATCATATTCCAGCTATTGTGTGTTAATATATTTGCTGCTGCAGATCAGCTTTCTGATCACATGTACTACGTGTCGCCATGACGACATAGAGGGAACAACTGAAGACTATGAACTTCCAATGTGAATCAGAGTCTGTTACCATGGTGATGAGTTCAAGTTAGGATCTGTTTTCTGTCATGAAAATTAAACTCAGAATATAAACTCAGTTGTCACTATTTACCTTACCTTAGCTTAGCATCAAGACTTCAGTAACAAAACGCATTGAAATGTTAGCATCAAAACAATTGGATTGAGACGCTAGTATCAATACAGCAGGTCCTCCGCACTGAAACCATGGAAACAATAACACAGAAAGGTTAGCATTGAGACTGTGACATCAAGGTGTTGGCATTAAAAGGTTAGCGTTGAGATGTTCGCATTGAAACATTACCGTTGAGACATTACCATAGAGATGTAGCATCACCACATTACCATAGAAAGGCTAGCATTGAGAAGTTAGCCTTAGCATGTTTGCATTGAAATGTTAGCATCAAGACATCAGCAGAGAAAGGTTGTCATCAAGACATAAGTATATGATTGTTATTTTTGAGAAGTTGGCATGAAAATGTTAGCATTGAAATGTTAGTGTTGAGATGTTGGCATAGAAATCTTAGCAACCAGACATTATCTTGGAAAACCTAGCATTGAAATGTTAGCATTGAAAGATTAGCATTGATACAATAGCATCGAAATGTTAGCATCAATACATTAACATAGAAAGGTTAGCATCAAGAAATTATCATATAATTGTTAGCTTGAGACGTTGGCATCAAAATGTTAGCATTCAAACCATGGCATCATGAAATAAGCATAGAAAAATTTGCATCCAAACATTAGCATGGAAAGGTTAGCTTTGAAATTTTAGCATCAGGATGTTAGTATTGAAATGTTACCCTCAATACTTTGCCATAGAAAGCCTAACGTTGAGAAGTTAGCATCAGGATGTTCACATTGAAATGTTAGCATTCAAACCTTGGCATCAAGAAATAAGCATAGAAATATTACCATCTAGAAAGTCACATGGAAACGCTAGCATTGAAATGTTAGCATCAGGATGTTAGTATTGAAACAGTAGTATAGACATTTTAGCATTGAGACATTAGCATAGAAAGGCTATAATTGAAATGTTAACATCAGGATGTTAGCATTGAAATGCAAATCAATACATTACTATAGAAAGGCTAGCATTGAGAAGTTAGCATTAAGATGTCCAAATCGTAATGTTAGCATCAAGACATTAGCAAATAAATGTTAGCTTTAAGACGGCATCAAGATGTTATCATTTGAACCTTGGCGTAAAGAAGTAAGCATAGAAAAAGTTAGCTTCAAGGCATTAGCATAGAAATGTTAACATTGAGACATTAGCATAGAAAGGCTATCATTGAGATGTTAACATCAGGATGTTAGCATTGAAATGTTAGCATCAATACATTACCATAGAAAGGCTAGCAGTGAGAAGTTTGCATGAAGACATAAGCATTTAATTGTTAGCTTACAGACGGAATCGGGATGTTAGCATTTGAACCTTGACATAAAAAAGTTAGCATCAAGGTATTAGCATAGAAGATTAGCATCAAGACGTTATCCTGATTTCTCAGGTCATGTGACTTTCTTCATCGTTTCAGATTTTTCAGGTCGCTTACATCATCATCAAAGCAGCCAATTCTCCTCGACCAGGTGAGAACAGCAACGTTTTGTCTGTCCACCTGTCTGTCTACCTGTCTGATTACATTTGTATCTATGATTACCTGTCAGGTAACTGGATCCTTGAACGCTCTCTGGATGGTGTGACCTATGACCCCTGGCAGTACTACGCCATCAGTGACTCAGAGTGTCTGTCTCATTACAACATCCCACCGAGAATGGGACCGCCCACCTACAGGAGCGACACCGAGGTCATCTGTACGTCCTACTACTCCAGACTGAACCCCCTGGAACACGGAGAGGTGAGACAGGCTGTCTACCTGTCTGTCCCTCTTCACCTGTCTGTCTCTGCAGCAGTCTGTGTGAAACCCCGTCTGTCTCACAGATCCACACCTCTCTGATTAACGGCCGTCCCGGAGCCGACGATTTGACCCCTGACCTCTTGAACTTCACCTCGGCTCGTTACATCAGACTGAGACTCCAGCGAATCAGAACGCTCAACGCCGATCTGATGACGTTAAGCGTCCACGACCCGCGAGAAGTCGACCCAATTGTGACCCGTAGGGTAAGACAGGCCTCGCTCTCACAGACGGCGACAGGAAGCTGCTCCGGTCCTCACCTGTCTGCTCTTTCCTCAGTACTATTACTCCATCAAGGATATCTCTGTAGGCGGGATGTGCATCTGCTACGGCCACGCCCAGAGCTGCCCGCTGGACCCGGTTACCAAGGTAACAACACACCTGCTGGGCAGCTGCTCAGGCTACACCTGGATACTGTCAGACAGGTGAGCTAAGCTACTCTCTGTGTGTGTGTTTTAACAGAAACTGAAGTGTGTGTGTGAACACAACACCTGCGGGGAAAACTGTAACCAGTGTTGCCCTGGTTACCATCAGCTGCCGTGGCAAGCAGGAACTCTCTCTGAGGGAAACACCTGTGAAAGTGAGCTAACATAAAACTTAACCTTAAGACTATCTTTGTCTCTGCTTGTCCTTACCTGTCCTGGTTATCTTTCCCTACCTGTCTCTGTCGCAGAGTGTAATTGTCACAACAAAGCCAGCGACTGTTTCTACAATCAGACGGTCTCTGACCTGAGCCTCAGTATAAACCGCCATGGCATCCGCCGGGGGGGCGGAGTCTGCATCAACTGTCAACAAAACACAACCGGGACCAACTGTGAGACCTGCAGGGACGGGTTCTACAGACCAGCTGAGGTGCTGACACAGTCAGCCAGTCGTCAAGGACACTTCTGGAAATATTTATGGGTTCTGCTGTTATATCATTCTGTTATATTTTTATAATTTTCATAATGTCTGTCTGCAGGTGTCTCCGTACTCTGACTTCCCCTGTGTGGAGTGTAACTGTGACCTGAGAGGATCCAAATCATCGGTGTGCCGTAAAGACAACACAGATCCAGGTACCCCTGATTGGTCCTGAGAGAATGGTGTCGGCTCTCAGGTGTAAAGCCACACGATACTGCCCACATGGTACTGACCTCATGGTACCGACCTTTGGTAACACCCTTCCAGTCTCGCCCCTATGGTATCACCTTTTGGTACCGCCCTCAAGGTACCACCCTCAAAGTACCGCCCTGATAGTACTATCCTCAAGGTACCGCCCTGATAGTACTATCCTTAAGGTACCGCCTTGATAGTACTATCCTCAAGGTACCGCCCTGATAGTATTCAATTCAATTCAATTCAGTTTATTTATATAGCGCCATTTCACAACAGATGTCATCTCAAGGCACTTTACAAAAAGAGTTATTACAATACAATGTTTAGTGTAGAAATTACAGAACCACAGAAGATTGCGTCGTGGAATTCTCAGCAATCCCTCATACTGAGCAAGCATGCAGCGACAGTGGGAAGGAAAAACTCCCTTTTAACAGGAAGAAACCTCCGGCAGAACCAGGCTCAGCACAAGCGGTTATCTGCCGCGACCGTCTGTGGCTTGGAGAATACATAACAGAGACACAGAAAGAGCAATAGAACTGATGCAGAAGTTTGTTGCAGGACGTGGAGAATTTTCCGTCACTGCAATGCCATCTTAGTCAGGGTCGTCAAGCAGGGCTAATCCGGAGCACCTACTATAATAGAAAACAGGTTAGTGCTTGAATTGACAGCACATCATGCAGTTGGGGAGAAGTAGGAGAGAAAGTAGGAACAGACCCTAATAATGTCCTCCAACAGCCTAGCCTAAAGCAGCATAGCTACTAACATTAACCTGTCTCCTAGCTACTAGGAGACCTGGCTACCAACACTCTGTCTGAGTCCTCCTGACCCGTGGACGGTGTAGGGCCGGTAACGGCCCCCGTCATGCCGGGGTCTTCTCGGAGTCGGGTTGTTTGAGAATGCAGCCCAAAGTGGGTGGTAAACTCCATCTAAGGCTAAATACCGGCACGAGACCGATAGTCGACAACTATCTTAAGGAAAAATAGACAGAACTGAGAGGACAGAGTTGAAGAGGGCGAGAAACGTTTAAGAGATAAACGGGTGGGGTCCGCACAGTCTGCCCGGGGGATTCAACCCGGCAGGTAATGGGCGGCCGCACTGTGCGGGAGGATCCCCTTGAGGGACCTCTCTCCGGCGCTGGCTGGCCCCTGTGGGGCACATTTCTTCCGCGGCGGTAAGCCGCGACCGGCTCCGGATCTTTACCTGGCTTACATTAATCTATCTCTACCTAGCTACTCTACCTCTTCCTATCTCTTCCTAACTTTTGACACTCTGCCTGACTACTAACATTAACCTGTCTCTTCCTATCTACCTGTCTGACCTGACTCTAACTACCTATAAACATATCTCTAACTGTAAGCTTTGTCAAAGAGGAAAGTACTATCCTTAAGGTACCCCCCTGATAGCACTATCCTTAAGGTACCCCCCTGATAGTACTATCCTTAAGGTACCGCCCTGATAGTACTATCCTCAAAGTACCCCCCTGATAGTACTATCCTTAAGGTACCGCCCTGATAGTACTATCCTCAAAGTACCCCCCTGATAGTACTATCCTTAAGGTACCGTCCTGATAATACTATCCTCAAAGTACCCCCCTGATAGTACTATCCTTAAGGTACCGCCCTGATAGTACTATCCTCAAGTACCGCCCTGATAGTACTATCCTTAAGGTACCGCCCTGATAATACTATCCTTAAGGTACCGCCCTGATAGTACTATCCTTAAGGTACCGCCCTGATAGTACTATCCTCAAAGTACCCCCCTGATAGTACTATCCTTAAGGTACCGCCCTGATAGTACTATCCTTAAGGTACCGCCCTGATAGTACTATCCTTAAGGTACCGCCCTGATAGTACTATCCTCAAAGTACCCCCCTGATAGTACTATCCTTAAGGTACCGCCCTGATAGTACTATCCTTAAGGTACCGCCCTGATAGTACTATCCTTAAGGTACCGCCCTGATAGTACTATCCTTAAGGTACCGCCCTGATAGTACTATCCTCAAAGTACCCCCCTGATAGTACTATCCTTAAGGTACCGCCCTGATAGTACTATCCTCAAAGTACCCCCCTGATAGTACTATCCTTAAGGTACCGCCCTGATAGTACTATCCTTAAGGTACCGCCCTGATAGTACTATCCTCAAAGTACCCCCCTGATAGTACTATCCTTAAGGTACCGCCCTGATAGTACTATCCTCAAAGTACCCCCCTGATAGTACTATCCTTAAGGTACCGCCCTGATAATACTATCCTTAAGGTACCGCCCTGATAGTACTATCCTTAAGGTACCGCCCTGATAGTACTATCCTTAAGGTACCCCCTGATAGTACTATCCTTAAGGTACCGCCCTGATATACTATCCTTAAGGTACCGCCCTATAGTACTATCCTTAAGGTACCGCCCTGATATACTATCCTAGTACCCGATAGTACTATCCTTAAGGTACCGCCCTGATAGTACTATCCTCAAGTACCCCCTGATAGTACTATCCTTAAGGTACCGCCCTGATAGTACTATCCTTAAGGTACCGCCCTGATAGTACTATCCTTAAGGTACCCCCCTGATAGTACTATCCTTAAGGTACCGCCCTGATAGTACTATCCTTAAGGTACCGCCCTGATAGTACTATCCCAAAGTACCCCCTTATAGTACTATCCTTAAGGTACCGCCCTGATAGTACTATCCTCAAAGTACCCCCCTGATAGTACTATCCTTAAGGTACCGCCCTGATAGTACTATCCTCAAAGTACCCCCCTGATAGTACTATCCTTAAGGTACCGCCCTGATAATACTATCCTTAAGGTACCGCCCTGATAGTACTATCCTTAAGGTACCGCCCTGATAGTACTATCCTCAAAGTACCCCCCTGATAGTACTATCCTCAAAGTACCTGTTTCCTGATAGTACTATCCTAAGTGTTTTGCCTGATAGTACTATTTAAGGTACCGCCCTATATACTATCCTTAAGGTACCGCCCTGATAGTACTATCCTTAAGGTACCGCCCTGATAGTACTATCCTTAAAGTACCGCCCTGATAGTACTATCCTTAAGGTACCGCCCTGAATACTATCCTTAAGTACCCCCTGATAGTACTATCCTTAAGTACCGCCCTGATAGTACTATCCTCAAACCCCCCTGATAGTACTATCCTTAAGGTACCGCCCTGATATACTATCCTCAAAGTACCCCCCTGATAGTACTATCCTTAAGGTACCGCCCTGATAATACTATCCTTAAGTACCGCCCTGATAGTACTATCCTTAAGGTACCGCCCTGATAGTACTATCCTCAAAGTACCCCCCTGATAGTACTATCCTTAAGATACCGCCCTGATAGTACTATCCTTAAGGTACCGCCCTGATAGTACTATCCTCAAGGTACCGCCCTGATAATACTATCCTCAAGGTACCGCCCTGATAGTACTATCCTTAAGGTACCGCCCTGATAGTACTATCCTCAAAGTACCCCCCTGATAGTACTATCCTTAAGATACCGCCCTGATAGTACTATCCTCAAAGTACCCCCCTGATAGTACTATCCTTAAGGTACCGCCCTGATAGTACTATCCTTAAGGTACCGCCCTGATAGTACTATCCTTAAGGTACCGCCCTGATAGTAACGCCCTCTCTGTGCCATCCTCAACGTACCGCCCTGACAGTAGCACTCTGACAGTACTATCCTCACTGTACAACCCTGACAGTTCGGCCCTCACGGTGTCGCTCTGTGTGTTTGTCCAGGTGTGTCCGCAGGTCAGTGTCAGTGCAAGGAGGGGTTCTCGGGTCAGCGCTGTGATCGCTGTGCGTTCGGGTTCAGAGATTTTCCTCGGTGCGTCCGCTGTGAGTGTAACCTGGCAGGAAGCACCAACAGCGACCCCTGTAGCCCCTGTACCTGCAAGGTAAACTCCGCTCCTACCTGTAGCAGATGTCTCTGTAGACGTTGGTGACTTTCTGACCTGTGCTTGGCCCTCAGATGAATGCGATGGGCGCCAACTGTGATAAGTGCAAACCGGGATTTTACAACCTGCAGCAGGAGAACCCTCTGGGCTGCTCTGACTGTTTCTGTTTCGGTGTTTCTGATGTCTGCCAGAGTTCTCCTTGGTCCATCTCTCAGGTAATATGCCACACCGCAGCCTGGTTCTGACCCATCTCACCTCTGCAAGCATTAAGGCTTTTCTTATGGGACTTGGTGTTCAGGTGTTGCTTTCAGATGCCGTCCTCCAACCCTCCGATCACATCCAGGCTGCGCTGGTCGTCCATGGAAATGACCTCAGCATTCCCAGCAACGCTTCTTCTACTGCAGTCCACAAACACGGGTTCTGGTGGACGGCGCCCAGCGCTTTCCTTGGCAATAAGGTCAGCCGGGATGCCCCACCCCTAAATCAGACGCTGGTTTCTGCTCCCATATCTGCTAAATGTTTGCCTGTCTGTAGCTGGTGTCCTACGGAGGACGGTTCCTCTTCTCGGTGGTTTATGACGTCCCCCTGGACAACGAGGACCAGACCCTACCCGTCCTCTCTGATGTCATCATGGAGGTGAGAACGAGCATTCCAACTAACTCTCACTGTCTTCAGACATGAAGACCAGTCCACCCAGACTTTAACTCCCTGTTACGTCCCTCGTTTCCAGGGTAACGGTCGGACACTTCGTCTCTCGCCTCCCCTGCTCCTCTTCCTGTCTCCGCTGGCAGAACAGCTGGTCTCCGTGGAGATGTTTCCCCAGCGGTTTGTGGACGATCAAAGCGTTGCTCCGATAACCCGAGACGACCTGCTGCTGGTTCTGACCGACCTGTCCTCACTGTCCGTCCGGGTTCACCTGAACACTTCTGCTGAGGGACAGATACGGTGAGGAAAGGTTCTGGTGGGTCCAGAGGAGGTTCTGCTGGAGAAAAACTCTCACTGTCGTGTCTTCTGCTACTCTCCAGACTTGCCTCGGTCTCTCTGGACGTCGCAGATTCCGGGTCAGGTTCTAGTGGTCGGGCTGTCGCCGTGGAGACGTGTGAATGTCCATTGGGTTACGGCGGAACCTCCTGTGAGGTCAGCAGACTCTGGAACTTCTGGTTCCTCTCCAGGTGGACGGTTCTGCTGTGGAGACGTGACTAACCCAGGCTGTTGTGTTCCAGGTGTGTCTACCTGGGTTCTACCGAGTAGGCGGGGTTCTTTTTGGAGGAAACTGCATGCAGTGTGAATGTAACGGCCGCTCCACCCAGTGTGACGTCAGTGGGGTCTGTGAGGTGAGTATGAACTACTCAGCAGCAGGTTAGCCCCACCTGGAGTCAGCTGACCAATCACCTGTCTGCCTCAGGGCTGCACCCACAACACTACCGGCCCCCACTGTGACCAGTGCCTTCCTGGTTTCTACGGTGACCCAACCAAGGAAGACTGTCAGCCGTGTCCTTGTCCTCTAACAGTGCCGTCCAACAGGTTTGTCCCACCTATGGGCTTCAGTTCCACCTGTCAGCTTCAGTCTCACCTGCCACATTTAGTCTCACCTGTCTGCTTCAGTTTCAGTCCCACCTGTGTCCTGGATTCATCTGGAAACGTGTCGTGTGACCAATGCCAACATGGATACACAGGTTCAAACTGTGAGAGGTGAGCATCCCAGATGGGCTTGCTGATTGGTCGCTAGACGAAAGGACTTCCTGTAACTGCTTATGCAATTCTCCAGGTGTGCCAGCGGTTTCTACGGCGACCCACAGGTAGTGGGTGGGGCTTGTGTGAGGTGTGAGTGTAACGGCAACGTTAACGTCAGCGATGCCGGATACTGTGATACTCTGACTGGGGAATGTCTGCGTTGCGTCGGCAACACGGCAGGAAAACATTGTGATGTGTGCCGTCATGGTTACTATGGAGACGCAGTCCTTGCCAAGGACTGTAAAGGTACGTTTTTATTCCCTCAGCTCTGTCTGACAGGCCAGAGAGTTCTAGAAGCCGTAGTCAAAACATTGAAACCAGGAAATGAAACGGGAAGGAGTTATGAATTATGGGAGGGGCCATAATGTGACATCATTGACAGTGGGCGGGTCTTTCTCTTGCAGACTGTGGCTGTGATGTCAAAGGCTCTTTGTCCAGTGTTTGTGACAACACAACAGGTCAGTGTCTGTGCAGAGAGAAAGTGACGGGACGCACCTGTGACCGCTGCCAGGTAGCACACACACACACACACACGCACACACACACACACACACACACACGCTGACCAGGTAGACGAGTGAGTGGGTTGGTTTTTGTTTCCAGTCGGGTTTCTTCGGGCTTCACAGTGGGCGGGGCTGTAAGCCCTGCAGCTGCAGCCAATCAGGATCCGTCTCTGAGTCATGTGACGAGGACGGCCAGTGCCGCTGCATAGAGGGCGTGGCTGGACTCAAGTGTGATCGCTGTAGCCGTGGTTACTATGGTTACCGTGGCAGTAACTGCACAGGTAAACGGTGCGACAGTCTGTCTGCGAATCGTTTTTCCGCTGCTGCCGTCTCATTGGCCGCTGTCTGATCTCCCAGCATGCACCTGTGATCACACCGGTGGAAACTGTGACCCCGATAGCGGAGAGTGCGTCTGCCCCCCCAACACAGAGGGAGATACCTGTGACAGGTGTGAGGCAGGTTACTGGGGTCACGACCTCAGCACAGGATGCAAGGTATACACACACACACACACTGCGTCACCTGCACACACCTGGGACAGGTGAGCGCTCATCATCACCTGTGTCCCTCCAGCCGTGCAGCTGCAACTCTGCAGGAAGCTCCGCCCCCCAGTGTCACCTGCTCAGCGGCCAGTGTCCCTGCAGGGAGGGCTTCTCTGGCAGGTCATGTGACCGCTGTGCTCCTGGTTACTACGGTTACCCAGAATGCTCGGCGTGCGGCTGCGACGTGGCGGGAACCGATGAGACGTTCTGCAATAAAACCCTCGGTGTGTGTGAGTGCGGACGGACCGGAGAGTGTGTGTGCAAGGTAAGAACCAGAACCAGAACCGGCTACAGGTGACTAGCGATGGTTAGTGATGTCACTGTTACCTGTGCTCAGCCCGGCGTGTCGGGTCGGCGCTGTGAGGAGTGTGTCTCCGGCTGGTTCGCTCTGTCCGACCAGAACCCAGATGGATGTTCTAGATGTTTCTGTTCTGGGCTGAGCAGAGACTGTGAGGAGCAGGGAGGCCTCAGCAGAGTCCCAGTGAGTACTACAGGAGTATTACCTCAGTACTACACTAGTACACAGATGTAGTACTACACTAATAAAATGTCCCCCAACAGATCAGCGTCGGTCGCGCTCCAGACGTCTTGTCATTGGTCAGTCTTTCCAGCCTGCAGAGTGTAATATCTGGAGTCTACCAGCAGAGCGGCGAAATGCTGCTTGACACCCGCCAGTTGAACAGCAGTGGGCTCGCTGGCCCCCTCTACTGGAGACTTCCATCCCGACTCGAAGGGAACCAGGTAAAGGTGGGGTTTATAAAGCTCTGATGGGTTAGTTTATGATCTGATGGTTCCCATGACGACAGGACATCCTATAATTCACTCAGTTATGTTAACTGCCAGCGCCCCCTGCTGGCTCACGTTTCACTAGCATCGTACATGATCGTATTTCTCCGTACTTATTGAAATACTCGCCTTTACATCTACGTACTTATTGAAGTACTTAGCTGTATTTCTGCGTACTTATTGAAGTACTCGCCTTTATTTCTGCATACTTATTGAAGTACTCGCCTGTATTTCTGCGTACTTATTGAAGTACTCGCCTGTATTTCTGTGTACTTATTGAAGTACTCGCCTGTATTTCTGTGTACTTATTGAAGTACTCGCCTGTATTTCTGCGTACTTATTGAAGTACTCGCCTGTATTTCTGCGTACTTATCAAAGTATTTCCCTGTATTTCTGTGTACTTATTGAAGTACTCGCCTGTATTTCTGCGTACTTATTGAAGTACTCGCCTGTATTTCTGCGTACTTATTGAAGTACTCGCCTGTATTTCTGCGTACTTACTGAAGTATTCGTCTGTATTTCTGTACAGATGATGTCATACGGCGGCTTGCTCTCTTACATCATCACTTTCTACGCTGAGGACGGCTCAGGACCGTCCAATCAGGAGCCTCAGGTGCTGATGAGGGGCGGGACCCTGAGGAAGCACACTATATACACAGACGTGGTTGCTCCTAGCAACGGCATCAGTACAAAGCATGACATCAGGCTGATAGAGGTGAGCAGCAAGGCATTGTGGGAAACATCCAGAACTACTGAGGTGGCGCCTGGTTCTGATTGGTTCTGTGTCACAGCTGGAGTGGAAGTACTTTAACTCGGTGTCTCAGAGGGCAGTGACGCGTGAGGACTTCCTGTCTGTCCTCAGTAACATCCAGGACATCCTGGTGAAGGCGTCCTACGGAACCGGCCTGCAGCAGAGCAGGTACACTAACACAGATTCTGTTCTGCTGCTGATATCGCTTCACTTACCCTGAAACACTTTCCTGGTTCTTCCTGAAGGATTTCTAACGTCACCGTGGAGACGGCTGTGAGGGCGGAGCCAGGTGACCCTCAGGAAAAGGCCAGGCTGATTGAGTCCTGTCTCTGTCCACCTGGATACAGCGGCCTGTCCTGTCAGGTAATCATCAGTATGCATAATAACAGAACCTCCCAGAACCCGACCAGATCCTCATCAGAACCTCAACGTTCTTCTGAACAGAATGAGTTTTTTTCTGTCCAGCAAAACGATGGATGAGACATAAAAACATCCAGACAACATCAGGATATCTGACCTGTCTGTCTCTCACCTGTCTGTCTCTAACCCATCTGTCTCTAAACTGTCTGTTTCTGACCCATCTGTCTCTAAACTGTCTGTCTCTAACCCATCTGTCTCTAAACTGTCTGTTTCTGACCCATCTGTCTCTAACCTGTCTGTCTCTAGCCCGTCGGTCTCTAACCTTTCTGTCTCTAACCTTTCTGTCTCTAACCAGTCTGTCTCTAACCCGTCGGTCTCTAACCCGTCGGTCTCTAACCTGTCTGTCTCTAACCCGTCGGTCTCTAACCCGTCTGTCTCTAACCTGTCTGTCTCTAACCTGTCTGTCTCTAACCTGTCTTACGAACCCATCGGTCTCTAACCTGTCTGTCTCTAACCCGTCGGTCTCTAACCAGTCTGTCTCTAACCCGTCTGTCTCTAACCTGTCTGTCTCTAACCTGTCTGTCTCTAACCCGTCGGTCTCTAACCTGTCTGTCTCTAACCCATCGGTCTCTAACCTGTCTGTCTCTAACCTGTCTGTCTCTAACCTGTCGGTCTCTAACCCGTGTGTCTCTAACCTGTCTGTCTCTAACCCGTCTGTCTCTAACCTGTCTGTCTCTAACCTGTCTGTCTCTAACCTGTCTGTCTCTAACCCGTCTGTCTCTAACCTGTCTGTCTCTAACCCGTCGGTCTCTAACCCGTCTGTCTCTAATCTGTCTGTCTCTAACCTGTCTGTCTCTAACCCGTCGGTCCCTAACCTGTCTGTCTCTAACCTGTCTGTCTCTAACCCGTAGGTCCCTAACCTGTCTGTCTCTAACCTGTCTGTCTCTAACCTGTCTGTCTCTAACCTGTCTTACGAACCCATCGGTCTCTAACCCGTCTGTCTCTAACCTGTCGGTCTCTAACCCGTCGGTCTCTAACCCGTCTGTCTCTAACCTGTCTGTCTCTAACCCGTCTGTCTCTAACCTGTCTGTCTCTAACCTGTCTGTCTCTAACCCGTCGGTCTCTAACCTGTCTGTCTCTAACCCGTCGGTCTCTAACCTGTCTGTCTCTAACCTGTCTGTCTCTAACCTGTCGGTCTCTAACACGTGTGTCTCTAACCTGTCTGTCTCTAACCCGTCTGTCTCTAACCCGTCTGTCTCTAACCTGTCTGTCTCTAACCCGTCTCTGTCTCTAACCTGTCTGTCTCTAACCTGTCTGTCTCTAACCCGTCTGTCTCTAACCTGTCTGTCTCTAACCTGTCTGTCTCTAACCCGTCTCTCTAACCTGTCTGTCTCTAACCTGTCTGTCTCTAACCTGTCTGTCTCTAACCCGTCTGTCTCTAACCTGTCTGTCTCTAACCCGTCTGTCTCTAACCTGTCTGTCTCTAACCCGTCTGTCTCTAACCCGTCTGTCTCTAACCTGTCTGTCTCTAACCTGTCTGTCTCTAACCCGTCTGTCTCTAACCTTCTGTCTCTAACCTGTCTGTCTCTAACCCGTAGGTCCTAACCTGTCTGTCTCTAACCTGTCTGTCTCTAACCTGTCTGTCTCTAACCGTCTTACGAACCCATCGGTCTCTAACCGTCTGTCTCTAACCTGTCGGTCTCTAACCCGTCGGTCTCTAACCCGTCTGTCTCTAACCTGTCTGTCTCTAACCGTCTGTCTCTAACCTGTCTGTCTCTACCTGTCTGTCTCTAACCGTCGGTCTCTAACCTGTCTGTCTCTAACCCGTCGTCTCTAACCTGTCTGTCTCTAACCTGTCTGTCTCTAACCTGTCTGTCTCTAACCCGTCTGTCTCTAACCTGTCTGTCTCTAACCCGTCTGTCTCTAACCTGTCTGTCTCTAACCTGTCTGTCTCTAACCCGTCGGTCTCTAACCTGTCTGTCTCTAACCCGTCTGTCTCTAACCCGTCTGTCTCTAACCTGTCTGTCTCTAACCTGTCTGTCTCTAACCCGTCTGTCTCTAACCTGTCTGTCTCTAACCCGTCTGTCTCTAACCTGTCTGTCTCTAACCCGTCGGTCTCTAACCTGTCTGTCTCTAACCCGTCGGTCCCTAACCTGTCTGTCTCAAACCCGTCGGTCTCTAACCTGTCTGTCTCTAACCCGTCTCTCTGCAGGAGTGTGCAGCAGGGTTTTTCCGGCAGCCTCATTCAGAGCTCCAGCCTCAGACTTTAAGGTCGATGACGTTTCCTCCCTGTGTTCCGTGTCGCTGCAACAACCACAGTGATTCCTGTGACCCAGAGACTGGAGTCTGTCAGGTAAGTTCTGATTGGATCAGCCTTTCAGAAATGGCGCCCTCTGCTGCTGATTCATTAGAAATTCCTCATGTTTGTTCAGGACTGTCAGCATCACACTAGCGGGGAGCGATGTAACGTCTGTGGTCCAGGTTACTACGGCAACATCATTGGTTCTGTCAACGACTGTTCTCTGTGTGCCTGCCCCCTAGTGGACAATAGGTAAACTACACCTTGGTGCTTCATGCCCCGTTGTTACCCTGGTGCTCTGGTTTCAGCTCTTTAACGTGTCGGTTCTCTAGTTTCAGTATTTTAACGAGCCGGTTCTCTAGTCTCAGTATCTTAACGAGCTGGTTCTCTAGTTTCAGTATCTTAACGAGCTGGTTCTCTACTCCCAGTATCTTAACGAGCCGGTTCTCTAGTTTCAGTATCTTAACGAGCCGGTTCTCTAGTTTCAGTATCTTAACAAGCCGGTTCTCTAGTCTCAGTATCTTAACGAGCTGGTTCTCTAGTCCCAGTATCTTAACGAGACGGTTCTCTAGTTTCAGTATCTTAACGAGCTGGTTCTCTGGTCTCAGTATCTTAACGAGCTGGTTCTCTAGTCCCAGTATCTTAACGAGCTGGTTCTCTAGTCCCAGTATCTTAACGAGCTGGTTCTCTAGTCTCAGTATCTTAACGAGCCGGTTCTCTAGTCTCAGTATCTTAACGAGCCGGTTCTTTAGTTTCAGTATCTTAACGAGCTGGTTCTCTAGTTTCAGTATCTTAACGAGCCGGTTCTCTAGTCCCAGTATCTTAACGAGCCGGTTCTCTAGTCCCAGTATCTTAACGAGCCAGTTCTCTAGTCCCAGTATCTTAACGAGCCGGTTCTCTAGTCTCAGTATCTTAACGAGCCGGTTCTCTAGTTTCAGTATCTTAACGAGCCGGTTCTCTAGTTTCAGTATCTTAACGAGCCGGTTCTCTAGTCCCAGTATCTTAACGAGCGGGTTCTCTAGTTTCAGTATCTTAACGAGCCGGTTCTCTAGTCTCAGTATCTTAACGAGCTGGTTCTCTAGTTTCAGTATCTTAACGAGCTGGTTCTCTACTCCCAGTATCTTAACGAGCCGGTTCTCTAGTTTCAGTATCTTAACGAGCCGGTTCTCTAGTTTCAGTATCTTAACAAGCCGGTTCTCTAGTCTCAGTATCTTAACGAGCTGGTTCTCTAGTCCCAGTATCTTAACGAGACGGTTCTCTAGTTTCAGTATCTTAACGAGCTGGTTCTCTGGTCTCAGTATCTTAACGAGCTGGTTCTCTAGTCCCAGTATCTTAACGAGCTGGTTCTCTAGTCCCAGTATCTTAACGAGCTGGTTCTCTAGTCTCAGTATCTTAACGAGCCGGTTCTCTAGTCTCAGTATCTTAACGAGCCGGTTCTTTAGTTTCAGTATCTTAACGAGCCGGTTCTCTAGTTTCAGTATCTTAACGAGCCGGTTCTCTAGTCCCAGTATCTTAACGAGCGGGTTCTCTAGTTTCAGTATCTTAACGAGCCGGTTCTCTAGTTTCAGTATCTTAACGAGCCGGTTCTCTAGTCCCAGTATCTTAACGAGCCGGTTCTCTAGTCCCAGTATCTTAACGAGCCGGTTCTCTAGTCCCAGTATCTTAACGAGCCGGTTCTCTAGTCTCAGTATCTTAACGAGCCGGTTCTCTAGTTTCAGTATCTTAACGAGCCGGTTCTCTAGTCCCAGTATCTTAACGAGCCGGTTCTCTAGTCCCAGTATCTTAACGAGCCGGTTCTCTAGTCTCAGTATCTTAACGAGCCGGTTCTCTAGTTTCAGTATCTTAACGAGCCGGTTCTCTAGTTTCAGTATCTTAACGAGCCGGTTCTCTAGTCCCAGTATCTTAACGAGCGGGTTCTCTAGTCCCAGTATCTTAACGAGCCGGTTCTCTAGTCTCAGTATCTTAACGAGCCGGTTCTCTAGTTTCAGTATCTTAACGAGCCGGTTCTCTAGTTTCAGTATCTTAACGAGCCGGTTCTCTAGTCCCAGTATCTTAACGAGCCGGTTCTCTAGTCTCAGTATCTTAACGAGCCGGTTCTCTAGTTTCAGTATCTTAACGAGCCGGTTCTCTAGTTTCAGTATCTTAACGAGCCGGTTCTCTAGTCCCAGTATCTTAACGAGCGGGTTCTCTAGTTTCAGTCCTACCTGTGTGTCTGATGGAACTCTGGGAGGTTTCCGTTGCACTTCCTGCCTACCTGGATATGAAGGCAGACATTGTGAGAGGTGAGGTTTTACCTGGAGAAATAACCAGACTTACCTGCTGTGACATCACTGTGACATCACACGGGCGTGTCCTCCTCCAGGTGTTCTGCTGGTTACCATGGCAACCCTACCCTTCCGGGCGGGGTTTGTTTGCTCTGCGGCTGCAGTGGGTGGGGCTCCCTCCATCAGGTGTGTGACGAAATCACAGGACAGTGTGAGTGCAAGCCCGGGGTCAAAGGTCAGTCGTGTGACGTGTGTGAGGAGCGCTTTGTCCTGGAGCAGGAGGAGTGTGTGTGTGAGTACCCCCTAACACACACACACACACACACAAGTTTAACGCTGATTGTTATCACTAGCGGCGTCCTGTCTTTCTCTGACAGCTTGTGATGACGGCTGCACCTTCGTTCTACTTGATGACCTGGAAAGACTTGAGGACCACTTCCTGTCTGTAAACCTTGGTGCCGTTGCCATGGCGCCGTACAGACAGCTGGTGCTGTTGGAGAATCGGACCCAAAACTTCAAGGTAAACAACCATCATCACCTTCTCCTTTGCTGAGCTGCAGACCTGCATTCTGAGAACAAAGTTCTCTGTTAGGAACTTATGGAACAATCAGATCTCTGATGTACGATGGAGCTGATTATTAAGGGCTTTATACGTAAGGAGGAGGATCTTAAAGTCTATTCTGGATTTAACAGGGAGCCAATGGAGAGAAGCCAAAACAGGAGAAATGTGATCTTTCTTTTTAATATTCATCAGAACTCTTGCTGCAGCATTTTTGATCAACTGAAGGCTTTTAATTGTATTTTGTGGACTTCCTGATAATAAGGAATTACAGTAGTCCAGCCTTGAAGTAACAAATGCATGGACTAGTTTCTCTGCATCACTCCTGGACAGGATGTTTCTAATTTTAGCAATATTCCTGAGGTGAAAGAAAGAAATCCTAGAAACCTGTTTAATATGAGATTTAAATGTCATGTCTTGGTCAAAAATTACACCGAGGTTCTTTACATTATTACCAGAGGCCAAATTAATGCCATCCAGATGAAGTGATTGATTTAACAGTTTCCTTTTTAAAGGTTATGGTCCAAAGACAACAACTTCTGTGTGTCTGAATTTAAAAGTAGAAAATTCAGAGTCATCCAGGTTTTTATGTCTTCATGCTTGTAATCTACCTAACTGATTGGTTTCATCAGGTTTTATGGATAAATATAATTGTGTATCATCAGCATAACTGTGGAAATTCATTCCATGTTGTCTAATTATTTTACCAATTGGAAGCATATATATAGTAAAGAGAATCGGTCCAAGCACAGAACCCTGTGGTACTCCACAAGTAACCCTTGAGTGTGAAGATGATTTATCATTGACATGAACAAACTGGAATCTGTTGGACAGATATGATCTAAACCAGCCTAGTGCTGTTCCCTTTATCCCTACAACATGTTGGAGCCTTTCTAAGAGAATATTATGATCGACTGTGTCAAAAGCAGCACTGAGATCTAACAAGACCAGAACCGTCACAGATCCATTATCTGAGGCCATTAGAATATCATTAGTAACTTTTACCAGTACTGTTTCAGTGCTATGATCAGCTCTAAAACCTGACTGAAATTCCTCAAACAGGTTGTTGCTGTTTAGATGCTCACATACTTGATTAGCAACTATTTTCTCAAGAATTTTGGATAAGAAAGGAAGGTTAGATATAGGTCTGTAGTTAGCTAAATCATCTTGATCCAGGGAGGGTTTCTTAAGTAAAGGTTTAATTACAGCAACCTTAAATTCCTGAGGCACATATCTATTTATTAAAGATAGATTCATCATGTCTAGGATAGGGCCAGTAACCAGAGGGAACACTTCCTTAAATAATTTGGTTGGTATTGGGTCTAACATACAAGTTGAGGGTTTAGATTAATCTAATATTTGTGATAATTCAGAAAGTTCAACAGAATCAAAAAGGTACAGACATAAACATGGTTCTACAGTTCTCTCTGATACTGCCTCATTTACTGAAAGAGAGTTAATCATGTTTGGGAGAATGCCAATTATTTTATTCTTTATAGAATTTATATTACTTATGAAGAATCCCATAAAGTCATCACTACTGAGAGAAGGGAGAATATTTGGCTCAACAGAGATATGACTCTGTGTCGACCAGAATCTCCTGCTGGACTGTTGTTGACTTGCATCTTGTTTTCTCTCCAGGCTGAGATTTCTGCAAACAGAACTGTAGCTTCACACCTGTCCATTTTGGATGAGGACCTACTACACCTGACCTCTGACATCAGCACCCTGCAGCAGCAGGTAGACACATCTGGCCGGTTTCACTACAACATCCAGGGAGGTGAAGAAAGTAAACCTTCAGACAACCAACCAATCAGCTAGAACATGATCCAACTATGCAGCAGTAGACCCTTTAAATCTGAGCAGAAATCAGTTAAATAATGATCCAAACACTGAAACGTTCAGACAACTAACCCTCCAGATAATAAACCAATGAGGAACTCCTGTGGCAACATCCTGGTTGGTTGGGGCTATGGCAGAGGAGTTACAGGTTCTGTTTTTCTGTGTGCTGATTGGCCAGGTGACACGTCTACCTGAGAGCCTGATGGACCTTCTGAACTCCACCAACAGCAGCTGGTCCCTCAGTGAGCTGCTGCTGGAGCGCATCAGCAGCCTGCAAGACAAGATTCAGGGTAAAGAACCACGGCAGGGCTGCAATAATAATAGTTATTATTGTTGTTAATATTATTATTAAAATGATAGTAATGATAATAATAGTATTAATAATGATTATTATGATGATGATGATAGTAGGTATAACAATAATGATAATAATAATGATAATAATAATAATAATAATAATAATAATAATAATAATAATAATAATAAAAAATAATAATAATAGACCCTGGTTGTGGGTCAGGGAGAAAAACAGAAAGTAGACCACAGAGTCCATGTAGGAGAAGATCTGAGCTTCAACTAAAACCTCTGACCTGTGATTGGTGCAGTGCTGCAGGGGGAGGCGGAGCATCTGAAACAGACCAATGAGGACGAGTTGAATGAGGGCAACACCACACGTCTGCTGGAGGAGGCGGGGTCAATGCTGCAAACTATCAAAGGCGTGAACTTTACAGCGGGCAAGTCAGCAGCCAATCAGGAGCTCAGGTGTGTCTCATGTTGTCCAATCAGAATCTGTCCAGCCGCCTTCTCCTCATCCTCACTCTCTCTCTCTCTTTCTCCAGCTCCTCCGAGTCTCTGGTCGAGTCGGTGCGGCTGGATCTGCTGTCCAGGTGGGCTGCAGGTGAAGACAGGCTCCGCCTCCTCAACACCTCCCTCGGCGTCGCCATGACAACACTGCAGCACGCCAGCACTCACCTTGGTGAAGCAGCAGAGAGAAACGCGGAAACACACAAACTCCTGGATGCTGCCGGCGCTCTGCAGCGCCACCAGCAGGTGAGGACATGCAGCAGCAGACGACCCTCCAGGATCCCGATGGGAACGCGCCACGATGTCACATTCAAGGACTCGTTAGGTCCTACCGACCAAGTCCCACAACGATTCCTGCAGTCCAAGTCAAGTCCTTATCACCTGAGAGCGAGTCGAAAATAACAGAGCAGGGTGGAAATATATATATATATATATATATATATATATATGGTGAAACCAGACGTGGTTCAATGCCCCCATGCTAGCACCAAGCTAACAGTAGCATGTGCAAAACAATAAAATATGCTTAAGAGCAAAAAATATTAAATAATCATAGTACTGTGTTGGAAAAATGAATCAAAATTTAATCGATTCACAATTCAAATTCACAACTTTTTTATAGCTAAAATAGGAAGGAAAAGTCATGGCGGCCATTTTAAGTCTGGTGTCTGAAATGGTTAATACAGTTTCCCCTGGTGAATCTTCACTCATCCCGTGTTAAGTCTGTGAATAACAGTTATATAATTAAGATAACAACTGAAAAAACGTTTTTAATAGCACTGACTTATTTCTATATCAAACTGGATCAGCCCTACATAGTCAACACTTTGCCTCTATGCTAAGAAAGGATTTAGGAATTTATAAACTATGTCCAGTAATCTGATCTAATATAACAAGCTAACATTAGCATCGGCTACATGCTACGTTTATCATGTCTGAGTCAGAGTGCTATTATATTATGTTATGTTTGTCGTTTAATCTGACCTGATATAACATGCTAACATTAGCATCGGCTACATGCTACGTTTATCATGTCTGAGTCAGAGTGCTATTATATTATGTTATGTTTGTCGTTTAATCTGACCTGATATAACATGCTAACATTAGCATCGGCTACATGCTACGTTTATCATGTCTGAGTCAGAGTGCTATTATAATTGTTATGTTTGTCGTTTAATCTGACCTGATATAACATGCTAACATTAGCATCGGCTACATGCTACGTTTATCATGTCTGAGTCAGAGTGCTATTAATTATGTTATGTTTGTCGTTTAATCTGACCTGATATAACATGCTAACATTAGCATCGGCTACATGCTACGTTTATCATGTCTGAGTCAGAGTGATATTATATTATGTTCAATTCAATTCAATTCAGTTTATTTATATAGCGCCATTTCACAACAGATGTCATCTCAAGGCACTTTACAAAAAGAGTTATTACAATACAATGTTTAGTGTAGAAATTACAGAACCACAGAAGATTGCGTCGTGGAATTCTCAGCAATCCCTCATACTGAGCAAGCATGCAGCGACAGTGGGAAGAAAAAACTCCCTTTTAACAGGAAGAAACCTCCGGCAGAACCAGGCTCAGCACAAGCGGTTATCTGCCGCGACCGTCTGTGGCTTGGAGAATACATAACAGAGACACAGAAAGAGCAATAGAACTGATGCACAAGTTTGTTGCAGGACGTGGAGAATTTTCCGTCACTGCAATGCCATCTTAGTCAGGGTCGTCAAGCAGGGCTAATCCGGAGCACCTACTATAATAGAAAACAGGTTAGTGCTTGAATTGACAGCACATCATGCAGTTGGGGAGAAGTAGGAGAGAAAGTAGGAACAGACCCTAATAATGTCCTCCAACAGCCTAAAGCAGCATAGCTACTAACATTAACCTGTCTCCTAGCTACTAGGAGACCTGGCTACCAACACTCTGTCTGAGTCCTCCTGACCCGTGGACGGTGTAGGGCCGGTAACGGCCCCCGTCATGCCGGGGTCTTCTCGGAGTCGGGTTGTTTGAGAATGCAGCCCAAAGTGGGTGGTAAACTCCATCTAAGGCTAAATACCGGCACGAGACCGATAGTCGACAACTATCTTAAAGAAAAATAGACAGAAATGAGAGGACAGAGTTGAAGAGGGCGAGAAACGTTTAAGAGATAAACGGGTGGGGTCCGCACAGTCTGCCCGGGGGATTCAACCCGGCAGGTAATGGGCGGCCGCACTGTGCGGGAGGATCCCCTTGAGGGACCTCTCTCCGGCGCTGGCTGGCCCCTGTGGGGCGCATTTCTTCCGCGGCGGTAAGCCGCGACCGGCTCCGGATCTTTACCTGGCTTACATTAATCTATCTCTACCTAGCTACTCTACCTCTTCCTATCTCTTCCTAACTTTTGACACTCTGCCTGACTACTAACATTAACCTGTCTCTTCCTATCTACCTGTCTGACCTGACTCTAACTACCTATAAACATATCTCTAACTGTAAGCTTTGTCAAAGAGGAAAGTTTTTAGCCTAGTTTTAAAGATAGACAAATTGTCTGCTTCACGAACCAACCCTGGGAGCCGGTTCCATAGGAGGGGAGCCTGATAGCTGAAAGATCTGCCACCCATTCTACTTTTAGAAATCCTAGGAACTACCAGTAAACCTGCAGTCTGAGAGCGAAGGTCTCTGTTAGGAACATATGGAACAATCAGGTCTCTTATGTATGATGTTATGTTTGTCGTTTAATCTGACCTGATATAACATGCTAACATTAGCATCGGCTACATGCTACGTTTATCATGTCTGAGTCAGAGTGCTATTATATTATGTTATGTTTGTCGTTTAATCTGGGAATGGATATAACAAGCTAACATTAGCATCGGCTACATGCTACGTTTATCATGTCTGAGTCAGAGTGCTATTATTTTATGTTATGTTTGTCGTTTAATCTGACCTGATTATAACAAGCTAACATTAGCATCGGCTACTGCTACGTTTATCATGTCTGAGTCAGAGTGCTATTATATTATGTTATGTTTGTCGTTTAATCTGACCTGATATAACATGCTAACATTAGCATCGGCTACATGCTACGTTTATCATGTCTGAGTCAGAGTGCTATTATATTATGTTATGTTTGTCGTTTAATCTGACCTGATATAACATGCTAACATTAGCATCGGCTACATGCTACGTTTATCATGTCTGAGTCAGAGTGCTATTATATTATGTTATGTTTGTCGTTTAATCTGACCTGATATAACAAGCTAACATTAGCATCGGCTACATGCTACGTTTATCATGTCTGAGTCAGAGTGCTATTATATTATGTTATGTTTGTCGTTTAATCTGACCTGATATAACATGCTAGCATTAGCATCGGCTACATGCTACGTTTATCATGTCTGAGTCAGAGTGCTATTATATTATGTTATGTTTGTCGTTTAATCTGACCTGATATAACATGCTAACATTAGCATCGGCTACATGCTACGTTTACCATGTCTGAGTCAGAGTGCTATTATATTATGTTATGTTTGTCGTTTAATCTGACCTGATATAACATGCTAACATTAGCATCGGCTACACACCAATTCCATCAATAGCTATTTATTTAGCTATAGCTAATGCTGCTCAAGTCAAGTCACAAGTCCCTGCAAATTGACTCTAGTCAGGACCCGAGTCATCCATCTTCAGCCTGAAAATGTTTCTTGGTTATGTGACCTTTAACCTTTACATAATCGTGGGTGCACCAAGCTAACATATCAGTATGCGCAAAATACCTTTAAAACAATAAATAATCAACATATAAAATGTGTTCTATCTAACAAGCTAACATTAGCACCCGCTACATGCTAATTCCAACAGCAGCAATTTATAATGTCCATGTCAAAGTACAAGTCATCAAGTCAGCACTGAAGTACTCCACCTTGTGACCTTTAACCTTTGGGGGTGGGTGTATATCTCTGGTAGGTGTCATTACCAGTCCTGTAATTAACTTCGACACCAGAACCTGATGTTTGGGCTTCAGAGTACAGAGACTGATTCAACCTGATCCACCAGAACCTTTAATAACTTGGTTCTGCTTCTGTTCAGGAGGCTCACCAGAACCTGAGTTCTGGGTTTCTGGCGCTGGGCGGCCTGATGGAGGACAGCCAGACCCTGCTGGAGGACACCGTCAGCCTGACTGCAGGCCTAACCAACGTCAGCGCAGTAAGGCAGCCTCTGTCCGCCAGCTAGCCGGAACCCCCCAGCAGACGGCGGGTTGGTGTTGATGTGTTGTCTCTACCTGACCAGCAGGTGGAGCTGTTGGCCAGCCAACTCGATCAGCTGCGTCCTCCACTCAGGAAACACGTGGAAGCTTTAGTGGTTGGCCTGAAAAGGACAAACGCCCTGGAAAACGTTTACCAAGCAGAAAACCACGCCCACCTGCTCCAAAGCCACGCCCACTCCCTGCAAAGGTAATGCCTGTGTGTGTGTGTGTGTGTGTTTCCACAGTTTCCCCGTTAAAACATTAAACATTATGTCCGTCAGCTCCATGTCGTCAGTGTTTAACGCGTCCCAAAACGCCACCCGGATGGTTCACCTTGAGGATGACATCATACAGCGAGTTGGCTCCGCCCACCAGGAAGCCTCAGCAGGCCTCATCTCCGCCTCGCTCGCCCTCAGCATGGTACTGAGGTCTCAGAAACGGCCCGGATGGTTGAGGAGCTGTTTGCACCCCTTCCTAACACGTCTTCTCGTTTCAGGCTGTCCAATCAGGACGGCCGTTGTCAGAGGAGGGCGGAGTCACGCTGAACATCGCGTTCAGAGTTATGGAGGCGAGCCAGGAGGTGGACGGCACGGCTGAAGGTGTGTTTGGACATACGGAGGACATATCTCCGTCATCGCATCATTCCATCCAACCAGCATTCAGATGTAACTTCCTGTCCCTCAGATCTGCAGCTGAACGTTTCCACGGTAACCACCAGACTGCATCTGGTCAGAGACGGTGTGCACAACCTCAGCCTACTGCTGCGTCAGCCAATCAGAGAGCTGCAGGGACTACCTGATGGTGAGTCAGCTGACGACGCAGCGATTGGTCGATCGAGGCGACAGAGTGTTGAAGACTAACGCTGTGCTGCAGGTTCCTCCAGGTCCACCAAGCAGGCTCAGGCTCAGGCTGAGCAGGTCAACTCTGGTCTGCAGGGGGCGCTGCAGAGGCTGCAGACGCTCAGGAAGCAGCTGCAGAATTCTTCTTCTGTGGTGGAAAAGACCAACATCACAGTGATGGAGACGAACGGCCTGATGGGTCAGGCTCAGACTGCAGGTCTGTCTGAATCGCCCCTGGGTTACAGAACTCCACACTAAGCCTAGGAATGACCGTTGCTGCTTCCTGTTTGCTCAGCCAATGAGGTGCAGCGCAGACTGGAGGAGGCGGAGCATCGCACACAACACCTAATGGAGCGAATGAAGCCGCTGAGCATGCTGGGAGAAACGTTGAGCCGAAATCTGTCAGAGATCAGAGAACTCATCGATCAGGCCCGAAGACAGGCGGCATCGGTAAACTGGTTCATACTGGTTTATACTGGTTCATACTGGTTTACACTGGTTCATACTGGTTTACACTGGTTCATACTGGTTTACACTGGTTTATACCGGTTCAGACTGGTTTATACTGGTTTAAACTGGTTCATACTGGTTTACACTGGTTTACACTGGTTCAGACTTTTTTAAACTGGTTTATACTGGTTTATACCGGTTCAGACTGGTTTATACTGGTTTATACTGGTTCATACTGGTTTAAACTGGTTTATACCGGTTGAGACTGGTTTATACTGGTTTAAACTGGTTCATACTGGTTTATACTGGTTTACACTGGTTCAGACTGGTTCATACTGGTTTAAACAGGTTCATACTTGTTTAAACTGGTTCATTCTGTTTTAAACTGGTTTATACTGGTTTACACTGGTTTATACCGGTTCAGACTGTTTTAAACTGGTTAATACTGGTTTACACTGGTTCATACTGGTTTACACTGGTTTAAACTGGTTTATACTGGTTTATACTGGTTCATACTGGTTTAAACTGGTTCATACTGGTTTACACTGGTTCATACTGGTTTACACTGGTTTATACCGGTTTAAACTGGTTCATTCTGGTTTATACCGTTTTATACTGGTTTACACTGGTTCATACTGGTTTACACTGGTTCAGACTGGTTTACACTGGTTCAGACTGGTTTACACTGGTTTATACTGGTTTACACTGGTTCATACTGGTTTACACTGGTTCAGACTGGTTTACACTGGTTCATACTGGTTTACACTGGTTTATACCGGTTCAGACTGGTTTAAACTGGTTAAAACTGGTTTATACTGGTTTACAGTGGTTCATACTGGTTTAAACTGGTTTATACTGGTTTACACTGGTTTATACCGGTTTAAACTGGTTCATTCTGGTTTATACTGGTTTACACTGGTTCATACTGGTTTACACTGGTTCAGACTGTTTTAAACTGGTTTATACTCGTTTACAGTGGTTCATACTGTTTTAAACTGGTTTATACTGGTTTACACTGGTTTATACCGGTTTAAACTGGTTCATTCTGGTTTATACCGTTTTATACTGGTTTACACTGGTTCATACTGGTTTACACTGGTTCAGACTGGTTTACACTGGTTCATACTGGTTTACACTGGTTTATACTGGTTTACACTGGTTCATACTGGTTTACACTGGTTCAGACTGGTTTACACTGGTTCATACTGGTTTACACTGGTTTATACCGGTTCAGACTGTTTTAAACTGGTTTATACCGGTTCAGACTGGTTTAAACTGGTTAAAACTGGTTTATACTGGTTTATACCGGTTCAGACTGTTTTAAACTGGTTTATACTCGTTTACAGTGGTTCATACTGGTTTAAACGGGTTTATACTGGTTTACACTGGTTTATACTGGTTTAAACTGGTTCATTCTGGTTTATACCGGTTCAGACTGGTTCAGACTGGTTTAAACTGGATCAAACTGGTTTATACTGGTTCAGACTGGTTTAAACGGGTTCATACTGGTTTACAGTGGTTCATACTGGTTTAGACTGGTTTAAACTGGTTTATACTGGTTTACACTGGTTTAAACTCGTTCATACGGGTTTACAGTGGTTCATACTGGTTTAAACTGGTTTATACTGGTTTACACTGGTTTAAACTGGTCCATACTGGTTTACACTGGTTTAAACTGGTTCATACTGGTTTACAGTGGTTCATACTGGTTTAGACTGGTTTAAACTGGTTCATACTGGTTTATACTGGTTTAAACTGGTTTACACGGGTTTATATTGGTTTAAACTGGTTTATACTGGTTCAGACTGGTTTAAACTGGTTCAGACTGATTCATACTGGTTCATACGGGTTTAAACTGGTTCATACTGGTTTAAACTGGTTTATACTGGTTTACACTGATTAAGACTGGTTTACACTGATTAAGACTGGTTTAAACTGGTTCAGACTGGTTTAAACTGGTTCAGAATGGTTTAAACTGGTTTAAACTGGTTTACACTGGTTCAGACTGGTTTAAACTGGTTTACACTGGTTCAGACTGGTTTAAACTGGTTCATACTGGTTTAGACTGGTTTAAACTGGTTCATACTGGTTGAGGATGTTTCATATTTATGTAGCCTGGTTCCAAACAGTTTGAACTGGTTTACACTGTTCAAAACTAGTTTGGTGGTTTAGACTGGGCACAAGTGGTTCAGGCTCATTATAGACTGGTTAGTATTGGTTCATGCTGGTTTCAAATTCTTCCACTTACCACCAGCGTAGACTGGTTAGTGCCTCCACCCAGTTAGTATGGGTTCAGACTTCTTCCAACTGGTTCAGACTGGTACTAACAGGTGAGATTTCTAGTAGTCGCTGAACCATTTTTATCACAATAGTAAATAACAGATATCTTAGATTTGTTTTAAATACCAAACATTGTCATACGAACAATGGATCCTTGTGGTTCTGTAAGGTTTACAATTCTTTCTTTCTGCCCTTCTGGCCTGGTTTTGGTCCAGATCTGGTTCTGGTTGTGCTGATCTGAGCTCAGTCCAGATTTCAAGAATCCATCCGATTCTCAGGAGTTAGAATCCATTATCCTGATCCGATCCAGTTTGATACAGAAATGGGCCATTACTATTTTGGTTTTTAGTTATCTTAATTATATGCCTGTAACTAAATTAGTAACAGTGCATCAGTACTTTCAGAACTAAGCTTTAAAACGGCTTAATTCCTATTTTAGCTTTAAAAAAGGGCAAACTATGTTCAACAATTAAACCGATTTTTGAAACTTGTGAAGCGATTCGATTATTAGAAAGAATCATTTCAGAATCCTTTTTTTTTTCGCTACAGCCCTAGTTTACAGTAACCTCTGACCCTGAATACGGTTTTGAAATGGTTTGAAAGAAGAGCTGAAGGGTGAATCGTGACGACGTAGATAGGTAGTTATCTGTGGAAATAGGTGGAGGAGGGGCTGGCAGAAGCCTCACCTCTAGGTGGCGCTGCATACTGGAGAAAACAGGCAATGTGTTTGTGATGTCCTCAGATAAAGGTGGCGGTGCAGGCAGACAAAGACTGCGTTCGATCCTACAGACCGCCGGTTCGGTCCAGTAACTTCAACACCCTGAGTCTGGTTCTGAAGACGTCGCGTCCGAATAACCTGCTGTTCTACCTGGGCAGCAACACCACGGTACGCACACAGGATCCGCGTAAACCTGGAGTTATCCTGCCGTTCTGACCCAAATCTCCTTGCGTTCATCCTTCAGGTGGACTTCCTGGCGGTAGAGATGCATCATGGGAAGGTCTCCTTGCTGTGGAACCTTGGTTCTGGTACGACCCGGCTGCAGTTTCCTCACACAGACATCAGCAACAATCGATGGACCAAAATCAACGCCACGCGGTAGACAAACCTATGAGAACGTCTGGATTCTGACTCTCTGGTCCTTCCTGCCTGGCTGATGATGTCATCTGTGATGTCACCAGGTTTGGGCAGCACGCCGCTCTGTCCGTCCATCAGCTGGACTCTGGGTCGGCTCCTCTGCCGGCGGTGACATCCTCTTCTCCAGGACCATCGCGAGTTTTACACGTTGACGGAAACACGGTGATCCACATCGGAGGAATGGGCGCTCACACCCAGGTGAGCCTCCTTCCAGGTGAACAGGTGTGTGTCGGGGCCTTCGGATCACAGCTAAGTGTGTGTGTGTGTGTGTGATGTTAGCGTCCTGCGGCGCTGCACTCATCCTCCTTTCACGGTTGCCTGGGCGAAGCCTCGCTGAACGAGAGGAACATCGGTCTGTGGAGCTACGTCAGCCGGGAGGGCAGGTGTGGCGCCTGCTTCAGCAGGTAAACCTCAGGTAAACCCATCAGCCTTAAAGCCACGGCGCTCTTTCTCACCTGCCTCTGTCCATCTGCACGTCTGCTAGTCCCCAGTCAGAGGAGACGTCGTTCTACTTTGACGGCTCTGGGTTCTCTGTGGTCCAGAAGTCTCTGAGAGCAACGTCCACCTCCATCGTGCTGCTGTTTAAAACTCTGTCTCCAGGTGGACTGCTGCTCTACCTGGCCTCCAACAACACGGTAACACACACTCACACCTGTAAGACTTTTATTCTGGAGGAGACAGACGATGACTCCACTTCCTTTCTCCTCCAGAGGGACTTCCTGTCTCTGGAACTGGTTGAGGGACGTGTGCGTCTGGCCTTTGACCTGGGCTCAGGTGTTCTGATGCAGACCTCCAACAGGAAGTACAACACAGGAGTTTGGTTCAAGGTGACCCTGCAGAGGAACAAGCGCAGAGGTACGTCCATGAACGCAGCAGCTGATTGGTTCTGCTGGCTGTCCCCCTGACTGTAGACTCCGTCCAGGTTACCTGTCCATCATGGCGGCGGGCCAGACAGCGGAGAAGGAGGAGTTGGAGGCGGAGTCTCCAGGGACCGCCTCCGACCTGAACCGCTACGACCTCGACCCCATCTACATCGGAGGCTTTCCTTCGTCCAGACCAATCAGGTCGGTGAGCTGAGGGTCGCAGGAGAAGACGCTGATTGGCTCCTCCGGCTGACTGTCTCTGTGGTTGCTAGGCGACAGGTGGCGTCCCGGGCGTATGTCGGCTGCATCAAGAATGTGGAGATCGCTCGGTCCAACTTTGACCTGCTGAAGGACGCGTACGGCGTCCGGAAAGGCTGCGTCCTGAAGGTACAGAGTCCCACCTGTTGCTGGCGCCCCTAGTGGTCCGTAGTGGTACTGCAAGGCATCCTAGCTAATAAAAGATCGTCTGATATTTATAAAAGTAGATTATTATTTGACTCAGATGTTACAGAGATCTTTATCTACCTAAACTACAGAAAGCAACATCACCTTATTTTTCTTTCACAAGCAGAGTTACATCAAAAAGGTAATTAGTTATTAATTTTTACAAAATGTAACTCAGTTACCACACCGTAAAAGTAATTAGTTACTCAGCAAAGTAACTGTAGTTTTATTTCTGTGTTCTATAATATCTATAACGTCAAATATTCTTATAGTAAAAATCACCATAGAGCTTTTTAGAACGTTCGGTGTTTAAATTTGATTCAATAAGATTGAAGCTGTTTGCAGAAATATGAAAATATACAAAAACTAAACATGCATAATTACTTTTTAAAGTGCAAAACTAAGACAAATGTGGGCAAAAAGAAGTAGAACATTTAAGACTGATTTGACCTAAATGCTAAAAATCAATCAAATAACGAAGTTTAGACATGTTTTAAATGCATGCGTATGGATTTTTTTTCTAATTTTGTTAGTTATTTACACAGAAAGAAACCTTAAATAAAATAACTTTATGATGAATAAAAGTAATTTACTTTTCTTTGGGTCCTAATTTTTTTAACTGATTCTTGTGTTTTATCTGTTTTTAATTTACATGGTTTTATATAAATTTGCGTAACCAATATTTTATTTTTAAATAATATTACTCCTTCCAATAAAATGTTAAATGTTTTCATTAAATGATTCTCATATTTTATCTGTTATTAATTCTCATAAATTTTCTTTAATTTCCTTTTATGCCTCAATAACTACATTTTCTGTTAGTGAATCTGTTTTAATTTTTATACTGTTATAATTTTTTTGGTTTCTTTCCTTGGTTTCTGTAAAGCACCTTGAATTGCCTTATGTTGAAAGTGTAATTGTAACTAAAATATTCCATTTGGCCCACGATAGATTTTCATTTTTGGCCCACTGAGGCATACCTGCCATAAACCGTCCTATGATATGAGAACAATATGAACATTTTAGACCTTTTACAAACCGTAAAAAGCCTTTCAGAGTGTATGGATGCCTATTCAGTTAAAATGTTTGTTTTTCAGTAAATTGATATGGAGCAATATAAATAAACGAACCAAATCATGGAAATGGATATGAGCTGAAGATTAAAGTAATTTTAAAGTGCAATAGCTTCTGCATTTAATACCTATTTTACAGCTGAACGTATCTGATACGTTTGGTGCAAGAATTAAAAATATAGCGACGGCAGATTATAATAAGACCATTTCTAAGATAACTGAGGTGTCTGAAAATAACATTTATAAGACACGAAGCACTTTAAAGTTCTCAAAGGCAAAGGATATATTCAAGTGGGATTCAACTTTTCTAAAGGAAAATATTCACTCCCTCAGCACTCCCATCCCTCACCTAGTTAATTAATCGATAAAACAATCAACCTACAGGAGAGGATACAGGGGAACCTACAGATGTAGAATTTTGCCGGTGGTATCAAAGATTGCAGAAAAAGTGGTAACTGAGCAGTTTTCTGGACAAATACTCCATCCAATGCAATTTGGTTTTAAGAAAAACTATTCGACCGAAATGGCTACCTGCTATTTTGTTGAACAAATCAATATTAGACAGAGGGAGGGCTGTAGGAGCTGTTTTTCTGGACTTGAAAAAAGCTTTTGATACGTTAAACCATAATGTTCTCCTCTCTAAGCTCTCTAATGATGCTATGAAATGGATGGAATCGTATCAGAATCAGAATCAGAATCAGCTTTAATGGCAAGTATGACACATACAAGGAATTTACAGATACAGTACAACCTGTCCAAGATCATTACAAACAACAACAAACAGATTCAGGTCACTGTTGGGCATGCAGCCACCGAGCGGCGCTCCCGTTTATGAAACATAGAGAAATACACATCTGGGTAGGGGAGGGTTCCACGGTGAGGGGAAAAAAACGCTCAACTGTGTTGTGGGTCCGTACAGCACTCACAACGCAGGTAATTGAAAAAACCACACCAAAAAACATTTAAGCACATATTCAGACATTAACAATGACACATCAGGAAGGATGGGCAGGTATGAGCTCCAGTCCACAGGTTAACGCGCTGCCATGGAGGCGCGCTGTTATCCAGCTTCCTGTTGCAGGAGAGAGAATTTAGGATACAGCAAGACGGTGTGTGTGAATGTGAGTGTGTGTAACCATGTCAGTGTGTGCGTCAGTAGATGCACGTGTACGGGGGAGAGGAGACTCTGTTGACATTCTTCTCAGGGACATTTGATTAGGACCAGGTTGAAGGTCTTCATGAGAGCCAAAATATAAATTATTTGGATTGCAGGGAGAGATCAAATATTCCTCACTGTCCCTTCAGTCTGTCAGTGGTTTCTTTTTTAGTCTAATTCAGCCAAATTGTAGTTCAAGTTCCAAATCCAAATTAATTCCCAGATTAATAGTTCCAAATCCAATTAATTTCCAGTTGCCCCAATCCGCACCGACAGTTTCTCCAAGTCTGATGACAAATTGCGGATGAGTCCCAGAGCGCCGGCCAGATCGCCTCTTACAGCGTCTGTTCTGCGTCCCAGCTCCCCCAGCATTTGGTTCTGAGTCCCATCAGTACGAATCAACGCATCCAGCTGTTCCTTCAGCCGTCCAATCGCTTCCAGAACAGTGACCAATCTCGACCGTGTTTCAGATCTTTGTTGCTCCATTTTTCGGTAGTTCCAGTAACTGCCCATTCCAATCAGCAGAAACCCGATCACCATGATTGACACCCCGGTTGACCCTTACCGGTGCTTCGTAGAGTTGAGTAGATTTTATCAATAGCATTCAGAGACCAGCTGACCATTTCCATCTTCGCTTATTCAGTTTGGTTTCGGAGAAAATTGCCAAAAGATACTCCAGATAGAGGCACAGGAGACAGAGAGCTGTGGGATAAGACACAGGAGGAGGAGGGAGGGAAAAAAGCGACCGTCCTCGCTGAGAGCTGATGAACCATGAGAAGACAAAGCACCAGAGTTCGGAACAAAATGTCATCTTCTAGTAACCGTTCTGCTGGTGTCCCGCAAGGCTCAGTTTTAGGCCCTTTGCTATTTAGTGCATATGTAAATGTTAATGTAAACTATGTGTATGTATTTTTATATAAGGATAAAATGAAAATCAGCCAGATGTTGTAAATAGGGAAAAAATCCAGATTGTGTCCCTTTTTAAATATCTGGGAGTTACTCTTGATTCACAGTTATTGTTTAAGAAACACATGAAGCAGGTTTTAAATACCGTTTAATTTAATTCAAGACATTTCAAATGCATTCGTAATCAGTTAACATTAGATGCTGCAAAATTATACATGCACTCGATGATTTTTTCACATTTTGCACACTGTATCACAAGTATAACAATATTTTCTCCACTACAAAAGATATACAAACAAGCTCTCAAAGTATTAGACAAAAAGGCATCAGGCTATCACTACTGCAATATCATTCAAAAGCACAAAACTTTGTGCTCTTTGCCAATGTTTGTCTGGTGTACAGAGTAATGAATAATCTGGCAGTGCATCCATTAAAGGAATTTATTTCCTTACTCTCAGACAGGAGAACAACCAGTGCGGCCAGTAGGGGTCGCTGTGCCGTACAGCACAGACGCACTGAGTTTGGTAGATCAGCCTTCTCCATCAGAGCCTCCAAAGACTGGAACTCGGTACCAAATGAGATCAGAGACACCAGATCATGTAATGGTTTTAAAAATAAGATAAAATCATGGTTAAAATCTAATCAATCATGTACCCATCAATCATAATCTCAAAAAAATATATATTCTATGTTATTTTTCTTTCCTTTTTGTGTTTTAACATTGCATTTGTCTTGTTTTATTGTGTTTCTAATAGTGTGAAGTCTTAGTGCTGCTGCTTTTTATTGCTCTTCTTGTGTTTTACTGCGTTTAATGTGACATTTTATGTCTGAAAGATGAATTGCTGATGATGTTTCATGGCTTGTTGGATTATTTGTATGTTTTGCTAGGGACTACAGATGAAATTTAGCTTGTAGCTAATTCTGGTACGGCTGAGTGCCATGCACTGTCCCTTTTTACATACATAAACTTTTCTTTTAATTTTCATGATTATAACCGACAACTAATGAAAGTCTCAAATTCAGTATCTCAGAAATATTAGAAAATCGTGAAATTTTTCAATATTTAAGACACCTTCATGCAGTAGTTTTGAGAAATATGCAACAACGTAATGTTACATTTATATAAAATACTGTAAGAAGTGTTTCGCCACGATGTTTGCAAGTTACTGCTTCTGTTTTGTTTCATAATGTTCTGGAAACCAACTAAATATGCCGTTTTTTGTTCTGGAAATTACAACTGAAAGGTCATATTTGCCTAAGAATGAAGAATCAGTTTGATGTAAAACATTTTGGAGATGATTTCTGGTTTGTCCTCCCACCAGGCGGTGCGGAGCGTCTCTCTGCTGTCTGGAGGTTTTGTCCAGGTCGCTCCTCCATCATTCGCCCAGGAGGCGGAGCTTCTCTTCACCTTCTCCTCCAACAACCAATCAGGCGTCCTCCTGGCGGCCTTCAGTGCTGAGCGAGCGCAGCGACAGGTGAGGCCCACACAGGTGACCCGCGGTGACGCCTAAGTGGGGGGCGTGGTGATTCACCTGCTGTACTCTGTGTCTGCAGTACTTCCTGTCCGTTCACCTGGTCTCGGGTCACGTGGAGGCGGAGCTTGGGGATCTGGGCGGAGCCACACGTCGGGTTACAGTCATGAGGTCTGATGGAGGATCATTCAGTGACGGAGGGGAACACTCAGTTGTCGTGACTGTCCACAGGAGGTACGTGTTGCCGTGGAAACCGTCCCCCGTGCTCACAGACTCACCTGTGCTACCTGAACGAGCCGTGTCCGCCGTCCCCCAGGTCTCTGTCCCTGCAGGTGGACGACGACCACGTGAAGTCCGCGCCTCTGATGGCGGGAGCGCTGTCCCGCCTGTCTCCGTCCTCTCTCTTCATTGGTGGGATCCCGCCGGAGAAGGAATCCCGTCTGCCAATCAGATTGCGAGTTTTCTCCCGCCGGTTCAGAGGCTGCATCCAACACCTGGCGATGGGCGGAGAGTAAGTGTGTCTCACGCACGGCGCCGGTGCCCGCTCTCTCTGATTGGCTAACAGCTGTCGCCTGCAGGCTCGTGGACCTATCAGTCGCCGTCAGGTACGAGGGGGCGGAGCTTAACAGCTGCCTGTTGGAGAGGGGCGCCGTCGGGGCGGTACTTCCTGAAGACCCAGAGGTTGAGCCAACACCTAACCCTGCACACCTGTCTTTAGCCCCGCCCACACACCTGAGCGGCCTCACAGCTGGAGCTCTAACAGTAAACGCTTTATTCCGGCTAAAGATGTGAGCTGCGTGCTGATTGGTCGGTGATCTGAAGCCTGATTGGTTCGTGTTGCAGTGTGCGTCGGAGCAGGAGACGTCCTTCCTGCCGTCGGCGGCTCAGTTCGGTTCGTCCAGCCACAGTCACATGACCTTCCACATCAACCCCAGCAGTTACCGAAAGAGGTTGGTCTCTATGACGACGGGATGGGCGGGGCTTGAATTTTACCTGCACCATGCCTGTCCCCAATGTCCACCTCTGCTGTCTCTTCGTCCCCAGCGTGTCCGTGAGGTTGTCGGTCCGATGCTGGGCTCTGGATGGCCTGATGCTCCTCCTGTCCGACTCCAAGCAGATGGACTTTGTTGTCCTCAGTCTCAAAGGGGGGAAGGTGAGGCTGTCCGCTGACCTGGGCAAAGGCCCCGCCTCCATCCTGTCCTCTGCTGCGGTCAACGATGGACAGTGGCACACCGTGAGTCTGTCTCCTGATCTGCAGTTTCAGGCCTCCAGAGTCAGACCTCGGTTTCATCTCTATTCCACGTCCCCTCAGGTGAGCGCGGAGGTGAGCCGCAGGTCTGTGTCCGTGGCGGTGGACGCGTCCCATCCGGCGTCCGTCTCAATCAAAGGGAACCACCTGGATTTGGACAGGACACTGTTCCTTGGAGGGTTACCTCCAGGTGTAAAGAGCAGGCGGATCAGCGTAAGAACCTCTTATTGGTCTCCTTGTGACATCACAGATATTTTACACCAATCAGGAATCACCTGAGTGGTTACCTTTGGTTAAAGAGTCACCTGTAAACACCTGGATGTGAGTCAGAGCAGGTGGGCAGCTAACCTTGATCCTACTGGCTGTCTGTGTCTCTGTCTGTCCACCTGTCTGTCTCTCTCTCTCTGTCCACCTTTCTGTCTCTCTGTCTTTCCACCTGTCTCTCTCTCTGTCCACCTGTCTCTCTGACTTTCCACCTGTCTCTCTCTGTCCACCTGTCTCTTTGTCTGTCCACCTGTCTCTCTGTCTGTCTCTTTGTCTGTCCACCTGTCTCTCTGTCTGTCCACCTGTCTCTCTGTCTGTTTCTTTGTCTGTCCACCTGTCTCTCTGTCTGTCTCTTTGTCTGTCCACCTGTCTCTCTGTCTGTCTGTCCACCTGTCTCTCTGTCTGTCCACCTGTCTCTCTGTCTTTCCACCTGTCTCTCTGTCTGTTTCTCTGTCTGTCCCCCAGGTTAGCAGCAGTTTCCCCGGCTGTATCCGTTCGGTCAGTCTGAACGGCACCGCCTTGGACCTGTCCAAGCCGGTCTCACAGTATGATGTCACTTCCTGCTTCTCCAAGGATCAGACAGGAAGTTACTTCAACGGCAGTGGACACGCTGAACTGAGTGAGTCCTTCAGTGGTTTCAACGAAGCGACTGTGGCTCAGAGTTTTGGTGTTCGTCTTGTAACCAGAGGGTTTCTGGTTCGAGCCCCCGCTCCATCGGTCTCAGTCGTGGTGTCCTTGGGCAAGACACTTCACCTACTGGCCAGAGGGGGCGATGGCGCGATATGTCAGCCTGCTTTCTGTCAGTCTGTCCCAGCTACAATCTATTGTGGCTACAATCATATCTTAGATTTAGGGTTATTTGTAGCTTCTACCACTGAGTGAATGAGACAAAGAATGGAATTGTAAAACGCTATATAAGTTTGATGCATTATTATTATTATTTCAACCAATCAGCTGTCAGCTCTTCTCTCTCACGGTGGGACCAAGGGTTGGGTCTCGGCAGCTGTGGGGACGGTTCTGAGTCAGGGCTAAGCCCGGTTGGGTCAGACGGGTTCAGTGACCAGAACCTCCTGGAACCTGCTGCTTGGGAGCTTTGTTTTGGGGAGGTCATGTGACCGCTTTAGCTCAAACGTCATTGGTCACCAACTGTTTAAAGCACCAGTTCCTCATAGAGAATCAGTGGAACAATGAAGGACAGCGGTTCTGAAATAGGATACATTCCTCACTGGATCGGTAAGCTAAGTCACTAGCTATCTTTGCTAACATTAGCTGTTAGCTAAACTCCTCTAGGATACATTCCTCACTGGATCAGTAAGCTAACTCACTAGCTATCTTTGCTAACATTAGCTGTTAGCTAAACTCCTCTAGGACATTCCTCCTGGATCAGAGCTATCACTAGTAACTTTGCTAACATTAGCTGTTAGCTAAACTCCTCTAGGATACATTCCTATCTGGATCAGTAGGCTAACTCACTAGCTAACTTTGCTAACGTTAGCTGTTAGCTAAACTCCTCTAGGATACATTCCTCACTGGATCAGTAGGCTAACTCACTAGCTAACTTTGCTAATGTTAGCTGTTAGCTAAACTCCTCTAGGATACATTCCTCACTGGATCAGTAGGCTAACTCACTAGCTAACTTTGCTAACGTTAGCTGTTAGCTAAACTCCTCTAGGACACATTCCTCACTGGATCAGCAAGCTAACTCACTAGCTAACTTTGCTAACATTAGCTTTTAGCTAAACTCCTCTAGCATACATTCCTCACTGGAACGGTAAGCTAACTCACTAGCTAACTTTGCTAACATTAGCTGTTAGCTAAACTCCTTTAGGATACATTCTTCGCTGGATCGGTAAGCTAATTCACTAGCTAACTTTGCTAACGTTAGCTATTAGCTAAACTCCTTTAGGATACACTCTTCGCTGGACACAGTTCAGGTTGGTCACTGGGCGTACCGACAGCAAACCTGGCAACCCAACAGCTGGAATTATGCTTTTATTGTGTAAACTAAAGGCCAGCTGATAAATCGGACCGATATATTCGACTTATTTCTATATCGGCGATCGGATGGAATTTGTTTTAAAATGCCGACCTGTGTGGCCAGCTACAACTCCTAACCACCGTGATCCAGCCAACTCATAGTTTACTCTTTAAGTTTAGTGTTTAATCTTTGGCTGCACTATATATATATATATATATATATATATATATATATATTAGATTTTATTATTTACTACCATGTGGTAGTGGGCTGTACTTTATGGGGATTTTTCTTTGATATTCTAAATCCAGATTCTACCTAAACCAGCTATTTGCACCATTATTCTGGTTACTGTTTAAATGTATTTTTTTGTTGGAAAATGTATGTTTTGGATTCTTAAAGAAACTTGAATCGCTTTTATTTTCTATTGTTCTGAAACCGTTCGCAGTCAGGTCACTGTTTTGAGTTTGTTTCTTATAATCTCTAGTCTGATATATTTGAATTTGACTATATAATATTGACTTTATAATTTATATTGCACACATTGATTGTTTGTCTTTCACAATGTGCTGCTAAAAAGTATATATATACAACTTGGATATTGACCTTAATAATCGGCTTTAGATATGGGTCATCTGTGACCAGATTTTTAAAAAATCGGCATCTGCTTTTAAAAAACCCAAATCGGTCGGCCTCTAATTGTAACTACACCCTAGATACACTAGATAGCACTATTGTGCTCATGCTCCATATCCAGGCTTTACATACTGGGAGTACTGGTCCCATTGATGGACTCAGACTCAAGTCCTAACTTGAGTCACTTTTCAGGAACTTGTTACTTGACTTGAGCAACACACGATGACTTGCACTTGGACACGATAAATCGTTATTGTTGGAGTTAGCATGTAGCCGGTGCTAACGTTAGCTTGATCTGGTTTGGTTCCCCAACTGAACCTGAGCTGACCTTTGTGTTTTTACCTGCAGTGCATGATGGGTACAAGGTTGGCGCCGATATGTTGGTGTCTCTGGAGTTCCGAACCAGCCAATCAGAAGGAGTCTTCTTGGGGATCAGTAGTGCGAAGGTGGACGCTGTTGGACTGGAGATGGTTGATGGACAGGTGAGCAGCTACCTGAAGCTGGTCGTCCCTGATTGGCTGGCAGCTGAAGGTTCTGGTTTACCTGTATGTTTCCTCAGGTGGTGTTCAACGTGAACAATGGGGCGGGGCGTGTGTCGGTGCGCTCCATCGGTCAGATGCTGTGCGACGGACAGTGGCACCACCTACTGGCCAGAAAAACTAAACACGCCCTGACTCTGAGCGTAGACGGCAGGAAGTACAACACCCCCAACCCCTACCCACAATCCACCTCTGCCGAGACCAACAATCCCGTGTACCTGGGAGGATATCCAGGTGAGCACTTCAGTCCTGCGCAAGAGGAACACCTGGTGAACATCTGAGGTCCTAACCTGTCTGTGTCTCTGCTGCAGCCGGCGTCAAGCAGAACGGCCTGACGATCCGCTCCGCTTTCAGGGGATGTCTGAGGAACCTGCAGCTCACCAAGGCTCACCTGAACATCCCGCTACACCTTAGCTCCGCCCACTACCTGTCAGGCGTCACGCCTAACTCCTGCCCTGGGGCCTAGCAGCAGGCGGCGCCCTGCCTGGGGGGGTTGATGATTGCTGTTATTTTATTAGTGATCAGAATCTGATGGAATCATGATGTAAGCAAATAAAACACCCAGAGAGGAAGAGGAGTTTGTTTCTTCATTTTAATAAAGTTCAGATGGTGAAAAGTGATGAAAAAATAAAACTGGACACCAGGGGGCGTGCTGGTTGAGTCTGAGGCAATAAATACAGAAATTATCCACATATAAATAACAATGAGTTCAAAGGTCAGAACGTTCCCTTAAATAAAAGCTGATGTTTCAGGATGACTCAGATATTTTTCTCCAACAAAGAAAAGGATGAATGAGAGCTGGAGTCCACTGGGTTCTACCAGCGTTGGTTTCTACCAATGTTGGGTTCTACCAAAGCTGGCAGAACCCAATGTTAGGCTCTGCCAATGTTGGGTTCTACCAGTGTTGGGTTTTACCAGCGTTGGGTTCTACCAATGTTGGGTTTTACCAGCATTGGGTTCTACCAATGTTGGGTTCTACCAGCGTTGGGTTCCCCCAGCGGTGGTTTCTACCAATGTTGGGTTCTACCAAAGCTGGCAGAACCCAATGTTAGGCTCTACCAATGTTGGGTTCTACCAGTGTTGGGTTTTACCAGCGTTGGTTTCTACCAATGTTGGGTTTTACCAGCGTTGGGTTCTACCAATGTTGGGTTCTACCAGCGTTGGGTTCTACCAATGTTGGGTTCTACCAGCATTGGTTTATACCAATGTTGGGTTCTACCAAAGCTGGCAGAACCCAATGTTACGCTCTACCAATGTTGGGTTCTACCAGCGTTGGGTTCTACCAATGTTGGGTTCTACCAGCGTTGGTTTATACCAATGTTGGGTTCTACCAAAGCTGGCAGAACCCAATGTTAGGCTCTACCAATGTTGGGTTCTACCAGTGTTGGGTTTTACCAGCGTTGGGTTCTACCAATGTTGGGTTCTACCAGCGTTGGTTTCTACCAATGTTGGGTTCTACCAAAGCTGGCAGAACCCAATGTTAGGCTCTACCAATGTTGGGTTCTACCAGTGTTGGGTTTTACCAGCGTTGGGTTCTACCAATGTTGGGTTTTACCAGCGTTGGGTTCTACCAATGTTGGGATCTACCAGCGTTGGGTTCTACCAATGTTGGGTTCTACCAATGTTGGGTTCTACCAGCGTTGGGTTCTACCAATGTTGGGTTCTACCAATGTTGGGTTCTACCAATGTTTGGTTCTACCAATGTTGGGTTCTACCAGCGTTGGGTTCTGCCAAAGTTGGGTTCTAAAGATTTGGCTGAACTAACCCTGACGTGTTCCTGTGAAGCTGGTTATGACCAATCCAGGGTTCCTGACCCCAAACTGGGCATGTCCAGGACCAAAACGATGATCCCAGAGACTCTGGAACGGTTCTAAAGGAAATGTTTGTTTTCTTTTTTACCCGGACCTTATTTTTAACAAATATTCCGTTTATTTACTCACCCAGACAACTAAACCTTCTCCTGAATAATTCCAAATGACTCAAAATGGTCTGGTTGAGTAAATGAACGGAATATTTCCTAAAAATTCGGTTCATGGTGAAAAAAAAGTTTTCCTTTAATGAAGCCATCTGATCTTACACCTCATGAACCCCAATCAGTTACCATGGCAACAGACCCAGGTGAGCTGTAAACCAACGAGCTAACCAAGAACTGATGAGGTTCTGGATCCGGTGTTCCTGAAACAACCAGCAGAAACGTGACATGAAGTGGAATTAAAGTAACAATCAGGTTAAACTAGCTCCTACTTGAAGGCGTTATTAAGTACTGAGGACTTCCTGCAGAGTTTCAAAATAAGGTCCATCCCGACAGCTTCCGATACATAAAGAGCAGGGCTTTTATTTTGAAGGTATTGCCTGTAATCAGCATTAAACAAATCAGGATCATAAAAGCTGAGCTACAGTTCCCTTCGTCTGGCTCCTATGGCACATCCTGTTGCATCATGGGTAAATACTGGGCTGAGCTTTAGCTGAGTAAGCGATGGCTGGAGGCAGGAAGCAGTTTTTCCCAATAAAAGCTTCTCAGCAGGTGTGGCCGGATACATGGTCACAGTGAGGAGCACACCTGAGTCAGTCAGCCAATCAGAAGGCCTCCTGAAGCATTCAAAGGTTCTGAAAGGGGGGAGGGGGTGGGGGTACTTCTAGAATAAATACATCATAGCGTTCAGACCGTTGTCTTGTGTGTGTGTGTGTGTGCATGCATATGGCGAGTCCTCCGCTCCAGTAGGGGTCAGAGTCCACCTTGGTGTCCCTTTGGTGGTTTTTGTGGACTAAAGCTCCCATAATGCAGCAAAGGCTTCAACATTCAGTCCTGGAAAGACAGATAGTGGTCATAAGAGACAGGAGGACAGGTAGACAGGTGGATCATGCAGATGTGGACACTGGAGGCTCATTTCTAAAACAATTTCAGGTTAAACTTGTTTGAGGGTCAGACTGTGAATCTGATCCTCCTACAGATTTATTAACCAGGTAAGGAAACGCCATCTGCATCGGCAGCAGATCAGCAGCAGCAGCCAAGGCTCTGACCCAGGGCGCCCAGAGGAGGGCCCACCCAAGCGCTACCTGGGGGGCACCCAGGCAGCCACAGCCGACCACCGCCCCCGATGCAGGGGGCTCCCATAGAGGAAACACTGGAGGGGTGATTAAAATAAGAGGTTAAAATATTAAAATAAACGGTAGATGATGAGATTAAATAGTAAAATCCTGAAAAAAATGTTGACACTGATAGTGTAAAACATTGATTACATAATCAATTAAAACATGCATTAAACTGATATTAATAAATAATAATCAGTTAAAAGCTAAAAAGGTGAATCTTAAAAACATGAACGTTCTCTGCGGCCCTGAGATCCTCTATCAGCCTGTTCCAGAGGTGAGGGACATAATAATGGAAAGACGCCTCATCCTGAGTCTGTGTCCTGACTTTGGGGATGATAAGGAGACGGCTGCTAGAGGAGCGCAGAGACTGTGAGGGTTCATACGGAAAAAGATAAGAAGGCCCAAGACCATTAAGACATTTAAAAACTATTAAAAGAACCTTAAAATGGATCCTAAAACATACTGGGAGCCAATGCAGTGATTCTAAGACCGGTGTAATATGCTCCTTCCTCCTGGTCTTCATCAGGACACGAGCTGCTGAGTTTGTAGAAGCTGTAAACCTGATGTAGTCTTTTTGGGAAGACCAGAAATCATAACAGTAATCGATTCTACTGGTGATAAAAGCTGCATTAGCGCATAGACCTCCTACAGCTTCATAGACCTCCTACAGCTTCATGGACCTCCTACAGCTTCATAGACCTCCTACAGCTTCATGGACCTCCTACAGCTTCATGGACCTCCTACAGCTTCATAGACCTCCTACAGCTTCATGGACCTCCTACAGCTTCATAGACCTCCTACAGCTTCATTGACCTCCTACAGCTTCATAGACCTCCTAAGCTTCATAGACCTCCTACAGCTTCATAGACCTCCTACAGCTTCATAGACCTCCTACAGCTTCATAGACCTCCTACAGCTTCATTGACCTCCTACAGCTTCATAGACCTCCTACAGCTTCATTGACCTCCTACAGCTTCATAGACCTCCTACAGCTTCATTGACCTCCTACAGCTTCATAGACCTCTACAGCTTCATGGACCTCTACAGCTTCATAGACCTCCTACAGCTTCATGGACCTCCTACAGCTTCATAGACCTCCTACAGCTTCATGGACCTCCTACAGCTTCATGACCTCCTACAGCTTCATGGACCTCCTACAGCTTCTCTACAGCTTCATGACCTCCTACAGCTTCATTGACCTCCTACAGCTTTATTGACCTCCTACAGCTTGATAGACCTCCTACAGCTTCATAGACCTCCTACAGCTTTATTGACCTCCTACAGCTTCATAGACCTCCTACAGCTTCATTGACCTCCTACAGCTTCATAGACCTCCTACAGCTTCATAGACCTCCTACAGCTTCATGGACCTCCTACAGCTTCATAGACCTCCTATAGCTTTATTGACCTCCTACAGCTTCATAGACCTCCTACAGCTTCATAGACCTCCTACAGCTTCATGGACCTCCTACAGCTTCATAGACCTCCTACAGCTTTATTGACCTCCTACAGCTTCATAGACCTCCTACAGCTTCATGGACCTCCTACAGCTTCATGGACCTCCTACAGCTTCATTGACCTCCTACAGCTTCATAGACCTCCTACAGCTTCATAGACCTCCTACAGCTTCATAGACCTCCTACAGCTTCATGGACCTCCTACAGCTTCATGGACCTCCTACAGCTTCATAGACCTCCTACAGCTTCATAGACCTCCTACAGCTTCATAGACCTCCTACAGCTTCATAGACCTCCTACAGCTTCATAGACCTCCTACAGCTTCATGGACCTCCTACAGCTTCATTGACCTCCTACAGCTTCATTGACCTCCTACAGCTTCATTGACCTCCTACAGCTTCATTGACCTTCTGCAGCTTCATAGACCTCCTACAGCTTCATGGACCTCCTACAGCTTCATAGACCTCCTACAGCTTCATAGACCTCCTACAGCTTCATTGACCTCCTACAGCTTCATAGACCTCCTACAGCTTCATGGACCTCCTACAGCTTCATTGACCTCCTACAGTTCATGACCTCCTACAGCTTCATAGACCTCCTACAGCTTTATTGACCTCCTACAGCTTCATAGACCTCCTACAGCTTCATGGACCTCCTACAGCTTCATTGACCTCCTACAGCTTCATAGACCTCCTACAGCTTCATTGACCTCCTACAGCTTCATAGACCTCCTACAGCTTCATAGACCTCCTACAGCTTCATAGACCTCCTACAGCTTCATGGACCTCCTACAGCTTCATTGACCTCCTACAGCTTCATGGACCTCCTACAGTTTCATTGACCTCCTGCAGCTTCATTGAACTCCTACAGCTTATTGACCTTACAGCTTCATGGACCTCCTACAGCTTCATAGACCTCCTACAGCTTCATAGACCTCCTACAGCTTCATAGACCTCCTACAGTTTCATTGACCTCCTACAGCTTCATTGACCTCCTACAGCTTCATAGACCTCCTACAGCTTCATTGACCTCCTACAGCTTCATAGACCTCCTACAGCTTCATGGACCTCCTACAGCTTCATTGACCTCCTACAGCTTCATTGACCTCCTACAGCTTCATAGACCTCCTACAGCTTCATGGACCTCCTACAGCTTCATAGACCTCCTACAGCTTTATTGACCTCCTACAGCTTCATAGACCTCCTACAGCTTCATAGACCTCCTACAGCTTCATAGACCTCCTACAGCTTTATTGACCTCCTACAGCTTCATAGACCTCCTACAGCTTCATAGACCTCCTACAGCTTCATAGACCTCCTACAGCTTTATTGACCTCCTACAGCTTCATAGACCTCCTACAGCTTCATAGACCTCCTACAGCTTTATTGACCTCCTACAGCTTCATAGACCTCCTACAGCTTCATTGACCTCCTACAGCTTCATTGACCTACAGCTTCATGGACCTCCTACAGCTTCATAGACCTCCTACAGCTTTATTGACCTCCTAAAGCTTCATTGACCTACAGCTTCATTAACCTCCTACAGCTTCATTGACCTCCTACAGCTTCATGGACCTCCTTCAGCTTCATAGACCTCCTACAGCTTCATTGACCTCCTACAGCTTCATTGACCTCCTACAGCTTCATGGACCTCCTTCAGCTTCATAGACCTCCTACAGCTTCATGGACCTCCTACAGCTTCATAGACCTCCTACAGCTTCATAGACCTCCTACAGCTTCATTGACCTTCTGCAGCTTCATTGACCTCCTACAGCTTCATTGACCTCCTACAGCTTCATGGACCTCCTTCAGCTTCATAGACCTCCTACAGCTTCATGGACCTCCTACAGCTTCATAGACCTCCTACAGCTTCATTGACCTCCTACAGCTTCATAGACCTCCTACAGCTTCATTGACCTCCTACAGCTTCATAGACCTCCTACAGCTTCATTGACCTCCTACAGCTTCATAGACCTCCTACAGCTTCATGGACCTCCTACAGCTTCATTGACCTACAGCTTCATTAACCTCCTACAGCTTCATGGACCTCATACAGCTTCATGGACCTCCTTCACCTTCATAGACCTCCTACAGCTTCATAGACCTCCTACAGCTTCATAGACCTCCTACAGCTTCATGGACCTCCTACAGCTTCATAGACCTCCTACAGCTTCATAGACCTACAGTTTCATGGACCTCCTACAGCTTCATGGACCTCCTACAGCTTCATGGTCCTCCTACAGTTTCATTGACCTTCTGCAGCTTCATTGAACTCCTACAGCTTTACTGACCTTTTACAGCTTTATGGACCTCCTACAGCTTCATAGACCTCCTACAGTTTCATAGACCTCCTACAGCTTCATAGACCTCCTACAATTTCATTGACCTTCTGCAGCTTCATTGACCTTCTGCAGCTTCATTGACCTCCTACAGCTTCATTGACCTCCTACAATTTCATTGACCTTCTGCAGCTTCATTGACCTTCTGCAGCTTCATTGACCTCCTACAGCTTCATTGACCTCCTACAGCTTCATCGACCTCCTACAGTTTCACTGACCTTCTGCAGCTTCATTGACCTTCTGCAGCTTCATTGACCTCCTACAGCTTCATAGACCTCCTACAGCTTCATTGACCTCCTACAGCTTCATCGACCTCCTACAGTTTCACTGACCTTCTGCAGCTTCATAGACCTCATACAGCTTCATTGACCTTCTGCAGCTTCATAGACCTCCTACAGCTTCATTGACCTCCTACAGCTTCATAGACCTCCTACAGCTTCATGGACCTCCTACAGCTTCATGGACCTCCTACAGCTTCATGGACCTCCTACAGCTTCATGGACCTCCTACAGTTTCATTGACCTTCTGCAGCTTCATAGACCTCCTACAGCTTTACTGACCTCTTACAGCTTTATGGACCTCCTACAGCTTCATAGACCTCCTACAGTTTCATAGACCTCCTACAGCTTCATAGACCTCCTACAATTTCATTGACCTTCTACAGCTTCATTGACCTCCTACAGCTTCATTGACCTCCTACAGCTTCATCGACCTCCTACAGCTTCATTGACCTTCTGCAGCTTCATAGACCTCCTACAGCTTCATTGACCTCCTACAGCTTCATAGACCTCCTACAGCTTCATAGACCTCCTCAGCTATGACCTCCTACAGCTTCATTGACCTTCTGCAGCTTCATTGACCTCCTACAGCTTCATAGACCTCCTACAGCTTCATAGACCTCCTACAGCTTCATTGACCTCCTACAGCTTCATAGACCTCCTACAGCTTCATAGACCTCCTACAGTTTCATTGACCTCCTACAGCTTCATAGACCTCCTACAGTTTCATAGACCTCCTACAGCTTCATAGACCTCCTACAGCTTCATTGACCTTCTGCAGCTTCATTGACCTCCTACAGCTTCATTGACCTCCTACAGCTTCATTGACCTCCTACAGCTTCATAGACCTCCTACAGCTTCATAGACCTCCTACAGCTTCATAGACCTCCTACAGCTTCATTGACCTCCTACAGCTTCATTGACCTCCTACAGCTTCATAGACCTCCTACAGCTTCATAGACCTCCTACAGCTTCATTGACCTCCTACAGCTGCATAGACCTCCTACAGCTTCATAGACCTCCTACAGCTTCATAGACCTCCTACAGCTTCATAGACCTCCTACAGTTTCATTGACCTCCTACAGCTTCACTGACCTCTTACAGCTTCGTGGACCTCCTTCAACTTTTCGTGGACTTGCTCTGATCTTCATGACCTCCTTGAGGTTTTAAATAGAACATTAGCGAAGAACTGGAACAAGAATATTCATGTTCCTCTGGATCTGGAATCGATTTTCTTCCTGTGGACGACTCCTTCTGCTAATAATCCTCAGATCCAGTCATTTCCGTTTCTCAGTAGGGCCATCTGGTGTTTAGTAATGGAACTACCAGACTGTTGGACCTCATGCACAGTTATCTGAACTCTGAACAGAAGATGCAGTCATCATGCAGACATGCAGTGAATGCTAAGAGCATGATGGGTCTATAGCGCCCCCTGCAGGCACTCACAATCCATGGGAGCATGAGAGGGCGGAGCCACAGAATGATGTCATGTTATCATTATATGTATTCTTCCTGTGATGAGTAGAGGATCAAGAGGCTGGCTGATTGGCTTAAAACAGACCATGTGTAACCAATCGGAGAAAGGCCATGCATTCCCCATCAACCAATAAGCATTCAGCTGTGATGCCACCTGACAGGATGGGACCAAATCAGCCTCTTTACCTGTAGCAACACTAATTGATCACATGATCAGGAGAGACCTCAGTTTCTTTATGGACAACGACTCTGGTAACAGCGAGTTCAGGATGCTGCCTCCGAGCCTCGCTGAGAGCAGCCGCCAGGGCCTTGAAAAGAGACGGAACAGTCAGAACCTGGACCGAACCCGGTCTGGACCAGGTCCTGGTTGGACGCAATCCTGTTACACACACAGCGGGGCCTCTGATTGGTCAAGTTGTTCCACTTAAAACGATGAACGTCTGTAATTTTCATCATAGCTACACTTCAACTGTGAGACAGAATGTAATTAAATCCAGGAAATCATTATTTGGTCAATAAAAGTTCATCTCCATACTTTGTTATCACTCCCAGAGGTTAAAGGTCACCTGTAGGCCTCCAGCAGGTTTCCACTGTTGCTGCTATTTTGGCCCATTCCTCCATGTTTTGGGACTTTCTATGGGGCTGAGATCTGCAGACTGGCTCGGCCAATCAGGGACCTGGAAATGCTTCTTAGGAAGCCCCTCCTCCGTGGTTACCATGGCGATGTGTTTGGGATCATTGTCATGTTTCATCTTCAACGATCTCACTGATGCCACCATACATGGCCCCATTCATTCTTCCTGGTCCCACAGCATGATGCTTCCACCCCCATGCTTCACAGTAGCTATGCTGCTTTGGTTCCATCTGAGCGTATGACGTTCTCCCAATCCTCTCCTCGATCATCCAGATGCCCTCTAGCAAACTTCAGACGGGCCTGGACATGTCCTGGCTTAAGCAGGGGGACACGTCTGGCGCTGTTACTGATGGTAGCCTTTGTTACTTTGGTCCCAGCTCTCTGCAGGTCATTGACCAGTTCCCCCAGTATAGCTCTGGTTCCTCACCGTTCTCTAGATCAGGTGTTCCCCACCAGGTGAGATCCAACATGGAGCCCCAGGTAGAAGGAGATCATCACTCATCTTGTATTTATTTCCATTTTCTGATAATTGCTCCAACAGTTGACCTCTTCTCACCAAGCTGCTTGCCTATTTTAGACTGGCTCATCCCAGGCTTGTGCAGGTGTACAATCTTGTCCCTGGTGTCCTTGGACAGCTCTCTGGTCTTGGCCATAGTGGAGTTTGTAGTCTGACTGTCTGATGTTGTGGACAGGTGACTTTTATACAGAGAGGGAGTTAAAACAGGATCAGTTAATACAGGTAAAGATTCGAGGATAGAAGAGCTTCTTAAAGAAGAACTAACAGGTCTGTGAGTGTTTCTGCACCATTATACAAATAAATTGTCGTGAGGTACACCTATGATAACTATTGCAGAAATCTCTCATCTCCTAAAGTGGGACAACTTGCACAATCAGTGGTTGCTGAATACTTTTTTCCTGCTGTATCCAGCTGGATTTCTCACCCTCCATCACAGTTGTTCCAACAGGAAGGTGAGTCCTGAGGACCGGTTTTTGGACTCCCTGCACTAAGTCATGATGACCATACCTGTTCATGGTCTTCTTCTGTCTCTCCAGAAATAACGATTCTCTTCTCCACTCGGGTTTCTGAAACTCCTCCTTTCACCATCTGAGGAAGAGCGTAAAGCAGAACATACGAAGAGTGAAAACCTTCATCATGCAGCTTTTCTGTGCTGAATGTTGTAGAGTTGGAACCCCCAATCAGATACCCTTCCTCCAATGTGATCCTGGTCTTTGGATGCTTCTCTCCTGTGATTATAGTAGTTGTGTTGTGCAGTGGTAGTAGTACCTTGGTTATGTGTGTGGTGGTGGTGGTGTTGGACGTCTCTGCAGTGAAGGTCTGGGAGCTGAGCAGGAGACCGGCGGGAGCGTCAGAGTCCTCCTGACTCTGAAATACATCAGGACAACCATTACCCGAACAAGAACCATTAGCTCAGTTTACCTGGTAATCTGGAGTGGAAATGGAAGCAGGTGTTGAAGGATGGAAGAAAGAAATGAGGAGAAAATCTTTGGGAGGGATTTCCTGAATCAGAACGCAGTTATGCTTTTATGATCAGAAATACTGCATCTGATCTCTACAACCCAACATCTAAAAACCGGGTCATGACCATAATCCCTGGACAGTAATACTTAAGGATTTCTTTTTTAAATCTGACCTTAACATTTTTATGCAATGATTGATTATATCGGGGCCTCTTTTGACAAAAAATCTAAGAATTGTTTTTCTGTTTGATGTCTTGTTCAAGCAGGTATACATATAAGCCCCTCCCCCTTCAGAGGTGAACAGGAATCCATGAAGAGACAGGTAAGACTCCTTATTGACACAAAGGGAGACCTACTCCATATTAGGGAGTGGTCATAATGTTCTGGCTCATCGGGGCTACTTAGTTTTAGATCTGCTGATGGTCACTTTAAGGACATTCTGGAATCAGGGAGAAATGAAAGACGTCCTCACCCCTGGAGCTTCATAGGTCAGAGTCTTCCTCATCACCGGTACTTCCTGAAACGGATAGAAGGACGTTAATTGTTGGCATGAAACACAGAACCAGTCCTTCATAATCACTGGTACCACAACCAGGTGGGACAAACACTGGGACAAAGGTTCTAGGGCTACAAGTGCAAGTCTCACTGGACATATCCCTATGAGACTCATTGGGACAGAGGAAATCAGACAGAGCCTTCTTGGACAGAAGTCTAGGGACAGGTCTTTGGGTCTCTGGGATAAAGGTCTTTAGGACAGGTCTCATTGGAATGGTTCTCATCGGAACAGGGGTCTTTAGGACAGAGATCTTTGGTACAGTTGTTACTGGTAAAGTCCCCACTGGGACAGGTCTTTAGGAAAGAGGTACCTAGGACAGAGATCTTTGGGATAGGAGGCACTGGGACAGAAGTCTTTGGGTCTCTGGGATAAAGGTTTTTAGGACAGGTCTCATAGAAACAGGTCACTGGGTTTTACTGGGACAGAGCTCCCTGGGCCTCTGGGATGGGGGTCTTTAGGACGGGTCTCACAAGGGCCCAAGTGTTAGGGACAGATCTCACTGGGACGGGTCAGTAAGCGTCTCCAAGGTTACCTCCTGTGGACGACCGGGCTCGTCTTCGTCGTCGCTGCAGACAGACCGCTGGGTTGGACTGTTTGACTGCCGGGACGCGAGGCGGGGTGAGGTCGGGGACGGGGAGTCTTCAAACGTCCACTCTCCTTCTTCGTCCTGGGAGCTGTTGGACTCGCCGTCGTCATGGTAACGGTGGGGACGGCCAGCGTCCTGTCTAACCGCGGCCTCCACCGACTCTTGGACCGCAGCCTGAGCTAGGACGCTGATGACATCTTCATCACTGCTACCCTCATCACTGCCATCATCATCATCATCACTGAGCTCCTGTTTACCCAGGAGGCTGTTAGCATCGTTAGCTTCGTTAGCATCGTTAGCTTCGTTAGCATCGTTAGTTTTGTTAGCACCGATAGCTTCAGCATGGCGGGGCCACTGCTCTGTGACATCATCACCACCATCATCATCATGGACCAGGCCAGCTCCTGGTGGGGGGGGTGGGGGGTTAACGGGAGGCGCGCCCATTGGGCGTGGCGCTACCTTATAGTAATCCCCAACCGCCTGGTCCTGGTTCTGGTCCAGGGACTCTGGGAGGACGAAGACCGTCTCCACCTTCTCTGAAGTCTGAAACAGAGAGGAGACACATTCAAGGGACAAGGTCCAGGACGCAGGACAGGTCATCAGGTGACTAAAGATACGGAGGTACCCAACATGCATCTAGTTCTGGTTCCCAGGTTCTGGGTCAACGTCCTGCAGAGCGCCCATGTGTCCAGGAACCAATCATGCTGAACCTTTGATTAGGCCATCCTGACTGAATCAATCAATGACCATAAAGTCTGATAAAGTTCAGACCCAAAGGAACAGTTCCTGTTGGACTAATGGAGGAAGGACCCAGGTACATAGAGATGGACAAAGACTGGACAGAAGGACATTTGGACAGCACCTTTAGCAGGTTGTGTTCTTTGAAGGTCTCCTGCTCCCTGGCCGACTTCAGCAGAGCCGTCAGCTCTGGGGACATCTCATCCAAGGACGGTTTGGGCTGCACAGAACAAAGAGACTGAGATGAGGGAACCGACAGGAGAACGTGGACACCTTCAGGTGGTGGAGCATGACCTGGTGGCTGTAGCCATGCAGACAGCAGCTCTGGGTGTGCAGCGGGAGCAGCGACCTAGCATTAAAGCGGAAGTACCGTGTTTCTTTTTACAACCTGGACCTTATTTCTGGTCAATATTACCTTCATTTACTCAACCTGACAAGTTTGGAGCTACTAGGAGTCCTTCAGGAGAAGTTTAGATCCATAGGTGATCAGCGTATATCCATATAATGTGAGTTAATGAGGGCAGCCAAAGATCAACCTCTAAATAAGGAATAATCTGCCACTAAACTCCTTCATTTCATCAACGTTTGGCTAACAATCACTCGCTCTATTCCCCTGCTCAGAATACAACTGGGATGTAGGACAGCAGTGTCATCACTGAAATCACTGGTTGGTGTAAATTGGATTAAAATCCTGTAAAACACCTTGAAGACAAAAACAAACTACATCTGAGATGCTCTGAACTCCCAGAGGAATAGAGCTAGTGATCTAATCTGTCTGGTTCGTGCCGCTCCACGCCTGGTGGAAACAGTCCCTTTGACTTTAATTGATGGAAAACAGGATTGCAGTAGCTTCAGCCAGCCAATCAGAGCTCGGTATGCAGGGAGGAAACAAAGAAAGCAGCGGTTCCCGGTGCTCCATTTTGGTCAGGGACGCAGGAACAAAATGGTCTCAGGGAGGAGCAGGATGATAATGATGCTCGTTTCCATGCCAACCAGTCATACCACTCTGGGTGAGGGGCTTGATTCGCCCAGAGGCGACTGAGGGAGGGTCAGCGGAGATGACACCACACAGGCTCCTCCCCCTTCCCGCCTGGTCTCAGGTAAATCGATGATGTCACAGCCGGCAGCCGGCGGCTCCAGCGGTGACGTCGGAGTCTTCGCCTCCATGATGGTGACCAGTTGTCCTCCTATGATGACATCATCAGTGGCAGACGCTGGGAAGGTCCAGTCAAGCTGAGCAGGCTTAAGGCTTGCTGTTGTCACGGTGACGTCATCCTCGGACCACATGGCGAGGACTTTGCCACTGGTTGTGTCATAGCTCCGCCCCATTTTGAAGTTCCTCTCTCTGATTGGCTCTCCAGCTGCTTGGTTTGTGATAAATGCCCCTCCCTCCTGGAGTGAATAGGTGAGCAAAATCAGCCAATCAGGCGACAGGGCAGGGGTCAAGGTAAATGATGGTTCCTCAGAGAATTCATCAGAACGGTAGCGCGGTAATTTAAAGGTTCTGGGGTTCTGGACACACTTGGACACACCTGTAGACAGCTAAGCAAACCCAAACCACACCTGGATGTCACCTGTCCCTGTTGAGGACCAGCTCACCTCCTCCGGCTCCAACGGTTCGATCATGGGAGCGTCTTCGTTTCGGCGGAGAGGAGACGAGGCCAGACGTTTCTCCCACTCCGTCATGCCGCCTCCTCCCTGGTCTCCTTCCAGGAAGGAGCGTCTCAGGGCGCTGATGGTGGTCTGGACGTTCTCCTCTGGACTCCCCAACGTCTCCTAAGGACAACACAACACCAGCAATCATTCAGAGACACTTATACAAACTGAGCGGCAGACAGAAGGTTGGTGGTTCAGTTCTGTCTTCAGCAGAAACTCCAGGAGCGGTTGATCTGATTGGAGGAGGCGATGATTGGATCGGGTTTAATGTTGCTAAGCAACAATGCTGCTGGTTCAAAGGAACACCAATCAGAGGACAGTCGTCCTATCAGTGACCAATCCTCCTACTGGACGACCGTCTTCTGACTATAGAACCGTCCTCTGACTATAGAACCGTCCTCTGACTACAGACGTCCACTGATTATAGAACCATCCTCTGACTACAGACGTCCTCTGATTATAGAACCGTCCTCTGACTACAGACGTCCTCTGATTATAGAACCGTCCTTTGACTATAGAACCGTCCTCTGACTATAGAACCGTCCTCTGACTACAGACGTCCACTGATTATAGAACCATCCTCTGACTATAGACGTCCTCTGATTATAGAACCGTCCTTTGACTATAGAACCGTCCTCTGATTATAGAACCGTCCTCTGACTATAGAACCGTCCCCTGACTACAGACGTCCACTGATTATAGAACCATCCTCTGACTACAGACGTCCTCTGATTATAGAACCGTCCTTTGACTATAGAACCGTCCTCTGATTATAGAACCGTCCTCTGACTACAGACGTCCTCTGATTATAGAACCATCCTCTGACTACAGACGTCCTCTGATTATAGAACCGTCCTTTGACTATAGAACCGTCCTCTGATTATAGAACCGTCCTCTGACTATAGAACCGTCCCCTGACTACAGACGTCCTCTGATTATAGAACCGTCCTCTGATTATAGAACCGTCCTCTGACTACAGACGTCCTCTGATTATAGAACCATCCTTTGACTATAGAACCGTCCTCTGATTATAGAACCGTCCTCTGACTACAGACGTCCTCTGACTATAGACATCCTCTGATTATAGAACCGTCCTCTGACTATAGAACCGTCCTCTGATTATAGAACCGTCCTCTGACTATAGAACCGTCCTCTGACTATAGAACCGTCCCGACTACAGACGTCCTCTGACTATAGACGTCCTCTGATTATAGAACCATCCTTTGACTATAGAACCGTCTTCTGATTATAGAACCGTCCTCTGATTATACCATTCTTTGACTATAGAACCGTTCTCTGATTATAGAACCGTCCTCTGATTATAGAACCGTCCTCTGACTACAGGACCGTCTTTTGACTATAGAACCGTCCTCTGACTATAGAACGGTCCCGACTATAGAACCGTCCTTTAATAGATGGGGAACCTGATGTAGTGACAGTACAGAACCTTAACGGCGAAGCTGTCAGAAACAACCAGAACCCAACCTGTCCTGGCGCTGACACTGGATTAGAACCGTCTGAATTCCTTGGGTCCATCCGTCTCATGACCTTTTATTTTCTGGGTCAGCCCGTTCTGACATCTCAAGGAAATTTCAATCGAACGTAACTGGACTTGGTAATTTGTCTTGGAAGACGTTTCACCTCTTGTCCAAGAGGCTTCATCAGTTCATGCTCCCCGCTGACCAGGCTGGGACTGGTCCAACTAACTGGTGTGGAGACTCAGCTATTTAACCTCTTGGACAAGAATCATTATGTCATTGGATCCTTTGTGCTCCATGTCTTAACGACGGTCGTTGGCGTGCCGCCTATTGGTGGAGGTTAGGTTTCTCTTCATTAGTGCCCTATTGTGTTATAACGACAGTCATTGGAGTCACAGTTTTTTTCTTATTAGAGGTTAAGTTGTTGAGTCTCCTGGGTAGGGATGAAAGGGCAGCATTGTAAATTGGAGATAGGTGATGTCTCAGGCCTCCTCCTCTTTTGAGAGATGGTCTTCCAAGACAAATTACCAAGTCCAGTTGTGTTCGACTGAAATTTTCTTGAGATAACCATGACCTGGATGAATGAAAATATTCACAGGCGTTCTGACGGGTTCTTCAGTTACGGTTCTGTTTCACTCCAAACATGTTTGTAGCTCAGTCAGGTTCCCTGCTCACCCTCGCCATCTAGTGGACGCTAATACACCTGTAGAACCAGACTGGTCCAACTGGGGATCCTGAGACAGCTTCAGACGGTTCAGGAGAACCGACCCATTAAGTGGTTATCATCCTGTATGTCCCCGTCTCCTGGTCTCTGCTGCTGTCTTCTACTGATATTTGGGTAGAAATCGTCTCCGGAGACAAACGGACGGAACCACCGATCTTCTGACTGGACCGTAACTAGAATAGATGAAACGTTTACCTGAGTCTTCAGATCTTCGTCCTGATCAGACTGTTGGACAGACAGAAGAGACACAGACAGGTTACAGTGGGTAAACAGGTGAACAGGTCACCTGTGCGGGGAGAGGACAGGTGTGTACCTCGGTCACTGTCAGGTCCCCGTCTACGGCGGTGTCGGTCAGCTCGGTCTGGGAACACACAGACAGGTAAAGGTTTGTGTTCTACAGAGACGGATCAGGTCTCACCTGGTGAGGGTGAGACAGGTAGGGGGTGGGATTACTTTGGTGTCCTGTCTCTGTGGAGTTGGAGGACTTTGTGGAGAACCCTCTTCAGCCTTCGTCTCCTCCTCCTTCGGCTCCTCTTGGACCTCCTCCTCCACCAGCAGCAGCAGAACCTCCTCAGCTGCAACGGGAACAGAACCAGGAGGTTGGAAAGACGTCTCCACTGACCCAGGTGCGTCCTTATCAGAAGACAGACAGTGTCCCCATAGTGGCGTCTGACAGACTCCATGTTTCTCTCATTGGTCACAAACTTTAGACGGTTAGAGGACAGACGTGGAGAACGTCTGTTTGTCTGTCAAACCTTCCCATGAGGCACAGCTGACTTACTGCAGTTCTTGTTTCAACCACTAGGTGGTGCTGCAGATAAGCCCTCTACTTCTACTGGAATAAAACTTTCCAACCGCCTCATTTTTCCCAAAATGATTCACTTTTCAGTTTATTTTCTTACAGGCTAAAACCGTGGAGCGGTGTAGAAACAGAAACGGTGTAGTTGATCGTGACGTTGAAACCGCAGTAGGGAGCACAGCGGCACATCTGATTGGTTACATTCTCACCTGGCTCTTCCCTGCTGTCCTCCATCCTCCTCTCAGGTGTTACCGTGGTGATGTGGTCGCTAAGGGCGATGGCTTTAGACGCTCCGTACAGTCCTGAGCCCATATCTGCACACACATAAGCCGTTGTGATGTCATCGACGTTTCATCAGCAACCATCACCATAGCAACCACCGCAATGCTCAGTCAGTCTGTTCTTAACAGCTCGTTGCCAAGGCAACGGCACAATCAGCCACTCAGAGCTCAAGGCACATGCACAGCATCTTTGGTTAACCTATCAGAGCACAGGGTTAGGTCCCAGTTCTAGACATACAGTTCTATGTTCTATAACCTGGGTTCTGTGTTGCTATGTATGCTCTAGACCTATGTTCCACTTTTTAAAACCTGGATATTTATGCACTAGATGCTGGTTCTATGTTTTGTACTCTAGTTTCTATGTTCTATACCCAGGTACCATGTTCTAGACCCCTGGTTCTATGGTCTATACATTTGTGTCTATGTTCTACATGCTGCTATTGATCCTCTGGGTCTGGGTTCCATGCTCTAGACCCTGGTTTATATGTTCTATACCCAGGTACCATGTTCTAGAACCTTGGTTCTTTCTTGTAGACCCTGGTTTATATGTTCTATACCCGGGTACCATGTTCTAGACCCTGGGTTCTTTCTTGTAGACCCTGGTTTATATGTTCTATACCCGGGTACCATGTTCTAGAACCTTGGTTCTTTCTTGTAGACCCTGGTTTATATGTTCTATACCCGGGTACCGTGTTCTAGACCCTGGGTTCTTTCTTGTAGACCCTGGTTTATATGTTCTATACCCGGGTACCGTGTTCTAGACCCTGGGTTCTTTCTTGTAGACCCTGGTTTATATGTTCTATACCCGGGTACCGTGTTCTAGAACCTTGGTTCTTTCTTGTAGACCCTGGTTTATATGTTCTATACCCGGGTACCATGTTCTAGAACCTTGGTTCTTTCTTGTAGACCCTGGTTTATATGTTCTAGACCCTGGTTCCGTGTTTTGTACTCTAGTTTATATGTTCTAAACCTGGGTTTTTATTCTCTAAACCCTGGTTCCGTGTTTTGTACTCTAGTTTATATGTTCTATACCTACGCACCATTTTTGAGATCCTAGGTTCTATGTTCTAAGTTGGGTTCTGCTGGGGCCTCAGCTGATTATTTTTTACCGGATGTTTATAATATCTGGACCTAGACTCTAAGCAGTGTTCTGTTCTAGAAGAGGGTTCTAAGGTTCCTGACATGGCCGACTTCATGTAGTGGTGTTGTCTGGGTTGGTTCTGTTCTGCTCACAAAGCAGGAACCTTTAGTATGAACTGGAATGGTTCCCAGCTGGAGATGGGTGGTTTAGTCTGTCCAGGTCAGGGTTCTGTACCTGGTTCATGGGGATCTCACCATGGGGATGCTAATAAATACGTTTGGGTCGGTCTGTCGGCTCTATGCTCTCATTGGTCACGATTTAACTGCAGTTACTCCAAGCAAACACAGCAACAGTGGTGGCGCTGTCTGGAAACCAGTGCATTTTCAGACCCCGTTTAAACTGAAAGCACCTAGAGACAAATCTAGCGATATTTCTGACCACCTTCATCTACTTTCTGTTTAACTTCTTCGCCTATATTCTCTGCAGATTAGAGAGCCGACTTGCTCTGTAACAGGACTGTCCTACAGTGCATACAGCTGGGCTCATTTCACCCAGAGCCACAGAGAGAAGACGCTGATTTCACTAAATCATTTGTTTTATCTTTAAAATTAACTGGAACGTAACAAAGAAATCTGCAGGTATGTAAGATCGATCACTCTGCAGAAACGTGTCTGTAACCACACAGCATCTGCTCCGATCTGCACAGCTGTGGTGCGTTCAAGTAACGTTGGAAATGTATGGTGAGTTCAAAAACGTAGGACAAAATTAACACGACAAAAAACAATGAACATGAACCATAAATGTACGTTTAATGGCGCTTTGCAATTAATGTTTGTAAATGTACCAGTTCTCCTCTCTCACAGTGGCTTCATGCTAAATTTACATTTCCCTGAAGCGTTTCCCCTCTTTAAATATTTATAAATCAACTTATATGATATAGATAGAATATTTTCCTCCTTTCTGTTTCATTCTGTTTTATCAACATTCCTTTGAATGTTACAGCGCCCCCTACCGGTTCTTTCCCCCCATACTTTCTGCCACCTTTCCTCGACCTTATCAGGCAGGCTTCTTTCATTCTGACACGTCTGAACTGGTTTTACAGGCTGTTCTTATTGCAAACTGGTTTTATTTGTATTGAGGGTTGGAGGACAAAAAGAAGACCGCCAAATTATTGATGATGTCATCAGTATGCTAATTATCATGTGACTTTTAGCGCCTTTCTGTCAGAGACAGCAACACTGATTAAATCACCCATTGTAGTTCTAAAACACATAGAGCCACAATGGTTCTGTGCTGTAAATACGTTTGGTTACTGAACAATGTGTCCTTTGTTTGGTAATTATGACTCTGAATTCATAGTTTTGGCTAAAAACGTAAAATCATTTAGGCTGAAAAAACTAAACTAATCAGGCGCGCCTTCAGGTCCTCCAGTGGGTCCAACCACCACTGACCTTTTCTGACCTTGGAAACACCCTGAGTACGGCCTCCTCTGCAGCACAGAGGCTGACAGATGGAGAGTTACTGCTGGTCTCCATCCGACCCTCATCTATAGCCCTGAGACGAACAAGATGTTGGAAGCTAGCAGCCGTAGAACTGGAGGCTGGAAGATGATGATCTAGATAAGAAGCGCATAAGAAGGTACGCTTCACCTTCTCCACACCTGTTGATGGCGGCACACATGTCTGACATGTGACTGCATCAACACGCACAGCTGACCAGCAGGCGGAGCCAATCAGGATGCAGCAATCCTTAAAAAGCTGAGAGAAGCACGAGCTGTAGCCAGTCACAGCAAAGCATCACTCCAACCAATCACAGCGCAGCATTCTGCAGCACTCCAACCAATCACAGCGCAGCGTTCTGCCTCAGTCAGCAGAGTCCAGGACTACCTGAATCAGCTCGACCGTTGGCTTTGGGCGACACAGTGATGGCAGGAGAGCCAATCAGAGAAGAGGTGGCTGAGGTCCTGGAGGCTAAAGACCAATCAGAAACGAGTAGAGAACATTTGAACACTCTAGCAGCCAATCAGGACTCCCCTACCACTGGGCCAGGCTAGAAGAGTTTAAACCTTTAAACAGCTGAAGTTCCCCAACCTGAACACTCAGGGCCCTCCGTCCTCCACGGTTTGGACCAGAACTTTATGAACAGGAAGAGGGCCCTGTTGACCCGGTTGGGGAACCACTGCCTGGGCCAGAACCAGTCCAGTACCAGAACTGTGACTACAGTACACCTTCTTCAGCCTGGAGCTGGTTTACCCTGAGTCAGAATACTGAAACCGGACCCATGGGCACGATTGGTGACGCTACCTCCATCCAGGCTGCGGCTCAGCATGTTCCTCTTGCTGATGCATCGTGGGAAGTTGGGCGCAGGTCTGGATATCTGCGCGCTGGCTCTGCGGCTCTGAATCTGGGTCCGACCGCTGTAGCGAAACTTGGAGCCCAGAGACAGAAACTTCTTTGGCGGTTCTTCTGGAGACAGCAGCCTGTGGGACAGACGGTTGTCAGAGACAGGGAGACGTCTGGCGGTGGCGCTGTTGGAGACGTCACTGACCTGAAGAAGGAGTGATGCTCCACACAGACCTTCCACAGCCTCTTGGCTGCTCTGTGGTTCAGCAGTTTGAACCCAATGATGGACTCGAACTGGTCAAACTGGGGACACAAACAGAGGCTAAATCACATCTGCTAACCGTTTATGGCGTCTTCCTACAACATCTACGTGGCTCCTACCTCTCCAGGTCGAATCTTGATGTAAAAGTTGTTGCGTTTGTATGAAATCTTCAGGATCTTGGGCCAGGAGAACCTGTTGATCCTCAGCCTGTCTCTGTACACCAGTAGGCCGCTGTTGCACACGCCCAGCATGATGGCCACGCCCTCTGAGTCCTGCAAACACACCTGAGTTCAGTAGGTTCAATGAAACCAACACGTCCACCTGAAAAAGTGTTTCAGGTGCAGCTGCCTGGAGGGGGGGACGGTGAGGGGACGTCTGAGGGACGGCCGGGGAAACCTGGGTAAGAACCAGTAGCCATGGCAACAGGTGAGTTCCAGGTGAGACTGGGTGGAGGAATCAGGTTTTGATCTATTCATAGACGTTTGTCTCAGAGAGAGACGGCTCATTACGAGCATGAACTACTGGACAATCTCAGCAGGTGGAGCAGAGAGGGATTCTGGGTAGTATCAGAACTGCTGAGTCCGCGGAGGACGCCGTCTTACCTCTGACTTAGCAGATAGGCAGTCAAAGCGGCGTCCTGCCATCTAGTCCATGCAGGCAGAGAGACAGGGAGACAGTCAGGTAGAGAAAAGACAGATAGACGAGTCCAGAGATGGACACACAGACACACACGAACATCAAACTGAAGGTTTTCCATCAGTTTCTCCTAAAGGACAAATGGACTCTGGTTGGACACCAAAGGGAAGCTCCTATAGGCTCAGCGAGGAACCAATCACAAGAACCAAGATCCAGAATGTCTACAGTAGAGAAGGTTTATTTATTGGGAATTGTTGCAGGCCACAGCCACACTGTGAGTGAATTATACATTTTTTAAACTAATTTCATTTTCAAAAAATATTTAGAACTTTCTCCAAGTACCACTTGGGAGAGCTTGAGTACCACTGGTGGTACACGTACCACAGTTTTAGAACCATGGCTCTAGATCAAACCGATGCGCTAATGTCTTGTCCCACATCCGCCACACCTCAACCAAAGGAATGGATCACCTTCTCAGTATGGAGAAGAAGTCTCTAACCACATGGAAAGAATATATATACATATATGTTTTCAATAGATGTGACATTCATAAAATTGTCAGTTCTGCTGTATTATAGATACATATTCACTCACTTTATTAGGTCCACCTTGCTAGTACCGGGTTGGACCCCCTTCAGAACTACCTTAGTCCATCGTGGCAGAGATTCAACAAGGTACTGGAAACATTCCTCAGAGATGTTGGTCCATATTAACATGATAGCATCAAACTAGACTCATTTTTCCATCTATTGTCAAATGTTGGTGAGTCTGTGTGAATTATAGCCTCAGTTTCCTGTTCTTAGCTGGTTATCTGCTGCTGTAGCCCATCTGCTTCAAGGTTCCACATGTTCTGCGTTCAGAGATGATCTTCTGGTTGGAACCGGCGGTTATTTGAGTTCCTGTTGCCTTTCTATCTATTGCGACACTCAAAGTCACTAAATCCCCGTTCTTCCTCATTCTGATGCTCAGTTTGAACTGCAGCTAATCGTCTTCACCGTGTCTACATGCCTACATGCATTCAGGTGCTGCCATTTGATTGGCTGATTAGAAATTTACATTAAAAAGCAGTTGGATATGCGTGCCTAATAAAGTGGCCAGTGAGTGTATGTAGCTGTAACATAGGAAAACGGCCGATATGTCGGATAGATTACAGTTTTTTTTTGTTGCGTGATCAGATGTTCCTGCAGCTTCTAGATGACAGTCATGGTTACCACTACACCAACGGGACAAACCAACCGTCAAGATCTGATGGACCCGCCAAAATACTGTGTTCCCCTTCTAAACAGATTATTTTTGCTAATTAATATTGGACAAATATACAGTTATTACCTTGATAATAAAAGATATGGGCCAGGGAGACAGGAGACACATATAATAACTACATTTAGGCAACGGCGACAATTATTATTAACTATTAATAGCCTGTTATTAGTCTGTTTCATGTTTCATTAGCTCTGGTTTTGTTTTTAAAATGGCAGACATATAGAGCAATGATGTTAAATATTATTTGCCCCCAGAAGAAAAGAATAAAACACGTTCCCTTTTGAACATTTGCTGTTTTTGCCCGTTCTGTGCAGAGAAACTTCAACTATAATTCACAGATCAGAGTCCTGCAATAGAACGGGTTCCTGCTGCTAATCTGCTGTTACAGGTGGACCAATCAAATCTCTCTCTGGGAGAATAATCTGCATTCATCACAAAGTTGGAGAGATTTTCAGACCGACTTTCTACAGACAACGGAAAGATTATTTTTGGGAGTCAACCAAACATATTACATTCATATTTTTTCGCCCAGACCCATGCCATTTAGATCATGTATTTTTTCCATCTTGAAACAGAACCTGCAACATTACAGAACGTTTTTGGACTATATAAGTCTGCTCCAAACAAAAACTGCTTCCAGGTTTCATATATAAGAAAGGAATCTTTACATGTGGGTAGGTTCTGCTAACGAGCTACTAAGTGACATGGTTGCTCCCTGCGACACGTCTTTGTGGTGTGGGTTCTGATCTGGGTTCAGTGGTTCTGGCCCATTCGGGGTGTTTCAGGACGTCTGATGAACTGAAGTGACATGATGGAAAAATCATTTCTTTCCCCTGCGATACACAGACGGTTGGTATTGATGGAACCAGGAAGCGTGTTGCTGCTGATTTATTGAATGCTCTGAAAGCTAAACAGCAGCGGAACCACTGGATTACAACCTTAAACCCAGTCGGGCCCGATCTGGATTCTGGGCTGAAAAAATCAACAATGTTCTCTTTACCTTGGCATGATGGAGGTCAACTCCGTACATGGAGAGCTTCTTCACATTTTCCAGGAAGTGCATCTCAGCTTCAGCTGGACTCATTCCTCTTAACACACAGAAACACGCGTTAAACTCCAGAACCTGGCCTGAGCCCAGAAGACATCTACAAGAACACAGACAACCTGAGGGTTTTATGCAGCTCCATGATCTTCGCCTCCATCTCCTTGGTTTGGTTTGGAGCAAAACACACCTCACTGAGATAGTTTGGACCGCATTCCTCTGGAAAACAGACGGACAACGGTCAACAGCAAAGACATCATTCTTCTGACCTCTATGAGTCCATCAAGGGGTTTAGAGTGAATCTGTAAGGGTCAGGGTCTAAAAGAGGAAGTTCTACATCTACAAGAGGAAATTCTAAGTCTACAAGAGGAAGTTCAGGGTCTAGATGAGGAAATTTGAAGTCCAGAAGAGGAAGTTTGGGGTCTACGAGAGGAAGTTTGAAGTCTAGAAGAGGAAGTTTGGGGACTAGAACAGGAAGTTCTAGGTCTACAAGAGGAAGTTCAGGGTCTAAAAGAGGAAGTTCTACATCTAAAAGAGGAAATTCTAAGTCTACTAGAGGAAGTTCAGGGTCTAGGAGAGGAAATTTGAAGTCTAGAAGAGGAAGTTTGGGGTCTAGAAGAGGAAGTTTGGGTTCTAGAAGGGGGAGTTTGGATTCTAGAAGAGGAAATTTGACGTTTAGAGGAGGAAGTTTGGGGTCTAGAACAGGAAGTTCAGGGTCTAAAAGAGGAAGTTCTACATCTACAAGAGGAAATTCTAAGTCTACAAGAGGAAGTTCAGAGGGTCTAGAAGAGGAAGTTTGGGGTCTAGAAGAGGAAGTTCGGGGTCTAGAAGAGGAAGTTCAGGGTCTAGAAGAGGAAGTTTGATGTTTAGAGGAGGAAGTTTGGGGTCTAGAAGAGGAAGTTCAGGGTGTAGAAGAGGAATTTTGAAGTCAAGAAGAGGAAGTTTGGGGTCTAGAAGAGGAAGTTTGGGTTCTAGAAGGGGAAGTTTGGATTCTAGAAGAGGAAATTTGACGTTTAGAGGAGGAAGTTTGGGGTCTAGAACAGGAAGTTCAGGGTCTAAAAGAGGAAGTTCTACATCTACAAGAGGAAATTCTAAGTCTACAAGAGGAAGTTCAGGGTCTAGAAGAGGAAGTTTGATGTTTAGAGGAGGAAGTTTGGGGTCTACAAGAGGAAGTTCAGGGTCTAAAAGAGGAAGTTCTACATCTAAAAGAGGAAATTCTAAGTCTACTAGAGGAAGTTCAGGGTCTAGGAGAGGAAATTTGAAGTCTAGAAGAGGAAGTTTGGGGTCTAGAAGAGGAAGTTTGGGTTCTAGAAGGGGAAGTTTGGATTCTAGAAGAGGAAATTTGACGTTTAGAGGAGGAAGTTTGGGGTCTAGAAGAGGAAGTTCAGGGTCTAAAAGAGGAAGTTCTACATCTACAAGAGGAAATTCTAAGTCTACAAGAGGAAGTTCAGGGTCTAGATGAGGAAATTTGAAGTCTAGAAGAGGAAGTTTGGGGTCTAGAAGAGGAAGTTCTAGGTCTACAAGAGGAAGTTCAGGGTCTAGAAGAGGAAGTTTGATGTTTAGAGGAGGAAGTTTGGGGTCTAGAAGAGGAAGTTCAGGGTCTAAAAGAGGAAGTTCAGGGTGTAGAAGAGGAATTTTGAAGTCTAGAAGAGGAAGTTCGGGGTCTAAAAGAGGAAGTTTGGGGTCTACAAGAGGAAGATCAGGGTGTAGAAGAGGAAGTTTGAAGTCTAGTAGAGGAAGTTTGGGGACTAGACCAGGAAGTTGGGGTCTAGAAGAGGAAGTTCAGGGTCTAGAAGAGGAAGTTTGGGGTCTAAAAGAGGAAGTTCAGGGTGTAGAAGAGGAATTTTGAAGTCTAGAAGAGGAAGTTTGGGGTCTAGAAGAGGAAGTTCTAGGTCTACAAGAGGAAGTTCAGGGTCTAGAAGAGGAAGTTTGATGTTTAGAGGAGGAAGTTGGGGTCTAGAAGAGGAAGTTCAGGGTCTAGAAGAGGAAGTTTATGTGTCTATAAGAGGAAGTTTGAAGTCTAGTAGAGGAAGTTCAGGGTCTGAAAGAGGAAGTTCAGGGTCTAGAAGAGGAAGTTTGGGGTCTAGAAGAGGAGGTTTATGTGTCTAGAAGAGGAAGTTTGGGGTCTAGAAGAGGAAGTTCTAGGTCTACAAGAGGAAGTTCAGGGTCTAGAAGAGGAAGTTTGATGTTTAGAGGAGGAAGTTTGGGGTCTAGAAGAGGAAGTTCGGGGTCTAAAAGAGGAAGTTTGGGGTCTACAAGAGGAAGATCAGGGTGTAGAAGAGGAAGTTTGAAGTCTAGTAGAGGAAGTTTGGGGACTAGAACAGGAAGTTGGGGTCTAGAAGAGGAAGTTTATGTGTCTAGAAGAGGAAGTTTGAAGTCTAGTAGAGGAAGTTTGGGGACTAGAACAGGAAGTTGGGGTCTAGAAGAGGAAGTTCAGGGTCTAGAAGAGGAAGTTTGGGGTCTACTAGAGGAAGTTCAGGGTCTAGAAGAGGAAGTTGAGAATTAAAAGAGGAAGTTCATGGTTAGATTAGCAAGTTCTTGGTCTAGAAGAGTTCAGGATCTAAAAATGGGCCTTTGGGTCTAGAACAGGGGTTTTAGTTCAGGTTATATCAGTGTGTTAAGTGGTTAAGGTATTTTAAGTTCAGTTGTCTCTAAGGCGTTTAATTCGCTTTAAGATTTCCTGGTGATCTTTCTTACCAGAATCGTAGTCCCCGAGTTCTGACTGAACTGAGTAGGAACCAAGGATGGTGTGAGTAGAAAATGAACAAGGAAGACGTCCGGAAACAATGTCCTCTCTGAGCTGCAAACACAGGAAGTACCTGCCGAGAGACATAAATCCCTTCCTGACCAGGTGAAACACGAGGACGATGAGGACAGACGTGATGAGCAGGTGGGACTTTACCTGGTTATGTCCTCAGACAGCTGGGCGGGGTTAGGAGGGTAAAACTTGACATTGAAGCAGAAGTTCCAGGGAACACCTGAGACATGAAGAACAGAGTTAGCTCAAACAGAGAGAAGAACCCTGAGAACCGAGACAACCAGCCAGTCAGTATCACACTAACCTCTGACCTGCTTCTTGATCTCCTTTGCAGGATCCAACCAGTTCTAAACAAGATCCAGGTCAAAGAGACAGGTGAACAGGATATCAGAGGAGTGGAAAGAAAACATGGCTAATAGGATCTAACCCATGTCAGTAACATGGAACGTATTAGAACGTTTGGATGGAACGGATTGAGTATAAGCTACCTTGTTGTTGTCTGCGTCTCTGAAGGACAGAGCAAAGTAGTCTTTCTCCAGCAGGTTCAGGTGTTCACAGACCTTCTCAAAGAGGTGAAGACCCCGAGCTCGTTTCTGCACAGAACGACAGAGAACTGTCAACTAACCAAATCTATGGTTCTAATGTTCCTACTAGAAGTAACGTTCTTGTAGTTCTAGTGTTCCTACTGGTCGTAACATTCTTTATGTTCTAATGTTCCTATTGGTCGTAACGTTCTTGTAGTTCTAATGTTCCTATTGGTCGTAACGTTCTTGTAGTTCTAATGTTCCTACTGGTCGTAACGTTCTTGTACTTCTAATCTTCCTACTGGTCGTAACGTTCTTGTAGTTCTAATGTTCCTACTGTTCGTAACATTCTTTATGTTCTAATGTTCCTATTGGTCGTAACGTTCTTGTAGTTCTAATGTTCCTACTGGTCGTAACGTTCTTGTAGTTCTAATGTTCCTATTGGTCGTAACGTTCTTGAAGTTCTAAATTTCCTACTGGTCGTAACGTTCTTGTACTTCTAATCTTCCTACTGGTCGTAACGTTCTTGTAGTTCTAATGTTCCTACTGGTCGTAACGTTCTTGTACTTCTAATCTTCCTACTGGTCGTAACGTTCTTGTAGTTCTAATGTTCCTATTGGTCGTAACGTTCTTGTAGTTCTAATGTTCCTACTGGTTGTAACGTTCTCATAGTTCTAATGTTCCTACTGGTCGTAACTTTCTTGTAGTTCTAATGTTCCTATTGGTCGTAATGTTCTTGTAGTTCTAATGTTCCTACTGTTCGTAACGTTCTTGTAGTTCTAATGTTCCTACTTGTCGTAACGTTCTTGTAGTTCTAATGTTCCTATTGGTCGTAACGTTCTTGTAGTTCTAATGTTCCTCTGGTCGTAACGTTCTTGTAGTTCTAATGTTCCTACTGGTCGTAACGTTCTTGTAGTTCTAATGTTCCTATTGGTCGTAACGTTCTTGTAGTTCTAATGTTCCTACTGGTCGTAACGTTCTTGTAGTTCTAATGTTCCTACTGGTCGTAACGTTCTTGTAGTTCTAATGTTCCTACTGGTCGTAACGTTCTTGTAGTTCTAATGTTCCTACTGGTCGTAACGTTCTTGTAGTTCTAATGTTCCTACTGGTCGTAACGTTCTTGTAGTTCTAATGTTCCTATTGGTCGTAACGTTCTTGTAGTTCTAATGTTCCTACTGGTCGTAACGTTCTTGTAGTTCTAATGTTCCTATTGGTCGTAACGTTCTTGTAGTTCTAATGTTCCTACTTGTCGTAACGTTCTTGTAGTTATAATGTTCCTACTGGTCGTAACGTTCTTGTAGTTCTAATGTTCCTATGGTCGTAACGTTCTTGTAGTTCTAATGTTCCTACTGGTCGTAAGTTCTTGTAGTTCTAATGTTCCTATTGGTCGTAACGTTCTTGTAGTTCTAATGTTCTACTGGTCGTAACGTTCTTGTAGTTCTATGTTCCTACTGCGTAACGTTCTTGTAGTTTAATGTTCCTATGGTCGTAACGTTCTTGTAGTTCTAATGTTCCTACTGGTCGTAACGTTCTTGTAGTTCTAATGTTCCTACTGGTCGTAACGTTCTTGTAGTTCTAATGTTCCTATTGGTCGTAACGTTCTTGTAGTTCTAATGTTCCTACTGTTCGTAACGTTCTTGTAGTTATAATGTTCCTACTGGTCGTAACGTTCTTGTAGTTCTAATGTTCCTACTGGTCGTAACGTTCTTGTAGTTCTAATGTTCCTACTGGTCGTAACATTCTTGTAGTTCTAATGTTCCTACTGTTCGTAACGTTCTTGTACTTCTAATCTTCCTACTGGTCGTAACGTTCTTGTAGTTCTAATGTTCCTACTGGTCGTAACGTTCTCATAGTTCTAATGGTCCTACTGGTCGTAACGTTCTTGTAGTTCTAATGTTCCTACTGGTCGTAACATTCTTGTAGTTCTAATGTTCCTACTGTTCGTAACGTTCTTGTACTTCTAATCTTCCTACTGGTCGTAACGTTCTTGTAGTTCTAATCTTCCTACTGGTCGTAACGTTCTTGTAGTTCTAATGTTCCTACTGGTCGTAACGTTCTTTATTTCCTATGGTCGTAACGTTCTTGTAGTTCTAATGTCCTACTGGTCGTAACGTTCTTGTAGTTCTAATGTTCCTACTGTCGTAACGTTCTTAGTTCTAATGTCTATGGTCGTACGTTTTGTAGTTCTAATAGGTCGTAACGTTCTTGTAGTTCTAATGTTCCTACTGGTCGTAACATTCTTTATGTTCTAATGTTCCTATTGGTCGTAACGTTCTTGTAGTTCTAAATTTCCTACTGGTCGTAACGTTCTTGTAGTTCTAATGTTCCTACTGGTCGTAACGTTCTTGTAGTTCTAATGTTCCTACTGGTCGTAACGTTCTCATAGTTCTAATGGTCCTACTGGTCGTAACGTTCTTGTAGTTCTAATCTTCCTACTGGTCGTAACGTTCTTGTAGTTCTAATCTTCCTACTGGTCGTAACGTTCTTGTAGTTCTAATGTTCCTACTGGTCGTAACGTTCTTGTAGTTCTAATGTTCCTACTGGTCGTAACGTTCTTGTAGTTCTAATGTTCCTACTGGTCGTAACGTTCTTGTAGTTCTAATGTTCCTACTGGTCGTAACGTTCTTGTAGTTCTAATGTTCCTACTGGTCGTAACGTTCTTGTAGTTCTAATGTTCCTACTGGTCGTAACGTTCTTGTAGTTATAATGTTCCTACTGGTCGTAACGTTCTTGTAGTTCTAATGTTCCTACTTGTCGTAACGTTCTTGTAGTTATAATGTTCCTATTGGTCGTAACGTTCTTGTAGTTCTAATGTTCCTACTGGTCGTAACGTTCTTGTAGTTCTAATGTTCCTACTGGTCGTAACGTTCTTGTAGTTCTAATGTTCCTACTGGTCGTAACGTTCTTGTAGTTCTAATGTTCCTACTGGTCGTAACGTTCTTGTAGTTCTAATGTTCCTACTGGTCGTAACGTTCTTGTAGTTCTAATGTTCCTATTGGTCGTAACGTTCTTGTAGTTCTAATGTTCCTACTTGTCGTAACGTTCTTGTAGTTATAATGTTCCTATTGGTCGTAACGTTCTTGTAGTTCTAGTGTTCCTATTGGTCGTAACGTTCTTGTAGTTCTAATGTTCCTACTTGTCGTAACGTTCTTGTAGTTCTAATGTTCCTACTGGTCGTAACGTTCTTGTAGTTATAATGTTCCTATTGGTCGTAACGTTCTTGTAGTTGTAGTGTTCCTATTGGTCGTAACGTTCTTGTAGTTCTAATGTTCCTACTGGTCGTAACGTTCTTGTAGTTATAATGTTCCTATTGGTCGTAACGTTCTTGTAGTTCTAATGTTCCTACTTGTCGTAACGTTCTTGTAATTATAATGTTCCTATTGGTCGTAACGTTCTTGTAGTTCTAGTGTTCCTACTTGTCGTAACGTTCTTGTAGTTCTAATGTTCCTACTGTTCGTAACGTTCTTGTAGTTCTAATGTTCCTACTTGTCGTAACGTTCTTGTAGTTCTAATGTTCCTACTGTTCGTAACGTTCTTGTAGTTCTAATGTTCCTACTGGTCGTAACGTTCTTGTATTTCTAATGTTCCTACTGTTCGTAACGTTCTTGTAGTTCTAATGTTCCTACTGGTCGTAACGTTCTTGTAGTTCTAATGTTCCTACTGTTCGTAACGTTCTTGTAGTTCTAATGTTCCTACTTGTCGTAACGTTCTTGTAGTTATAATGTTCCTATTGGTCGTAACGTTCTTGTAGTTCTAGTGTTCCTATTGGTCGTAACGTTCTCGTAGTTCTAAATTTCCTACTGGTCGTAACGTTCTTGTAGTTCTAATGTTCCTACTGTTCGTAACGTTCTTGTAGTTCTAATGTTCCTACTGGTCGTAACGTTCTTGTATTTCTAATGTTCCTACTGTTCGTAACGTTCTTGTAGTTCTAATGTTCCTACTGGTCGTAACGTTCTTGTAGTTCTAATCTTCCTACTGGTCTTGTGGTTCTGGTGTTCCTAGCAGAAACAAATGGTTCCAGTGGTTTCCTAACGGTTCTACTGGTCTGATGTTTCTGGTGTCCCATTATCAGCAGCATGTCTCCAGTTTGTCCACCAGGTGTCCCCGCCCGTCTCACCTCCACGATGCAGGTGAACAGCGACCCGTCCAGCAGCGTGACCCGGCTCTGCATGGTTCTGAAGCTCAGCGTGTTCCTGGCCGGAGAGCGAGCCACGCGACCGCTCGACGACAGCTGACTGCTAGAGTCCTCGGCCAATGAGCTCTGAGCTAGGCTGTGGGCTGGCCCCGCCTCCCCTCCCTATTCAAACAGGAAGTGATGTCACGAACCACAGCAGCTCTAAGGTCAAAGGTCATGTGATGTCTGAGAGAAGTTACCTGTTTAGGTGTGGAGTGGGCGGCGGCTACAGGGAAAGACTCCACCTGCGGAGGCTGGGCTTCACTTGGCTCTGTTGTCATGGTGATTCACCTGTGAGACAGTGAGGTTAATGTTACGGTTACCATGGAGACCAGTGATGTCAGAGCTGCACATGTTTAAAAAAAAGTTATGTAAGTAAAACTTAAGTAAAACTTTATTTATAAAGCTGCTATCAGACAATGGTCAGAAAGCTCTATATCAGCCAAACAGAACCTCCACACCAGAACCACGACCCAAACAGAACCTCTATATCAGAACCACGACCCAAACAGAACCTCCACACCAGAACCACGACCCAAACAGAACCTCTATATCAGAACCACGACCCAAACAGAACCTCCACACCAGAACCACGACCCAAACAGAACCTCTATATCAGAACCACGACCCAAACAGAACCTCCACACCAGAACCACGACCCAAACAGAACCTCTATATCAGAACCACGACCCAAACAGAACCTCTATATCAGAACCACGACCCAAACAGAACCTCCACACCAGAACCACGACCCAAACAGAACCTCTATATCAGAACCACGACCCAAACAGAACCTCCACACCAGAACCACGACCCAAACAGAACCTCTATATCAGAACCACGACCCAAACAGAACCTCCACACCAGAACCACGACCCAAACAGAACCTCTATATCAGAACCACGACCCAAACAGAACCTCCACACCAGAACCACGACCCAAACAGAACCTCCACACCAGAACCACGACCCAAACAGAACCTCCATATCAGAACCACAACCCAAACAGAACCTCCATATCAGAACCACGACCCAAACAGAACCTCCACACCAGAACCACGACCCAAACAGAACCTCCACACCAGAACCACGACCCAAACAGAACCTCCACACCAGAACCACGACCCAAACAGAACCTCTATATCAGAATCACGACCCAAACAGAACCTCCACACCAGAACCACGACGACCCGAGACACATCCCTGTTGTTGCCGTGGTTACCAGCTGCTGACCCCGTCCAGCTGTCAGGTGAAGGGTTGTCACGGCAACGGCAGAGAGGGATTACAGCCAGACAATCTGATGTAATCTGATTTGTTGGGGGATGATGAGGAGATTCTGGGAGGAAGGTTCTGGAAACGAGGGCCCGCTAAGCAGCCGGTTCTGTTTCATTTCCAGTCTGTCAGTCAGACCGGGCCAGAACCAGAATGTTCAGAGCGTTCTGTGGGACTGTATAAGGAACCAGAACCACAGCTGATCATCTCTGAAGATCCAAAGTTCTGAAGATTCTGGCGGACAGCTCAGGAACCTCCAGAACCAGCGAGTTCTAATGGATCAGAACACGACCGGGAAGTCCATTTTGAATGTTCCTCGAGGATCTTTGCTTCTGAGATGTTCTGGTTCTGAGCAGAATCATATAATGATCTGAAGCAGAACCAGAACCATGGTCCGGTTCTGTAGCGGTTCTGGAGGGTTACTTCAATGTCTGAGGTTCTGCTGGGTTGTCCAGTCATCAGAAGAAGTGGAACCGGCTCTGATGATTTGGACCGTTTCTTTATTCCCATACTGGGTCAGAATTATTTGTATCCCAGTCGGAGAATGGACCCACAGAACCAGAACCGGAGAATAGTTAAACGTTTCTTCTTCACGTTCTCCATCTTTGTTTCTCAACTCGGGGTCCGTGGGCCCCTAGTGGTCCGTGGTGGAATTATCATATTTATTAATAATTATATATATAAAATTTTTACTCAGGTGTGACCGGGTCCAGTTTTAGTTTCCTGCTATAAGCGACGATCAGAGTGACCCAATTGTTATATTTCCCATGGTGCTTAGGGGCATTTTTATGAAACCATGAGTGATTCATAAGTTTGTAATATTTAGTTACCATTTTATTTAATAACTCTGGGGTTATTCTTCATTGCAAACCACCAATCATCGCAAAAAATAATATTATAATATAAAGAATTATTCTGTTTTATTAACACAAAATTGGATTTTTGAACAAAATTTGCGTTAACTGACTTTGTAACAACTAAAATATTAAAAATACTTTTAGTTGTGAAACGAACAATCTTAATAACGCTGGAATCAAAAATGAAAAGTAGAACTAAATACTGTTTAACGTTTAAGTTAATCTTATATTCTATAATTAGTGGCTCCCACGCATAATTACATATTCCTGTTTCACGGTGAACTAATCATATCTTAAAATGATGTGAAATTGTTGAATATTGCAAACACCTGATGCCATAATCATCTTATAATTAATCCGCTCTGACACACATAAAATACTTTAATTAAACGGAGGAATTATTATTATTATTATTATTATTATTATTCATCCAAACTTCCAGAAACTCATAAGCGTCTCACATCCAACAGATAGAAGAGAAAATTATGCTTTATTATATATATATATTTCTGAAAGCTACTGTGTATTTATAGCCATTTTCAGAAACATTTATGTGATTAAATAGATTTTTTTTTAGAGTATTTATCAGAAATATGTAACATCATCATGTTAGATACATATTTCTGATAAAAACGGTAAAAAGTGTTTCATAAAGTTACTGAATCGGTTTTTATGTGATAATATTCAGAGGCTGCTGCATATTAATCATCTTACATTCATCTGGTTTTTGTTCTGGAAATGAAAAAAACAAATATTACATCTGTTTCTGGTCCATCACAGACAGGAGCCCAAAAAGGTTCCGATCCACGGCCGGTTCTGTTCCGCTCCATCATCATCATCATCAGCAGCAGCAGCAGCTGCTTTGTTCAGGAGGACCCAATGAGGATGAGGAGGATGCTCTTCACCAGCTGACTCATCAGATGGACTCGGAGCAGAACCGGACCGGACCGAACAGAACCAACACCAGGCCGGCCTCTTCCTCCTCGTGCTGCTCGGGAGTGTCCGAGGCGCGTGTCTGAGGTCCTGCAGCAGGACACGGGCACGCGCATGGAGCTGCTGCGGGACCAGAACCGGAACCAGGACCGGGACCAGGCAGCAGCTGGTTCTGGTCCTGGTTCCGGTTCTGAACTGAAGGTGAGCTTTACCTGTCCTCGCGCAGGACGCTGGCCCTCTCTCCGCCCGGTCACCGACGCCCTGCTGCTCTCTACGTCATCACCTGCTACGACGGGGCGTGACGTCACCACGCAGGCCGAGCTCCGCCGATCAGACTTCCTAAAGCATCATTTCTGATTCATAAATCTTAAACAATTCGGGACGTTTTAAACTAAATACAACAAGTTTTTCCAGGAAAAATAAATCGGAAATTCTCTGTCACAAAAATCTTAAGATAATTTTTAGATTAATTTCAGATATTCTAGGAAAAAAAAAACGTAATTCTCTGTCGTACAAAAGAAGAAAATCTGCGAGACAATTCAAAGAAATTTCTGTGATTAAACATTTTCCATATCTAAACTAAGATATTTCTGATGTAAAGTCACAAAGTTGTAAAATAAAAATATTCACAGAATTACTGCAATTAATATCAAATCTTTAAATTAATTTCAGATCTCAAATCTTTTAACTCGTAATTTTCAGACTTTTTTGACAGATAATTTCGGATTTTTTTCTGGAAAATATGTGACTTTAATCTCCGTATTTCTGACTTTTTTGGGTGGAAATTTACTCTAAAATAAAACAAAATGTTCACAGTGGCCCAAATACTCCGTCGCATAAATGGTCCTAAACAAAGCCACATATGTCCAGATGTAAATCTGAAATAAGAATCTATCCTGATACTTTGATCTGTCTTTGTTTCAAAAGAAATCATTTAAATGCATAATTTTTATTCGTCTTTTTGTTAAATATTTCTTTCTTATGCAGCTTAACATCAGAGAAGTTGATCCATTTTTTCCTGTTTGGCTTGAATCTGTTTTATTCTCTGTTTAATCAAATAATAATGCACTTTCCGGGTTAAATATGAAATATTTTCTGTCCCTCAGAACCGGAAGCTGATCTATAGATCTATCACACACAGAGAGGAACAGCTCAGCATCTAGTTCCTGTAGTTCTGATGATTCTGAGCAGAAAAACCCAAAACCGAGAGACTAACAGAAGCTTCTGGAAGCTCTTATTAATATTAATAATGGACTCAGAACATCTGGGTCCAGAATGCTCAGACCGGGTCAGAACATGAGCTACAGCCGTCCTATCTGGGCTGAGGAGGACCAGAACCAGACTGTGAGATCAAGGATCCAGAGTCTGGACTGAACCAGAACCAGAACCACGTTCCTGGAGGTCCAGAGTGAAGTTTCTACTGTCAGAGATAATCTGAGGTACCATGTTCTGGTTCTGATCCACTGGATCTTCTAGGGCCGGCTCAGCTCAGTTACCAGCCTTATGGAGTTGCTGGTTCCAGAACCTGATCCAGAACCGATGGACCATCGTCCAGAGGAAGATGTCAGGCATCAGAACCAGCTGGACTGGGCTGGACTTCCAGAACCTGATCAGAACCTCAGGCTGGTCTCCTCAGATCAGGACAACGTCCCTGGGATCTACTGGTGGGAAGTTCTGGTTAGAGTTAGGAACCGGGTCTGGGTCAGAATCCAGTCAATGAAGCTCGTCACTACTGCTGGGAAGACAGGGATGTGTGTGTGTGTGTGTGTGTGTGTGTGTGTGTGTGTGTGTGTGTGTGTGTGTGTGTGTGTGTACTCACCATGGCAGACAGGAAGTGGTCCGATCAGACAAGAGAAGAAGAAATAAATTAATTAGAGGAGAACAACTGGGGAAAAGACAGAGACATGAAGGACAGAGAGACATCATGTCCTAGAGGGAGACATCCGCTAAGACCTGTCAAAACAATGCCTTTAACACAATGTCTTCAACAGGATGTCTTATCCACAATGTCTTCAACACAGTGTCTTCAACACAAAGTCTTCAAAAGGATGTCTTCTTAACAATGTCTTCATAACAATGTCTTCAACACAATGTCTACAACACAATATCTTCATCAGGATGTCTTACCACAATGTCTTCAACACAATGTCTTCAACAAAACGTCTTCAACAGGATGTCTTATCCACAATGTCTTCAACACAGTGTCTTCAACACAAAGTCTTCAACAGGATGTCTTCGCAACGATGTCTTCAACACAATGTCTTCATAACAATGTCTTCAACACAATGTCTTCGCCACAATGTCTTCAACACAATGTCTTCAACAAAACATCTTCAACACAATGTCTTCAAAAGGATGTTTTATCCACAATGTCTTCAACAATGTCTACGCAACAATGCCTTCAACACAACGTCTCCAAAAGGATGTCTTCTTAACAATGTCTTCATAGCAATGTCTTTAACATAAGGTCTTCAATCAGGATGCCTTATCCACAATGTTTTCATAACAATGTCTTCATCAGGATGTCTTACCACAATGTCTTCAACACAGTGTCTTCAACACAACGTCTTCAAAAGGATGTCTTCGCAACAATGTCTTCAACAAAATGTCTTCAACACAATGTCTTCAACAGAATGTTTTATCCACAATGTCTTCAACAGGATGTCTTCGCAACAATGTCTTCAACACAATGTCTTCATAACAATGTCTTCAACACAATGTCTTCATAACAATGTCTTCAACACAATGTCTTCGCCACAATGTCTTCAACACAATGTCTTCAACAAAACATCTTCAACACAATGTCTTCAAAAGGATGTTTTATCCACAATGTCTTCAACAATGTCTACGCAACAATGCCTTCAACACAACGTCTCCAAAAGGATGTCTTCTTAACAATGTCTTCATAGCAATGTCTTTAACATAAGGTCTTCATCAGGATGCCTTATCCACAATGTTTTCATAACAATGTCTTCATCAGGATGTCTTACCACAATGTCTTCAACACAGTGTCTTCAACACAACGTCTTCAAAAGGATGTCTTCGCAACAATGTCTTCAACAAAATGTCTTCAACACAATGTCTTCAACAGAATGTTTTATCCACAATGTCTTCAACAGGATGTCTTCGCAACAATGTCTTCAACACAATGTCTTCATAACAATGTCTTCAACACAATGTCTTCATAACAATGTCTTCAACACAATGTATTCGCCACAATGTCTTACCACAATGTCTTCAACACAGTGTCTTCAACACAACGTCTTCAAAAGGATGTCTTCGCGACAATGTCTTCAACAAAATGTCTTCAACACAACGTCTTCATCAGGATGCCTTATCCACAATGTTTTCATAACAATGTCTTCAGCAGGTTGTCTTTACCAGGATGTCTTCACAATGATCCTGGTCCTCATCAGAACCAAGACCTCTGAGCAGAACCGATACCAAAGAGTCACTGAGGAACATCAGTAAAGCCGAACTGGTTCCTGTTAGTGGACTGGAGCTCTGCTGGTGGATCCAGAACCTCCAGAAACCGAAAGTAAAACCTGCAGTCTGGTACCAAAGTTAGGAACATATGGAACAATCAGAAGCTAAACCAGGAGAAATGATCCAACATGTTCTGGATCAAACCACAGAAGTCCAGTAGTCCAGCCTTAAAGGGACGGATCATCCTGTTTACAATCCCAAGCGGACCCTACAGAACCGGACGGCCGACCTGGTTTAAAGCCAGTTACAGTGAGGAAGACGACGGTCGGGAGGAAGATGGGGATTTACCTGAGCAGGTGTTGAGGATGATGAAGATGTTGCTGGTTCTGGTGATGAAGGAGGTCCATTTCTGCCTGCTGTGATTCTGTCCAGCTGCTGCTTGTGGGATTATTGGTTTTTATTTAGGCTCCGCCTCCACAGATTAACCCCCCATCCCACCCAGAGCTGTCAGCTACAGGCTGGGGGAGGGGGGGCGCTGCAAGGGATTGTGGGACTTGAAGTGTTTCAGAGGGAGAGCCAGTCTGGTTCTGTCAGTTCTGCTGCTGCAGACACAGCGGGCCTGGTTCTGTCCTGGTTCTGGTGTCACCCTCAGCCCGTCTTCTTACTGGGAGAGAAACCAGTAAAACCAGCAGGAGAGAATCATGCAGCTGCAGGCAGTGAACAGCAGGGGGAGACAAACTCTGGGCAAAGACTGGTTCTGGACTCTTGGTTCTGGTCCAGTTTATGGGGACACCTGAGAAAATCAGAGACCCAACACCACGGCTGTGAGTCTGACGGGTTCTGTTGGACTCAGAATCTGGACTCTTTCAGGACCAGAACTAAGGATCCACTTTGGTTCTGGTTTCTCTGATCAGGACGGGTTCTGTTGACAGGAACAACTGGACCTGAACGTCCAAAAAAGAGTATTCAGCAGAACTACATTTCCTGATGAGGAACCCAGTGACGGGTTAAAGAATCAGGTTCTGGGTTCTGGTTCCAGGTTCTACTGAGATCAGAACCTCCCATGAGGTCCAAAACCTCCTGGTTCTTTAGAAGTTTGTGAAGATGGACAGAAAGACCCGTTCTCCTGTTTTATGTCACTCAGTCCTCCTCCTGTGTTCTGATTGGTCCAGTCAGGAGCTGGGCGGGGCTTGTCACATTCCTGCAGAGCTCCTATTGGTGGAAGGGAACTGATCCCAGGTCAGAGAGAGTGTTTGTGAGTCAGAAGGAGAAAAAGGTAGTTCAGAGTGTCCTCCTGCTGCCACGGAGACGAGACATGGGACGGGAGAGACGGGGGAGACAGGAAAGATAGGGGACGGGAGAGGAGAGACAGGAGAGACGGGGGAGACAGGAGACAGGGGAGACAGGACAAGTATCAGAAAGAATTAATTTTCTTTGGGCTTTCTGAATATTTTTCTCCCAGAATCTGTAAGAGGGACATTTAGACAGCGAAACAGGAGGACAATAAGAGGGACAGTGAGACAGGAGGACAATCAGAAAGACAGTGAGACAGGAGGACATTCAGAGAGACAGTGAGACAGTAAGACAATCAGAAAGACAGTGAGACAGGAGGACAATCAGAGGGACAGTGAGACTGGAGGAAAATCAGAAAGACAGTAAGACAGGAGGACAATCAGAGGGACAGAGAGACAGGAGGACAATCAGAGGACAGACAGCGAGAGACAAAAAAGAGGACAGTAAGACAAGAAGAGACATCCACAGGTTGTGTCCTCTGGGACAGCGGACGTCTCAGGGATCCTGGGATAGTAAGGACGGAACCAGAAGCGGGTCTAGAGACCAGGACCAAGGCCTTGGTTCTGATCGGAGGGCCGTGGGCCGTGGGTCCACTATGTCCTCAGCTCTGGCTGCAGGTCTGCTCCTCAGGGTTCTGCTGCCCTTTGCTTTGACTGCAGGTAAGATCTCAGCAGAACCTGGACCTGCCGGTTCTGGTTCTGGATCCAGATGTCAGCTGAGGACGATGGTCTCGTTCCAGAGCAGTGAGATCAGAACATCCCTGGTCCACTCTGTGCGAACCCGACCAGAACCAATGGAGCTACTGAGCTGGACTTTGGAATGGGTCAAAGCTCAGAACCAGAACTCTGGGTTGGTTCTGTTGTTCTGGCTTCGTTTTAGACGGTTTAAAGCTTCACTTTGGGTTCTGAGCTCTGATCTTGGATCGGCTCTGGACAGAGCAGTTCTGGTCGTTGTTTGTTTGGGTCAGCGGGTTCATGTGGGACTGATGGTATCATTTACTGATTCCTGATTGGACCAGAGGTAGAGGCGGTTCTGATGGCAGCGGTTCTGATCGGACCTGTGTTCTCCTGTGTCCACAGCTTGTGTCCTGAGGTTCTGTGGGTTCTCCCTGATCTACGCCGTCCTGCTGCTGCTGCTCCCCCTGCTGTCTGGATCCAACACCACAGGTACCAGAACCGGACTGGACCCCATTCCGTCCAAGTTACTAAAACATTAGAATATTTTTCATTACATATTACTATCTCAGTAATGTAACTGAAGTAACTTTTTAAACATCTTAAACAGTGTAACTTATAAAGGAACATTTTAAGTGAGTGCGATGCCACAAATATTCTGTTTTTCACACTATTTGATTAAAACTTCAGGTTTCCTGTTTCCTTGCCTGCCTTCCATATCAGCTCGTTTGTTAAATTACTTCGGATGTTGGTTTCAGCAAGAGGAAGTACATCTTGGGTTTTAAATTTGATCATAACTCACATTACTAAAATTATAACAAGCAATATATTGTTGTATGTTTTATAAGTATTGTGTTACATTTCTCCCTGACTAAAGAAAGTATTGTATTCTTGTAACTCGTTACTTTTGTAATGCATTATTGGCCAATATCTGCATTAAAATGTAATATCTGAAATAATTTGTACCTTTTATTCCTAACTTTACATAGTGTTCCTTCACTGTACATACTGTCACATGCATCCGCTTTCTGTACCGCTTATCCTTAAGGGTCACAGATGTACAAATACATCTGATACATATTTAAAGCCACTTTTAAAGCTCACATTTTTAGATGATAAAAATAATTTAATCTCTTCCAGTGTATTCAAATCCTATTGCCAGGTGGTACCAAGTTCCAGGTACCTGGTATAAACTGTAGTTGAGAATCATTGGAAAAACTGTGCAGATTCATACCACGCTTATTTATTATTTTACCGAAGTAATCATGTTTTGGAGAATGTCAATGATTTTATTTTTAATAGTATTTATTTTACTTATGAAGAAGCCCATAAAGTCATCACTCATCAGAGCTATGACTCTGTTTAAGGTTGGCAACTGTACTAAAAAGAAACCTTAGAGATTGTTTTTATTTATCTCTATTAATGATGAGAAATATGCTGTTCTAGCTTGTTGAAGGGCGTTTTTATAAAGTAGTAGATTATTTTTCCAAGTTAGAAAGGAATCATTTAAGTGTGTAGAGCGCCATTTTCTCTCCAGTTTCCTAGGATTCTGCACAGTATTCACTATCAATGTCCACGTGAATATTAAAATCCCCTATTATAATTACCTGATCAGTGTTTAAAACTAAATCAGATAAAAAATCTGAGATCTGGTCCAAGAATTGAGAGTAAGGGCCTGGTGGACGACACAAAACCACAACTGCAACTTGGATGAGGAAAACTAAGGATTAGATGTTCTAAAGAGCTGTAGTTAATAACTGGTCTAGGGGGAATTTGTAAATCTGAATGAAAGATGGTTGCAACTCCTCCCCCTCGCCCAGTACTTCTAGGAATGTGGAAATGTTGATAATTGGTAGGAGTTGATTCATTTATAATTATAAAATCCTCCTGCTGCAGCCAGGTTTCTGATAGGCAGAATAAATCAATTTTATTATCATATATCAAGTCATTAACTAATAAAGTCTTTGAGGAGAGGGATCTTATGTTTAGTAAACCACATCTAATTACTCTATTTTCTTGTTTGGTCTGAGTCGTATTTATTGTAATGAGATTTTCATAGTTTGCTTTTGTCAGATTAACTTTTAGTCTATTTGATTTTGGCCGTGGGTAAAACACTGTCTCAATGGGGTATTGAGTGGGTAACAGTACAGAAGCTGCAGAGAGGTGGGTTAAACTACGACTCTGCTTCCTGGTCTGGATCCTGGTTTGTCAGTGTTTTGAAGGACTAATAAATTTATCCAGATTCCTAGAAACAAGAGCTGCTCCATCCAAAGTGGGATGGATGCCGTCTCTCCGGATCAGACCAGGTTTTCCCCAAATAGTTTTCCAATTATCCATGTAGCCCACGTTGTTTGCTGGACACCACTCAGACAACCATCTCATAAGAGCTTGTCATATCTGTTTTCAGGAAATCCGGGTCCTTGTGTGATGGCCTTGAGTGTCTGCAGCTTTTTCTTCCTGTTACTGCAAAGCATCTACCAGGTGATCACCGCAGCACTGCCGCGGGGCCAGAACTGTAAGACAACCACACCCACATACACTCCTGTAGTCATGTTTTGTTAACTGTTATCAGTTTCAGTTGTGGATACCCGTTATTACCTTTAGATAGCTGCTGTTACCTGTAGCGACCTGTTTATGTACCAGTTATTACCTGTTATGTTTAGGTACCTGTTTTTACCTTTACACCTGGTTCACACCAGTTGAGGAAGCGGCGCGCTCAGGAAAATCACCCTCCATCCGCTTCTCCACCTGTTCACACCAGATGCCTATTTCTCTGTGGCGATCAACAAATGTTTCTGCTCAGCCGTTATTTATTCAGAGCAATTGTTTCTGTTACCAGGGAGTTTGTACACTTCTGAAATTTATCTGTTGTCGACAAACACACATAGCCAGAGACTGTGTGCAGTAGTAGTCAAAATACTCATATTGGTTTATCTCCTATTCACATTTATTAAATCTAGTCTCTCTTCCCGTTTCCTAGTACAAGTAGACAGGAGGTCAGATGCTTATTTTTTATTTTCATCTCTCCCATCTGTTTAGATACACAAATGTGATCACATTTGTCAATCGTGGTATTTTATTTTTAAAAATTGCTTTTATTTTGACAATTGATGGCATTGTCTCTTGTGTCTTGGTGTGACTTCCTGCTAGAATTGATGCGGACCTCTCACAACCCGCACAGAAAGAATACCAGACGCGAAACAATCATTTCACAGCGTGAGCCGGCTGTGGAGAACCATGGCGCTCCATGTCTAGTGTGATCATAAGTTAGAAAGGGCGCCGAATGGAAGGGTTCTGTGTTCCACTGCGCTTCGCAGCACTTCCGCAGCAGGTGTGAACCAGGCCTTAGTTAACCATTATAACATGTAATAACCATCTGTTACACATTTATCTACCCGTTATTACCTGTTATTACCTTTAGTTAACTATTATAACCTGTAGCAACCTGCTGTTATTTATTTATCTACCCGTTATTACCTGTTATTACCTTAAGTTAACTATTATAACCTGTAATAACCTGCTGTTACACATTTATCTACCCGTTATTAACAGTTATTACCTTAAGTTAACTATTATAACCTGTAATAACCTGCTGTTACACATTTATATATGCATTATTACCTGTTATTACCTTAAGTTGACTATTATAACCTCTAATAACCTGCTGTTATTTATTTATCTACCCGTTATTACCAGTTATTACCATAAATTAACTATTATAACATGTAATAACCTGCTGTTACACATTTATCTACCCGTTAACAGTTATTACCTTAAGTTAACTATTATAACCTGTAATAACCTGCTGTTACACATTTATATATGCATTATTACCTGTTATTACCTTAAGTTGACTATTATAACCTGTAGTAACCTGCTGTTATTTATTTATCTACCCGTTATTACCTGTTATTACCTTAAGTTAACTATTATAACCTGTAATAACCTGCTGTTACACATTTATCTACCCGTTATTAACAGTTATTACCTTAAGTTAACTATTATAACCTGTAATAACCTGCTGTTATTTATTTATATACCCGTTATTAACTGTTATTACCTTAAGTTAACTATTATAACCTGTAATAACCTGCTGTTATTTATTTATCTACCCGTTATTACCAGTTATTACCTTAAGTTAACTATTATAACCTGTAATAACCTGCTGTTACACATTTATATATGGGTTATTACCAGTTATTACCTTAAGTTAACTATTATAACCTGTAATAACCTGCTGTTATTTATTTATCTACCCGTTATTACCAGTTATTACCTTAAGTTAACTATTATAACCTGTAATAACCTGCTGTTACACATTTATCTACCCGTTATTACCTGTTATTACCTTAAGTTAACTATTATAACCTGTAATAACCTGCTGTTATTTATTTATCTACCCGTTATTACCAGTTATTACCTTAAGTTAACTATTATAACCTCTAATAACCTGCTGTTATTTATTTATCTACCCGTTATTAACTGTTATTACCTTAAGTTAACTATTATAACCTGTAATAACCTGCTGTTACACATTTATATATGCGTTATTACCTGTTATTACCTTAAGTTAACTATTATAACCTGTAATAACCTGCTGTTATTTATTTATCTACCCGTTATTACCAGTTATTACCTTAAGTTAACTATTATAACCTGTAATAACCTGCTGTTACACATTTATCTACCCGTTAACAGTTATTACCTTAAGTTAACTATTATAACCTGTAATAACCTGCTGTTTTTTATTTATCTAACCGTTATTACCTGTTATTACCTTTAGTTAAGTATTATAACCTGTAATAACCTGCTGTTATTTATTTATCTACCCGTTATTACCAGTTATTACCTTAAGTTAACTATTATAACCTGTAATAACCTGCTGTTACACATTTATCTATGCGTTATTACCAGTTATTACCTTAAGTTAACTATTATAACCTGTAATAACCTGCTGTTTTTTATTTATCTAACCGTTATTACCTGTTATTACCTTTAGTTAAGTATTATAACCTGTAATAACCTGCTGTTATTTATCTACCCGTTATTACCAGTTATTACCTTAAGTTAACTATTATAACCTGTAATAACCTGCTGTTATTTATTTATCTACCCGTTATTACCAGTTATTACCTTAAGTTAACTATTATAACCTGTAATAACCTGCTGTTACACATTTATCTACCCGTTATTAACTGTTATTACCTTAAGTTAACTATTATAACCTGTAATAACCTGCTGTTACACATTTATATATGCGTTATTACCTGTTATTACCTTTAGTTAACTGTTATAACCTGTAATAACCTGCTGTTTTTTATTTATCTAACCGTTATTACCAGTTATTACCTTAAGTTAACTATTATAACCTGTAATAACCTGCTGTTACACATTTATATATGCGTTATTACCTGTTATTACCTTAAGTTAACTATTATAACCTGTAATAACCTGCTGTTATTTATTTATCTACCCGTTATTACCTGTTATTACCTTTAGTTAAGTATTATAACCTGTAATAACCTGCTGTTATTTATTTATCTACCCGTTATTACCAGTTATTACCTTAAGTTAACTATTATAACCTGTAATAACCTGCTGTTATTTATTTTATACCCGTTATTAACTGTTATTACCTTAAGTCAACTATTATAACCTGTAATAACCTGCTGTTACACATTTATATATGCGTTATTACCAGTTATTACCTTAAGTTAACTATTATAACCTCTAATAACCTGCTGTTATTTATTTATCTAGCCGTTATTACCTGTTATTACCTTAAGTTAACTATTATAACCTGTAATAACCTGCTGTTATTTATTTATCTACCCGTTATTACCGTTATTACCTTAAGTTACTATTATAACCTGTAATAACCTGCTGTTATTTATTACTTTACGTTATTCTTAGTAATATTATAACTGTATAACTGCTGTTATTTATATATCCCGTTATTAACTGTTATTACCTTTAGTTAACTTTATAACCTGTAATAACCTGCTGTTTTTTATTTATCTAACCGTTATTACCAGTTATTACCTTAAGTTAACTATTATAACCTGTAATAACCGTGTTACACATTTTATTGCGTTATTACCTTTTATTACCTTAAGTTAACTATTATAACCTGTAATAACCTGCTGTTACACATTTATATATGCGTTATTACCTGTTATTACCTTAAGTTAACTATTATAACCTGTAATAACCTGCTTTTATTTATTTATATACCCGTTATTAACTGTTATTACCTTTAGTTAAGTATTATAACCTGTAATAACCTGCTGTTATTTATTTATCTACCCGTTATTACCAGTTATTACCTTAAGTTAACTATTATAACCTGTAATAACCTGCTGTTACACATTTATCAATGCGTTATTACCTGTTATTACCTTAAGTTAACTATTATAACCTGTAATAACCTGCTGTTAAACATTTATATATGGGTTATTACCAGTTATTACCTTAAGTTAACTATTATAACCTGTAATAACCTGCTGTTATTTATTTATATACCCATTATTAACTGTTATTACCTTTAGTTAAGTATTATAACCTGTAATAACCTGCTGTTATTTATTTATCTACCCGTTATTACCAGTTATTACCTTAAGTTATCTATTATAACCTGTAATAACCTGCTGTTATTTATTTATATACCCGTTATTAACTGTTATTACCTTAAGTCAACTATTATAACCTGTAATAACCTGCTGTTACACATTTATATATGCGTTATTACCTGTTATTACCTTAAGTTAACTGTTATAACCTGTAATAACCTGCTGTTTTTTATTTATCTAACCGTTATTACCAGTTATTACCTTAAGTCAACTATTATAACCTGTAATAACCTGCTGTTACACATTTATATATGCGTTATTACCTGTTATTACCTTAAGTTAACTATTATAACCTGTAATAACCTGCTGTTACACATTAATATATGCGTTATTAACTGTTATTACCTTAAGTTAACTATTATAACCTGTAATAACCTGCTGTTATTTATTTATATATCCGTTATTACCTGTTATTACCTTAAGTTAACTATTATAACCTGTAATAACCTGCTGTTATTTATTTATCTACCCGTTATTACCTGTTATTACCTTAAGTTAACTATTATAACATGTAATAACCTGCTTTTTTTATTTATCTAACCGTTATTACCTGTTATTACCTTTAGTTAAGTATTATAACCTGTAATAACTTGCTGTTACACATTTATATATGGGTTATTACCAGTTATTACCTTAAGTTAACTATTATAACCTGTAATAACCTGATGTTATTTATTTATATACCCATTATTAACTGTTATTACCTTTAGTTAAGTATTATAACCTGTAATAACCTGCTGTTATTTATTTATCTACCCGTTATTACCAGTTATTACCTTAAGTTAACTATTATAACCTATAGTAACCTGCTGTTACACATTTATCAATGCGTTATTACCAGTTATTACCTTAAGTTAACTATTATAACATGTAATAACCTGCTGTTTTTTATTTATCTAACCGTTATTACCTGTTATTACCTTTAGTTAAGTATTATAACCTGTAATAACCTGCTGTTTTTTATTTATCTAACCGTTATCTGTTACACATTTATCAATGCGTTATTACCAGTTATTACCTTAAGTTAACTATTATAACCTGTAATAACCTGCTGTTTTTTATTTATCTACCCGTTATTACCTGTTATTACCTTAAGTTAACTATTATAACATGTAATAACCTGCTGTTTTTTATTTATCTAACCGTTATTACCTGTTATTACCTTTAGTTAAGTATTATAACCTGTAATAACCTGCTGTTTTTTATTTATCTAACCGTTATTACCTGTTATTACCTTTAGTTAAGTATTATAACCTGTAATAACCTGCTGTTACACATTTATATATGGGTTATTACCAGTTATTACCTTAAGTTAACTATTATAACCTGTAATAACCTGCTGTTATTTATTTATATACCCATTATTAACTGTTATTACCTTTAGTTAAGTATTATAACCTGTAATAACCTGCTGTTATTTATTTATCTACCCGTTATTACCAGTTATTACCTTAAGTTAACTATTATAACGTGTAATAAGCTGCTGTTACACATTTATCAATGCGTTATTTCCAGTTATTACCTTAAGTTAACTATTATAACCTGTAATAACCTGCTGTTACACATTTATCAATGGGTTATTACCTGTTATTACCTTAAGTTAACTATTATAACCTCTAATAACCTGCTGTTATGTATTTATCTACCCGTTATTACCTGTTATTACCTTAAGTTAACTATTATAACCTATAGTAACCTGCTGTTATAAATTGATTTAGCCGTTATTCCTTGTTGTCACCCATTGTTACATTTGCTACCTATTACTACCGTTTTTACTTGTTACTTTTAGTTACCTGTTATTATTTCATGTTAACTTTGGTTACCCATTGTTGGGTTTCGTTTTCCTGTTGTTATATGTTATTATCTATTGTTTAGTTACCTGTTATTATTTGCTGATAAGTTTTATTACCTCTTAATTTTAGCTACCTATTGCTATCTTTATTTACCAATAGTTACCTTATAGTTTTTTCTTTAGTCGTTTCTTCGTTTAGTAATCTGTTGCTATCTTTGGTTACCCATTTTTACCCACTATTAGCTGTTGTTACCTTACAGATAGTTACCTGTTGTTTTCTGGTTCTTAACTTTTTGGCAAAAGTTCTACAGGTTGGTTCTACCATCTTATGCTCTGAGGTTTTGATAAAACCGCACCTTTTAATTCTGTGGTAGTTCCAAGGAGAAGATGTTGTCCCTGGATCAATGGATCCATTCAGGACTGCTGAAGAATCTGCAGAGGCTCTAAGTCCATACACTCACCTGTGTATCTAACTCACCTGTGTTAACTCACCTGTGTGTCTAACAGGTACTTCTTGGCAGAACGTTTTCACTCAGCTCGGCTTGCTCAGGTAAGAATAAAGTCATTTTCTCACCTTTTTCACTAGTTTTAAAGAACTTGACGATGGATACGTTTCCACTGATACTGGTTTAGAACTGCGCTGACCCAGTATTCTGTACAATGAGTGTTTTGGAGATTATATCATTTTTAAATGAAGGATTTTAAATGTCAACATGAAATAGTTTCTTCAACAGAAACCTTAACTGGAGGTTCTGTGGAGCTCCTGTTCCTAAACTGTGCAGAGAACCTGAAATTGTAGCAACCATCGGGCTGCTTCAGCCTCATGTTGTTTTAAAAAGAAGGAAGTGAAGACACACCGCCAAAATAAGAGGCAGATTAAAGCAGCGTTCTGTCTGGATGATGTTTTACCCCCCCGTGTGTGTGTGCTGCCAGTCGTCTCTCTGTCTGCACCATAAACTCCTACGCTCCTGTAAACAGAACCACAACCAGGCTGCAGCTGATCCACGTCTGCTTCCAATCACTGGTTCTGGTCCAGTTCCTCACTAGAACCTGTGTACATGTTCTTTATTAACCTGGAACAGAGCTGTCCAAACTTTTTTTTACCAGCGCCAGAATCATCAAGTTGAAAGTGAATATGTCAGTGAAGAATATGCTTTGTTTTTTTAAACGTAAAAAATTTGTCTTTTTTACCTGGTTAAAAATTATATTTTAATGAAACACATAAAGTAGGAATTCTTGTAGAAAAGGGTTTTTTTAAGGATTGTGGATTCAAAACACACTGTTTGCCTTTTCAAAAGAAATCATTTTCAAATGGTTTTCAAATATTTCAGAGGGGCTAAAAAAATACTTTTCTCCTGCGAAACGTTTCAGTTACTTTTTCTTTGCAAATGTGATATTTTCAGCTATGTTTGGTTATCTCTAGGGCTGCTTTTGCATTAGTTGTTTACATAATTAAATTAAAAAGAGAGCAAAAAAATATGATTACGTAAAATGAATAATAATTTTTGTGATTGTCATTGATATTTTTCTAATCCTTTAAATTCGTCAAAAAATATGTCTTTAAAACACAAAGTCTCCATCTGAATCAATCATTTGTGTTTCTGTGGTCAAGGGCCGTGCAAAATCAGTCCAAGGGCCGTAAATGGCCCCCGAGCTGCACTTTGGACATCCCTGCTTTAGAATAACTTTATGTGTAGAGACCACGCTGATCCAGGTCTTCCACCTATTACCTGCAGTCAGTGTTTTGGTTAAATGGACGTGAACAGGAAGAGATCGGTCCACCTGAAGAACAGAACTGATCTTTGAATTAAATCTGTTTAATTTTCATCTCATTTATTTTGTCATTAGAATTATTAAAGGGGTTCGTTTTAAAAGATGTCGCTATCGAACTGGGTGTAGGTTCTGACCCTGAGATCTTCCTCACCATGCCGCTCTGCTGCAGAAACATTCACCCCTCTGTCTGTCTGTCTGTCTGTCTGTCTGTCCTCAAGTCTGACAGAAAGTGATGCGGCCTCAGCAGTGAGACAGGTGTTTCCAGATGTCGTCGTCCTGCTGGTCAGCCTGCAGACATGGAGGCTGATGAGGCTGAATGCTGCCACACACACACTGGTAACTAACACCCCCACCCATACTATTGCAGCAGGTGGAGCAGGTGGAGCTTTGCTGCGCCATGTGGTCCAGAGACTCTGGCGGCTGTTGATTAGCTGTAACCTGGTTAGGGGACAGCAGAGTATTGATTAGGCTTCAGGTTCCGTCTCTTTGTTCTTGTTACTGTCAGGGTCCGATTGGGAACATGAAACCAGACAGCAGCTGTCTTCCTCCTCCTCTTCCTCACTTAACTGTCCCTAATGAACCAGATGATTCTATTCGCTGATCGCCACGAAACTCCAACTCTAATAACCATTTATCACCCAACAGGAGGAGGTCCAGCAGACAGAGGCACTGATGTTAGAGGAGATCAGAGTGTTCCAACATGAGGAGGAAGATGAGGAGGAGGAAGATGAGGAGGAGGAGGAAGAGGAGCAGCAGCAGCAGGAGGAGGAAGAGGAGCAGCAGCAGGAGGAGGAGGAGAGCATCAGACAAAAATTGCTCCTGGAACTGGAGATTCTGATGTGCAAAACCAGAAAGATGTTGGCAGAACTATCTATGACTGGAGGAAAAATCCTACTGACTGCTATGCTGGGAATTACAGGTAACTACCAGGTAACTACCAGGTAACTACCAGGTAACTACCAGATAACTACCAGGTAACTACCAGATAACTACCAGATAACTACCAGGTAACTAACAGGTAACTAACTACCAGTTAACTACCAGGTGCCTGACTAGTGACTCTCCAGTAAATCAAAGTTACCAGTTACCAGGTAACTACCAGTTAAGTAACAGGTAACTACCAGATAACTACCAGATAACTACCAGGTAACTACCAGATAACTACCAGGTAACTACCAGATAACTACCAGATAACTACCAGGTAACTAACAGGTAACTAACTACCAGTTAACTACCAGGTGCCTGACTAGTGACTCTCCAGTAAATCAAAGAAAAATACCAGTCGACCTGTCAAATAACTACCAGTCGACTTGTATAATAACTACCAGTCAACTTGTAAAATAACTACCAGTCGACCTGTAAAATAACTACCAGTCGACTTGTATAATAACTACCAGTCAACTTGTAAAATAACTACCAGTCGACCTGTAAAATAACTACCAGTCGACTTGTAAAATAACTACCAGTCGACCTGAAAAATAACTACCAGTCAACTTGTAAAATAATTACCAGTCGACTTGTAAAATAACTACCAGTCGACCTGTAAAATAACTACCAGTCGACCTGAAAAATAACTACCAGTAAACTTGTAAAATAACTACCAGTAACTTGTAATAATAACTACCAGTCGACCTGTTATAACTACCAGTCAACTTGTAAAATATTACCAGTCGACTTGTAAAATAACTACCAGTCGACCTGTATAAAATATCTACCAGTCGACCTGTAAAATAACTACCAGTAAACTTGTAAAATAACTACCAGTCGACCTGTAAAATAATACAGTTGACTTGTAAAATAACTACCAGTCAACTTGTAAAATAATTACCAGTCGACTTGTAAAATAACTACCAGTCGACCTGTAAAATAACTACCAGTCGACCTGAAAAATAACTACCAGTAAACTTGTAAAATAACTACCAGTCGACCTGTAAAATAACTACCAGTCAACTTGTAAAATAACTACCAGTCAACTTGTAAAATAACTACCAGTCGACCTGTAAAATAACTACCAGTCGACCTGAAAAATAACTACCAGTAAACTTGTAAAATAATTACCAGTCGACTTGTAAAATAACTACCAGTCGACCTGTAAAATAACTAACAGTCGACCTGAAAAATAACTACCAGTAAACTTGTAAAATAACTACCAGTCGACCTGAAAAATAACTACCAGTAAACTTGTAAAATAACTACCAGTCGACCTGTAAAATAACTACCAGTTGACTTGTAAAATAACTACCAGTCAACTTGTAAAATAATTACCAGTCGACTTGTAAAATAACTACCAGTCGACCTGTAAAATAACTACCAGTCGACCTGAAAAATAACTACCAGTAAACTTGTAAAATAACTACCAGTCGACCTGTAAAATAACTACCAGTCAACTTGTAAAATAATTACCAGTCGACTTGTAAAATAACTACCAGTCGACCTGTAAAATAACTACCAGTCGACCTGAAAAATAACTACCAGTAAACTTGTAAAATAACTACCAGTCGACCTGTAAAATAACTACCAGTCGACCTGAAAAATAACTACCAGTAAACTTGTAAAATAACTACCAGTCGACCTGTAAAATAACTACCAGTTGACTTGTAAAATAACTACCAGTCGACCTGTAAAATAACTACCAGTCGACTTGTAAAATAACTACCAGTCGACCTGTAAAATAACTACCAGTCGACTTGTAAAATAACTACCAGTCAACCTGTAAAATAACTACCAGTCGACTTGTAAAATAACTACCAGTCGACCTGTAATATAACTACCAGTCGACCTGTAAAATAACTACCAGTCGACCTGTAAAATAACTACCAGTCGACCTGAAAAATAACTACCAGTCGACTTGTATAATAACTACCAGCCGACCTGAAAAATAACTGCCAGTCGACTTGTAAAATAACTACCAGTCGACCTGTAAAATAACTACCAGTCGACTTGTATAATAACTACCAGTCAACTTGTAAAATAACTACCAGTCGACCTGAAAAATAACTACCAGTAACTTGTAAAATAACTACCAGTCGACCTGTAAAATAACTACAGTCGACCTGAAAAATAACTACAGCGACTTGTATAATAACTACCAGCCGACCTGAAAAATAACTGCCAGTCGACTTGTAAAATAACTACCAGTCGACCTGTAAAATAACTACCAGTCGACTTGTATAATAACTACCAGTCAACTTGTAAAATAACTACCAGTCGACCTGAAAAATAACTACCAGTAAACTTGTAAAATAACTACCAGTCGACCTGTATAATAACTACCAGCCGACCTGAAAAATAACTGCCAGTCGACTTGTATAATAACTACCAGCCGACCTGAAAAATAACTGCCAGTCGACTTGTAAAATAACTACCAGTCGACCTGTAAAATAACTACCAGTCGACCTGTAAAATAACTACCAGTCAACTTGTAAAATAACTACCAGTCGACCTGAAAAATAACTACCAGTAAACTTGTAAAATAACTACCAGTCGACCTGTAAAATAACTACCAGTCGACCTGAAAAATAACTACCAGTAAACTTGTAAAATAACTACCAGTCGACCTGTAAAATAACTACCAGTTGACTTGTATAATAACTACCAGCCGACCTGTGAAATAACTACCAGTCGACTTGTAAAATAACTTCCAGTCGACCTGTAATATAACTACCAGTCGACTTGTAAAATAACTACCAGTCAACCTGTAAAATAACTACCAGTCGACTTGTAAAATAACTACCAGTCGACCTGTAATATAACTACCAGTCGACCTGTAAAATAACTACCAGTCGACCTGTAAAATAACTACCAGTCGACCTGAAAAATAACTACCAGTCGACTTGTATAATAACTACCAGCCGACCTGAAAAATAACTGCCAGTCGACTTGTAAAATAACTACCAGTCGACCTGTAAAATAACTACCAGTCGACTTGTATAATAACTACCAGCCGACCTGTGAAATAATTACCAGTCGACTTGTAAAATAACTACCAGTCGACCTGTAAAATAACTACCAGTCGACCTGTAAAATAACTACCAGTCGACCTGAAAAATAATTACCAGTCGACCTGTAAAATAACTACCAGTCGACCTGAAAAATAATTACCAGTCGACATGTAAAATAACTACAACTCGACCTGTAAAATAACTACCAGTCCACTTGTAAAATAACTACCAGTCCACTTGTAAAATAAATTCCAGTCAACCTGTAATATAACTACCAGTCAACCTGTAAAATAACTACCAGTCGACCTGTATAATAACTACCAGTCGACCTGTAAAATAACTACCAGTCCACTTGTAAAATAACTACCAGTTGACCTGTAAAATAACTACCAGTCGACCTGTAAAATAACTACCAGTCGACCTGAAAAATAATTACCAGTCGACTTGTATAATAACTACCAGCCGACCTGTGAAATAACTACCAGTCGACTTGTAAGATAACTACCAGTCGACCTGTAAAATAACTACAACTCGACTTGTAAAATAACTACCAGTCCACTTGTAAAATAAATTCCAGTCAACCTGTAATATAACTACCAGTCGACCTGTAAAATAACTACCAGTCGACTTGTATAATAACTACCAGCCGACCTGTGAAATAACTACCAGTCCACTTGTAAAATAACTACCAGTCAACCTGTAAAATAACTACCAGTCGACCTGAAAAATAACTACCAGTCGACTTGTATACTAACTACCAGCCGACCTGTGAAATAACTACCAGTCGACTTGTAAAATAACTACAACTCGACCTGTAAAATAACTACCAGTCGACCTGTAAAATAACTACCAGTCGACCTGTAAAATAACTACCAGTCGACCTGTAAAATAACTACCAGTCGACCTGAATAATAACTACCAGTTGACTTGTATAATAACTACCAGCCGACCTGTGAAATAACTACCAGTCGACCTGTAAAATAACTACCAGTCGACCTGAAAAATAACTACCAGTCGACTTGTATAATAACTACCAGTCGACTTGTAAAATAACTACCAGTCCACTTGTAAAATAAATTCCAGTCGACCTGAAAAATAACTACCAGTAAACTTGTAAAATAACTACCAGTCGACCTGTATAATAACTACCAGTCGACCTGTAAAATAACTACCAGTCCACTTGTAAAATAACTACCAGCCGACCTGTGAAATAACTACAACTCGACTTGTAAAATAACTACCAGTCCACTTGTAAAATAAATTCCAGTCAACCTGTAATATAACTACCAGTCGACTTGTAAAATAACTACAACTCGACCTGTAAAATAACTACCAGTCGACTTGTAAAATAACTACCAGTCCACTTGTAAAATAAATTCCAGTCAACCTGTAAAATAACTACCAGTCAACCTGTAAAATAACTACCAGTCGACCTGTATAATAACTACCAGTCGACCTGTAAAATAACTACCAGTCCACTTGTAAAATAACTACCAGTCAACCTGTAAAATAACTACCAGTCGACCTGTATAATAACTACCAGCCGACCTGTAAAATAACTACCAGTCGACCTGTGAAATAACTACCAGTCAACCTGTATATAAATTCCAGTCGACCTGTAAAATAACTACCAGTCGACCTGTAAAATAACTACCAGTCAACCTGTATAATAGATTCCAGTCGACCTGTAAAATAACTACCAGTCAACCTGTAAAATAACTACCAGTCGACCTGTAAAATAACTACCAGTCGACCTGTATAATAACTACCAGCCGACCAATAAAATAACTACCAGTCAACCTGTATAATAAATTCCAGTCGACCTGTAAAATAACTACCAGTCAACCTGTATAATAAATTCCAGTCGACCTGTAAAATAACTACCAGTCCACTTGTAAAATAACTACCAGTCGACCTGTAAAATAACTACCAGTCGACCTGTATAATAACTACCAGCCGACCAATAAAATAACTACCAGTCAACCTGTATAATAAATTCCAGTCGACCTGTAAAATAACTACCAGTCAACCTGTAAAATAAATTCCAGTCAACCTGTAAAATAACTACCAGTCAACCTGTAAAATAACTACCAGTCGACCTGTATAATAACTACCAGTCGACCTGTAAAATAACTACCAGTCCACTTGTAAAATAACTACCAGTCAACCTGTAAAATAAATTCCAGTCAACCTGTAAAATAACTACCAGCCGACCTGTAAAATAACTACCAGTCGACTTGTAAAATAACTACCAGTCCACTTGTAAAATAACTACCAGTCCACTTGTAAAATAACTACCAGTCAACCTGTAAAATAACTACCAGTCGACCTGTATAATAACTACCAGCCGACCTGTAAAATAACTACCAGTCGACCTGTGAAATAACTACCAGTCAACCTGTATAATAAATTCCAGTCGACCTGTAAAATAACTACCAGTCGACCTGTAAAATAACTACCAGTCAACCTGTATAATAAATTCCAGTCGACCTGTAAAATAACTACCAGTCAACCTGTAAAATAACTACCAGTCGACCTGTAAAATAACTACCAGTCGACCTGTATAATAACTACCAGTCAATAAAATAACTACCAGTCAACCTGTATAATAAATTCCAGTCGACCTGTAAAATAACTACCAGTCAACCTGTATAATAAATTCCAGTCGACCTTAAAATAACTACCAGTCCACTTGTAAATAACTACCAGTCGACCTGTAAAATAACTACCAGTCGACCTGTATAATAACTACCAGCCGACCAATAAAATAACTACCAGTCAACCTGTATAATAAATTCCAGTCGACCTGTAAAATAACTACCAGTCAACCTGTAAAATAAATTCCAGTCGACCTGTAAAATAACAAATAATGACTATTCATAACAATAATAATATCAGATGAGCTTTTATGACCATCCAGGTGACCAATGATCAAAAAGTGTTTTCCTTTCTCCTTCTCTCCCTCCTTCTGACCCCTGCAGGGATTATGTTTCCCTCCCTTTCCTCCCTCCCATACCTACTGCTTTTTCAGGTGTTTTGTACCTGGTGGGCGTGGTCAGGTTATGTCCCGCCTCTAACCTTCAGGTGTGTGTCGGTGATGTTGCTGCTCTACTTATCCATCCACATCCTGGTTTTCTACTGCTACCAGTTCCCTTCACTGAGGGAGGCGTGGCCTCCAAACAGCACCTCAGCCAGGTAAACCTGCTCCTCTACCTTCAGCTGCTCAGGTGGAGACACAACACAAAAGAAGGCTACCTGAGGAGGAGGAGGTGTAGGAGGAGAACAGGTAGGAACAGAAGGAGAACAGAAGGAGAACAAATGGAGAACAGGAGGAGAACAGAAGGAGAGCAGATGGAGAATAGGAGGAGAACAGGTAGGAACAGAAGGAGAACAGAAGGAGAACAGATGGAGAACAGAAGGAGAGCAGATGGAGAATAGGAGGAGAACAGGTAGGAACAGAAGGAGAACAGAAGGAGAACAGATGGAGAACAGAAGGAGAGCAGATGGAGAATAGGAGGAGAACAGGTAGGAACAGAAGGAGAACAGAAGGAGAACAGATGGAGAACAGATGGAGAACAGATGGAGAATAGGAGGAGAACAAGAGAACAGATGGAGAACAAGAGGAGGTGTACATATATACCAATAATCCTGTACTGTAATGCAGAAACAGCAGGAAGCGGCTGCAGAAGAACCACAGAGAACCATCAGATCCAGGATCTGGTTTATCAGTTGTAACTGTAACTCTAGCGCCTGCTGCTGGCCTCTCATTACTCCTCCTCTTGCAGAGTACCGACTCACAGTGTGCTACATTGATCGCTGATAGATCTGTCTGTAGAACTATTGATTATATATTGATTATTGATCAATCGGTCGCAGCCTGCTGGGTCTGGTTCCCATGGTTTCCATGAACTGCAGCGCCCCCTGGAGGTTGCAGATGAACACCTCCCTAAGGTGGTTCCACTTCAGCAGCTCCCTCATGCTGCTGCTGCTCCACCACACCGTGGCCTGGCTCTGGAGGCACCAGGTGAGTGTGATGTCATCACCTGTCGAGAGCACGCTGCGCTCCCATTGGCTGGCTGCTGTAACGTGGTTCTGCAGGTCATTGACGGTGACAGAGGGGGCGCTGTAGAGGGGGCGGAGACAGCCGTCAGTGGAAGCTGTGACATCACTACCGCTAGCAGCATCCTCAGTGATGAGGTCAGCGGTGACATCACAGCCGAGAGGCGGAGACAGCTGTGGAGAAGAGCTGATAACATCAGAGATGTATGTAAAAAAGGATTATTACTAATTATTATAATATCAGAATAGTTCAGTAAACCCAGTTCCTTGTCTAACAGGCACTGCTGTCATCATCCTCTGACTCCTTTGCTCCTCCTACGAGAAGTACTGCTCTGGGCCTGGACTCCATGCCTCAGCAATCTCTCAGCCAATCAGGTGACACTAGGGCGGAGCTCCACCCTGTTACTGACACTGATGGATCAGGGTTTGACCTAATGTAGGTTCTGACTCCATGTCTGCAGATACGCTGGAGAGCTGCGTGTTTGAAGAGGACGGATGGGAGGAGGAGGAAGAGGTGGAGGAGATGAAGGTGGGTGAGGAAGGTGGTGTCAGCACTGTCTCCGCTGTCTTCCTCCTCCTCCTCAAACACAGCTACATCGGTGCTCTGGTGTCCATGATGACCTGGTCCATCACCTATGTGTCCTGGCTTACCTGTGTACTGCTGCTGTGGTCCTGCATCCTCTGGATGATGAGGGAGCGCCGTCACTACATGCTGATGTCATCACCATGGCTGGTCGCCTATGGCAACCTTCTGCTCGTCCTGCAGTACGTCTACAGCTTCCCCTCTGGACAGGAAGTTCCTGGACTGTTCCCACAGCAAGACGACCCCTGCAGAGAGCTCGCCTTAAAAGTACGACTACTAGATACCAATATTACCTCTAGTATTACGTACAGCTGAACAGTAAAGTACTACCCCGCGCCTTAAAAGTACGACTTCTAGATACCAATATTACCTCTAGTATTACGTACAGCTGAACAGTAAAGTACTACCCCACCACACAGTCAGATATAACTTATGAAATTGTCTTTTTCAGTTATTGTGTCTCTCGACCTTCTGGCTGCTGCTACGTCAGTCCATCACAGAGAAGAAGGAGCGGCAAAGGATCAAGGAGCTGTTAAACATCACCATGGAAACAAAGGATGGTAAAACACCTGTCTCACTCCAACCACCTGTCTCACTCTGACCACCAGTCTCTCTCTGACCACCTGTCTCACTCTGACCACCTGTCTCTCTCTGACCACCTGTCTCACTCTGACCACCTGTCTCTCTCTGACCACCTGTCTCTCTGACCACCAGTCTCTCTCTGACCACCTGTCTCACTCTGACCACCTGTCTCTCTCTGACCACCTGTCTCTCTCTGACCACCTGTCTCTCTCTGACTACCTGTCTCTCTCTGACTACCTTTCTCTCTCTGACCACCTGTCTCTCTGACCACCAGTCTCACTCTGACCACCTGTCTCTCTCTAACCACCTGTCTCTCTCTGACCACCTGTCTCTCTGACCACCTGTCTCTCTGACCACCTGTCTCTCTCTGACTACCTGCCTCTCTCTGACTACCTGTCTCACTCTGACCACCTGTCTCTCTGACTACCTGTCTCTCTCTGACTACCTTTCTCTCTCTGACCACCAGTCTCACTCTGACCACCTGTCTCTCTCTGACCACCTGTCTCTCTCTGACCACCTGTCTCACTGACCACTTGTCTCTCTCTGACCACCTGTCTCTCTCTGACCTCCTGTCTCTCTCTGACAACCTGTCTCACTCTGACCACCTGTCTCTTTCCGACCACCTGTCTCTGTTTGACTGCCTGTCTCTCTGACCACCTGTCTCTCTCTGACCACCTGTCTCTCTCTGACCACTTGTCTCTCTCTAACCACCTGTCTCCCTCTGACTACCTGTCTCTCTCTAACCACCTGTCTCTCTGACCACCTGTCTCTCTCTGACCACCTGTCTCTCTGACCACCTGTCTCACTCTAACCACCTGTCTCTCTCTAACCACCTGTCTCTCCCCTACCACCTGTCTCTCTGACCACATGTCTCACTCTAACCACCTGTCTCTCTCTGACCACCTGTCTCTCTCTGACCACCAGGTTCACTCTGACCACCTGTCTTTTTCCGACCACCTGTCTCTGTCTGACTGTCTATCTCTCTGACCACCTGTCTCTCTGACCACTTGTCTCTCTCTGACCACCTGTCTCTCTCTGACCACCTGTCTCTCTCTGACCACCTGTCTTTCTGACCAATTGTGTCTCTCTGACCACCTGTCTCTCTCTGACTACCTTTCTCTCTCCGACCACCTGTCTCTCTCTGACCACCTGTCTTTCTGACCACTTGTCTCACTCTGACCACCTGTCTCTTTCTGACCACCTGTCTCTGTCTGACTCCCTGTCTCTCTGACCACCTGTCTCTCTGACCACCTGTCTCTTTCCGACCACCTGTCTCTCTGACCACCTGACTATTTCCGACCACCTGTCTCTATCTGACTGCCTGTCTCTCTAACCACCTGTCTCTCTGACCACTTGTTTTTTTGTGTTTTGACCACCTGTCTCTCTCTGACCACCTGTCTTTCTGACCACTTGTCTCTCTCTGACCACCTGTCTCTCTCTGACCACCTGTCTCTCTGACCACTTGTCTCTCTCTGACTACCTGTCTCTCTGTGACTACCTGTCTCTCTCTGACCACTTGTGTTTCTCTGACCACCTGTCTCACTCTGACCACCTGTCTCTTTCCGACCAGCTGTCTCTCTGTCTGTCTGCCTGTCTCTCTGACCACCTGTCTCTCTGACCACCTTTCTCTTTCCGACCACCTGTCTCTCTGACCACCTGTCTCTTTCCGACCACCTGTCTCTGTCTGACTGCCTGTCTCTCTGACCACCTGTCTCTCTGACCACTTGTCTCTCTCTGACCACTTGTGTCTCTCTGACCACCTGTCTCTCTCTGACCACCTGTCTCTCTCTGACTACCTGTCTCTCTGTGACTACCTTTCTCTCTCTGACCACCTGTCTCTCTCTGACCACTTGTCTCTCTGCTGTTCCTGACCACCTGTCTCTTTCCGACTACCTGTCTCTCTCTGACCACTTGTGTTTCTCTGACCACCTGTCTCACTCTGACCACCTGTCTCTTTCCGACCAGCTGTCTCTCTGTCTGTCTGCCTGTCTCTCTGACCAGTTGTCTCTCTGACCACCTTTCTCTTTCCGACCACCTGTCTCTCTGACCACCTGTCCCTTTCCGACCACCTGTCTCTGTCTGACTGCCTGTCTCTCTGACCACCTGTCTCTCTGACCACTTGTCTCTCTCTGACCACTTGTGTCTCTCTGACCACCTGTCTCTCTCTGACTACCTGTCTCTCTCTGACTACCTGTCTCTCTGTGACTACCTTTCTCTCTCTGACCACCTGTCTCTCTCTGACCACTTGTCTCTCTGACCACCTGTCTCTCTGACCACCTGTCTCTTTCCGACCACTTTTCTCTGTCTGACTGCCTGTCTCTCTGACCACCTGTCTCCCTGACCACCTGTCTCTTTCCGACCACCTGTCTCTGTCTGACTGCCTGTCTCTCTGACCACCTGTCTCTCTGACCACTTGTCTCTCTGACCACCTGTCTCCCTGACCACCTGTCTCTTTCCGACCACCTGTCTCTGTCTGACTGCCTGTCTCTCTGACCACTTGTCTCACTCTGACCACCTGTCCCTCTCTGACCACCTGTCTCTCTCTGACAACCTGTCTCTCTCTGACTACCTTTCTCTCTCTGACCACCTGTCTCTCTGACTGCCTGTCTCTTTCAGACCACCTGTCTCTCTGTCTGACCACATGTCTCTCTCTGACCACCTGTCTCTCTCACCACCTGTCTCTGTCTGACTACCTTTCTCTCTCTGACCACCTATCTCTCTCTGACCACCTGTCTCTCTCTGACCACCTGTCTCTCTGTCTGACCACATGTCTCTCTCTGACTACCTGTCTCAATCTGACCATCTGTCTCTTTCCGACCACCTGTCTCTGTCTGACTGCCTGTCTCTCTGACCACCTGTCTCTCTGACCACTTGTCTCTCTGACCACCTGTCTCCCTGACCACCTGTCTCTTTCCGACCACTTGTCTCTGTCTGACTGCCTGTCTCTCTGACCACCTGTCTCCCTGACCACCTGTCTCTTTCCGACCACCTGTCTCTGTCTGAGTGCCTGTCTCTCTGACCACCTGTCTCTTTCCGACCACCTGTCTCTGTCTGACTGCCTGTCTCTCTGAACACTTGTATCACTCTGACCACCTGTCTCTCTCTGACCACCTGTCTCTGTCTGACTGCCTGTCTCTCTGAACACCTGTCTCTTTCCGACCTCCTGTCTCTCTCTGACCACCTGTCTGTGTGAATCTACATCCGTCCTACTCCATGGCACAGGTCAGAAGCAGAGGGACTTGGCGTACGAGGCGGTGCCGCTAGATGGTGGTGGAGGAGGTGGAGTTCAGATGAAGACTGCCGTTGCCGTGGTAACCAGGACATTTGTTAAATACTGGATCTACATGTGTGGAACAATGTTCTTCCTTGTCAGCTTCGAGGGAAAGATGGTCCTGTACAAGATCATCTACATGGTCATGTTCCTCAGCTGTGTGGCGCTCTACCAGGTACTACAGCAGAAACTACTATTACTCTACTACGTCCTACATTATGCATTAGGACTCTTTGAGAGACTTGTCCACTTGTCTTCTCCAGTTGAACTATGAGACGTGGCGTGCCTTTCTCAGAGGATTCTGGGTAGCAGTGGTGGTGTACTCCATGGTGGTTCTCATCCTGATTTACACCTTTCAGTTCCCCTCGTCTCGCCAATCCTGGACCTACTACACTGGACTTAGTACAGAGAGGTGGACATCTGCGCCTACATCTGAAATATGTCTCTGATGTGTCTCCTGTCCTTCATGGTCCTTGTCTCTGATGTGTCTCCTGTCCTTCATGGTCCTTGTCTCTGATGTGTCTCCTGTCCTTCATGGTCCTTGTCTCTGATGTGTCTCCTGTCCTTCATGGTCCTTGTCTCTGATGTGTCTCCTGTCCTTCATGGTCCTTGTCTCTGATGTGTCTCCTGCGTCGTTGTTGCCTTAGGTTGGAGGACGTTGGACTGAAGAAGTTCTCTCTTCCAGTTCTCTTCACCAGAATCTTCATCCCTGCAGCATTCTTGTTGGTAAGTCCAGAAAAACCTGGATCCGCCTTTTCTTTTGTGTTTCCATGGTGATGTGACGTACGTCTTTGTCCCTCAGGTGTGTATCCTACACCTGCATTACTTCCACGAGCCTTTCCTGCAGCTGACTGACCTGAAGACTGTGGTGGACACAAGCAACAGCACCATTACCAGGTAAGAGCACCTGACATGTCTGTCCCTTTCACACCTGTCTGTCCCTGTCACACCTGTCTTTTGCTGCAGGCTGGCCCAGTCTGATGGAAGCCTGGTTGACCTGACCCAGGTAGGTCTTTCTGAGCATCTCATTGAGGAGTCCAAAGCAGTAAACCTGGAGACAGAGAAGAAACAGACTGAGGAGGAGGAGCATGAAGATTACCCCTGTACATCTGACAGGGAAACCCCATCAAATCAGTTCACAGGTAACCACAGGCTCCAGTCACACCTGAGTTATATGTCAGACAGGAAGTGTTCTTCTTAGCTGGTCTCTGTTCCTTAGCGTTCGTCTCCTGGAGGTTGGTGGTGGACCGTCTGTTGGTGTTGTTCCTCCAACTAGTGGTGTTCCTGCAGCGCCTACAGCACCTCCTCTGGTGGCTCCTGGAACTACACATTTTCAAGATTGTCTGTTTCTACATCGTCTGGGTCTCAGTGAAGGAGGTCAGTCAGGCTACCTGTCTGTCTGCCTTTGTGTTTGCCTGTCTTCCTCTGGATGTACCTGTTTCTGTCTCTGTACTTGGCTGTAATCATTTACCTGTCTGTCTCTCCTAAGGTGTGCCTGATGAACCTGCTCTTTGTGGTTTGTGTGGGTGTGGCTCTTCCCTGGAGGGTGTGGCACCCCCTGCTGTCAGGAGTCTGTACCGTCTGGACCTGTGTTCTCACCGTCTCTAAGATGTTGTACCAGCTCGACTTTGTCCAGCCAATCAGATACTCTTCTAACTGCACCATGGTAACCATAGCAACATCAACCAGCCTCACTCATTGGACGTATCTGACCCGTCTCACTGTTGGATCTGTCTGTGTGTAGCCAGGAAACTCCAGCTTGGACCTCAGCCTCTCCGCTCTGTATGCCGGTCCAGTTGACCCCGCCCAGTGGGTGGGGCTCCGTAAGACCAATGGGAAAGTTCTGGGTTACCTCAGGGTACGCCCAGCAGCACCGATTACCAACGGGATCATATCTGAACAGAACCTGATGCAGAACTCCTGTCTCCACAGAACAACCTCATCATGTTAGCCCTGTTAGCGTTCGAGGTCACCGTTTATCGACACCAGGAGCTCTACCGTCTCCGTGGTAACAAAGTCCCGCCCCCCACCAAGACCATCTTTCATGACATCACAAGGCCTCATCTGGATGACGGCGTGTTCAGTTGTGTTAAGTACTTCCTGAACTACTTCTTCTACAAGTTTGGAGTGGAGGTGAGCAGAGGAATTTTTTTAGCGTAGCAACATGCTAACCCCTTCCTAGGTAACGAGGCATCTTCCTCCTCAGACCTGCTTCCTGTTAGCCGTGAATGTGATTGGTCAGCGGATGGACGTCTTTGCTGTGGGCCACGCCTTTGGCCTCATCTGCGTCCTGTCACGTCGCAGCAGGAAGCGCATCGCATCGGTGTGGCTGAGGTACTGCTGCTTCCTGTCGGCTCTGATGTGCATCCAGTACCTGCTGTGCATCGGACTTCCTCCAGCGGCGTGTAAAGGTAGAGACTCACCTGAGGTCTGAACCCGACTTCCTTTGGGCTTTCCTTGGCACAGGAGTTCACCTCCACATTTGTCTCATTATTGGTGGCTGGAGTTGGTTTCTCAGGCTAACCAACACATAGCTGTAGAGCCCAGTTTCTGGTGGGGCCATGGACTTTCTCCTATCAACAGTTACCCAGAAAGAGAGGCATCGGGTGGGTGTGGAAGCCCCTGGCGGAACACCTCGCTTTTGGAGGTCACTATCGTACCAAAGGGCTTCATCTTCACAAGTTCAGGTTGGAAAAATTAAGGGTCTGACAGCCTGTGCTTAGGCATTATACAAGATTACTCAGCTTGTATTTCTGTACTACATATTAGAGACGCAAGACTCCTTATTCAAGCAAAAGGTGGTCCATGAATGTAGTTGGTGTCCTGAACACTCAGGTGAAGAGAGACACAGAGATTTCAATCTGCAACCACCAGGAGGTTGATGGGAAACCCAGCAAAAAAGTAGTAGTAAACCATCCAACAACGAGGAAAACAGGGACCATGTTTGGTTGGGTTTGGTTATGAGTATGGTTATAAGTTCTGGGCTGAAAGAAGCAGTCTGGAGCCCGTTTCAAAAGACGCATCATGTTGGCATATTGGGGTAGTATTGCAGGCATGCGCCATGAATGCGCCATGGTGACATGGCGAACTGAGAATTTTGCAGCATTCCTGTCGGCGAGCTTGATGGTAATATTTCCACAATATTGCCTCAAAGCTGGACTTATGAATGAAGATCATGTGTTGGCACAACAGGAGGTGATGTAATGAATGAATTAATGCCTTTATGAAATTCAGTGTCAGTGCAAGGCAAAGGAATTCAAAGTGCTAAGAAAAGCATCAAAAACGCAGTAAAAGCATGAATAGTATAAAAATGTAAAACAGAATACCTGCGAATAGATAAAACAAAACATTTACATTTAGCATTTATAGAAATGTAGGAATCAAAGGCCGCTCTGAATAGTAGAGTTTTAATCTTTGATTTAAAAGAATCTAACGATTCAGCAGCTCTGCAGTCATCTGGAAGTTTGTTCAGATTCGAGGCGCATAGAAGCTGAAAGCTGCTTCTTCATGTTTATAAGAAGTCTAAAAGTACACAGAACACCTGACAAACATGATACGGGCTAACTGTAAATGGACTGTACTTGTATAGCGCTTTACTTCGTACCGACGGACCCCAAAGCGCTTTATAATACAGTCATTTATACATTCATACACTACTGACGGAACGCTACGTCGTAGCCACAGCTGCCCTGCTAACACTGACAGACCAGGCTGCTGGACACTGGCGCCACCTTCTGGCCACTGCCAGGTGAAGTGTCTTGCCCAAGGACACAACAACTGAGACAGTCGTAGCCGGGGCTCAAACCGACAACCCTCCAGTCACTAGCTGAACTTCTAACTTCCGTCCAGCGTGACTCTCCATCTACTGCACAGATTTGGGATGGAGGATCAGTGGGGAAGAGCGATGAGACCAGGGGTGTGTGCATGTCTGTGGCGTGAGTATAAGCATGTGTGTATCAGTTGGGGGGGGGGGTTTAGAGCGTCGACCATCCAACGCCAACATGTTGGGGACAGATTAGATAACCGTACATCGTTTTGGGTCCAGGACAGAGCTGGTTTGTTTTGTCTTCCTTAAAGTCTTCCAACAGCATCAAACCAGTCCAATCAGGTTCCACCAGCTTCTCCAAGTTCGATTTCATTTTATGTACAAGTTCTGAAACAGAGCGAAATGTGCCATTCACCTGGAATCCAAAGGTTTCCAAACAGCAGACACCATAAATCCACTTCCATAGATATCTTCCACATCCTTAAGAGAAAGCAACGAGAGGACTTTCCATTCCCCCAGGAATCAGTCTGCAGTGGTTCTGTGAGCTTCTGGCTCTCAGGGATGAAGAGCCGATCACAGGAATAGTGTAGGACAGCCGCCTTATGGTGCAGCTCGCAAAACGTCGAGGATCTGAGCTGCAGTCAGGATAGAAACCAAGATCGGTTTATACGCAGCACACTGACAGCCTGGACTCCACCCCCGCACCCCCCTTTATCCCAGCATGGCGTGTTGTGGGTGTTTTATTATAGTGATTAATAATAAGACACTTATAATAAGACACAACACAGCAACCTTTACAAGCCGGATTTATTCGTTCATTACAACAACAGGAAGTTTTCCAGGTTAACAAAGTTACATAGCGTCCGCTGAACACAAGAGACCGTGAAGGTAGAAATTCAACAGACGCCTAAGACTCTTTTTCTAACTAAATATCTTCCTTTTATACCTTGGATGTAAGTTTCCTTTTTGGGAACTGAATTGGGGGAGAGGATTTTTTAGTAATCTGCCTAGAGTATACTTGCTTAGGCAAGACAAGGCAATTCAAGCTGCTTTACATGATTATAATTGGAACACAGCATAAATCAATTTGATGATTAAAAATACAAGAAATGAATTACAATAAGACGATAATCAAGACGATCCAACAATGATACAACAAATGCAGGTAAAAACACAGTTTTTATTCACTAACTGATCTCGCTGAAAAGAGTTTACTTAACAAAAACATTCTATAGGGCCAAATCTTTGGCGCCAAACGCCTGGCTTTAGAGAGCCTGGGCTGACTATGACATTTCCCAGTGAAAATGTTCACCGGTTCATCGGAGAAAATTCATTGGCTTCAACCCTTTAGTCATGTTTGTAACTGCATGTAACCACTTCTGGTTCCACGTGATGTTCTATTCCCCGCTTTGGTTCTTTCTTGGCATTGTAATCGGCAACTTATTAATGTGAGTAATATCCAGTAAATAAACACGTAGTATAAAACAATATACATTATGACTTCTGCAGGTGTAGTGTTTTATGAAAAGCCCCTGAAGGCTAATGACCAAAATGCTCCCTCATAGCCAGGATTGTGTTTTATTCCTGTTGCCATGGTTCTCTAACCCCTCAGTAAATGCAAAGCGCTGGTAAAAGTTCAGAAAGACGTCCTGATTTGTTCTGGTACACTTCAATCAAGAGAGTTTATCGTTTCTTCCTTGTGTGTTTATATACTATTTATAGTTTTTGCATGTGAAAAGTGATTTTATAGTGACGTTGGTTCCTTTGTTCATCCTGTAAAAATGTTTTCCACCTGTGAGGAAGATTTCCCTGAACTGGGGCTGAACCCAAAGCAAGCTTTTTGTGTTGCTGGTTTCCAGATTATCCCTGGAGACGTCCGTCCTCCAACATGGACTCCAACCTGGTGAAGTGGCTCTTCCTGCCCGATCACCTGACTCCACCTAATCCCCACTTCCTCCTCTGTAAGTGCACCATCATCATCCTCACCACTACTGGCTCTGTTCTACTACCAGTACCGTTCCAGTGCAGTGGTTCCAGTGGGACCAGTACTGGAGCTGGTAAACCATAAACTCCTGCTGGAAATGAGCGGAACATCAGCACCATCTGATGGTTCTGGGTTCTCAGCAGCAGAACCGGATATCTGGTTAAATTCCAGGAACCGAATCTGCCCAGTCCAGGTGACTTCCAGCTTGCTGGAACGGAAACACCTGGACGTTTGGGTCGGCAGGTTGAATACGGATTGGTTTGAACGTTCCAGGTGACTTCCTGCTGCTTCTCGGGGCGTCGCTGCAGCTTCAGGTGTTTGAGGAGGAGCTCCAGCCGTCCGTCCAGCTCCTCGCGGGAGACAACAGCGACACGGACCGAGGCAAAGACGTCTGCGATCCGATTGGACAGCTGCATCTCTGCAAGGTGCCAGACTTCATGCTGTGCAGGTAAACCACCTGTCTGTCTCACCTGATCGCCACAAAATGGCGATCCGACCGCCTTTATGCAATGCATCATGGGAGGAAAGTTTGTTTTATCACTGTCTAAAATGCCAAATGAAGTCATTCATTCGTTCGTGTCTCACCTGTGTCAGGTCTTACCTGGACATGATGAAGGTGATCATCTTCAGCTACATGTTTTGGTTTGTCCTCACAATCATCTTCATCACTGGAACCACCAGGTGAGGGGGCGTGGCCACAGAGCTATGCTCACAGCTAAACACCTACCTGTAGAGCGCAGCCGCCACGCTGGCAACTGGGATTTTACTCCGTCTCAGTTCAAACAGAACATATTACTGTGAATACCGGGAAATTAAAAAGATTAAACACTTCCAACACTCATCATGTCCCTGATGCTGTTGGAGCGGACCTTTTACCAGACCTGAGATTCCCCGATTCCCTCGTTCTGCTCCAGAGCATCGCTTAAAGCAGATAACAGCCTGGAGGGAAATAAATGGAGACAATCAGGGTTTGTTGAGATCTTCCTACCAATGACGGCGCAGCTGAAGGAAGTCCGCTAAGAATCGCTAAGATATCTGTTGCTGCTCCGCCTTTTCTGTTCCATAACTTCTCAGCGTTCTAAGCCATCATCATTAAAACTGTGGACACATTTTGATTACAATTGTTAGAAACACTGATGTAAAAGTTCACGTTAAATAACGTGTTCTGGTTAGGTCAGCTGAAACGAAATGCTCTCTATAAGAGAAATCCATTTAGAGAGGGTTCCCTTCATCGCTCCTCGTAGCAGAAATCCTTCTTTCCCTCCCAGCTGGATCTTTTTGGGTGTGATAAAAGTTTCTATCTTTAACTTAAACTCAGTGGTTTATGGAACCAACAAGAGTCAAACACTTTCATAAAGCTGGAAAACGATTGAATAGCCGGTTAGCTACTGTAGCTTTTTTACTGTTTTTTCCTGCCAGTGTGGCGTCCGCGCGTTTAATCTGGAATCATGTGACGTCATCTCCAGGAGCTCTATATAGATCATGCAGTACCGCATAGCGCCACCAGGTGGTGCTACGCTGGAAGCGCTCCAGTGAGCTTCAGCAGCTGAAACTGGTCTCAGCGGTGCTCTCAGTCAAACTCAGGTGATCTGTTCCAGGATCAGCATCTTCTGCATGGGTTACCTGGTGGCCTGTTTCTACTTCCTGTTGGTGGGCGGAGACCTGCTGCTGAAGCCAATCAAAACCATCCTGCTGTACTGGGACTGCCTGATTGGCTACAACGTGTTCGTGATCACCATGAAGAACGTTCTGTCGGTGAGGTGCTGCTCCTTCAGGCCGTCCTCATCCTCAGAGTAACGTGTCATGTGACTGTGTGTGTGTGTGTGTGTGTGGCAGATCCTGGCCTGTGGCTTCATACGCTCCTTGCTGTCTGGTCACTGCTGGCTGATCCAGCTCTTTAGTCTGGCCTGCACCATCGCTGGATACACCAAACGTACGTTCTCCAACCCTCCAGCAGAGCTCCTGTGGAAGGGGGCGGGGCTTGTTGTTGTTGCTCAGTCACCTGTCGTGGGTTACAGCGGAGCAGCAGAGTGGCACTCAGTGCGAGCTGCCGAGCGGCGAGGCCGGGATCGTCTGGGACGGCGTCTGTTTCTGCTTCCTGCTGCTGCAGAGGCGGGTCTTCCAGAGTCACTACTTCCTCTACGTTGTGTTGGACCTGAAGAACAGTCAGCTGCTGGCCTCCAGGTAGCACACCTGTCCGCTCCCAGGGGCACGCCCACGAGGTCACATGATGGTAATAGGTCTGTGTGCTGCAGGGGGGCGGAGCTCTTCGAGGCGTCCATGGTGAAGGCCGTCAGAGCGAGGCTGGAGGAGGAGAAGAGGTCCATGGACCTGCTGAAGAGGCAGTAAGACGTTAATCTGGCCTTAGATTTCTACAGTTTCATTAAAAATTTAGTTCAGATTTTAATCCTACATTAGATCTGGAGGTTAATTATTTCATTTCAATGATTGGAATTTAATTCAAATTTTAATAATAATGATAATTCCTGAATTTATTTAAATCCTGAAGTCATTTCAAAATGTAACCTTAAGTCAAACTGATGTAGAACACAGAGCATTCAATGGTCTGGTTTAAATAATTATTGTATTAATATAATTATTGATTAAGATCAGGGTAAAGCTATTAATCAGATAATCTGAGGACGGAACACATTTCCACTGGACCAGACACTCTAGTGTCTTCTGAAAGTAGGACATCAGAGCCAGAGGACAGAAATTTACTCTCAGACACAGCAATCACAGAACAACTTCACACTTTTGCACAAGATTTATTCACTGAAAATGTCAACTTTCTGCCAAAAACATTTCATCAATAAATCCCTTCCACTTTGCGAGCATGCAAGTCATCTACTAACTTATAAAATGAATAATATGTGAATGGAACGACAATAGGATCAGGGACAAACAAACAGCTATCTGTACAGGGAAAGAGGTGTGTGTGTGTGTGTGGGGGGGGGGGGGGGGGTTGGTTAGCTTTTCGGCTGACAGACTAGCTAACACAGACCAGACTGAGCCCGGCGCACAGCACAAATGTAAAATCTCAATCTAAAGCCTATTTTATACGTCTCCATTTTGATGCCCTACACAAGAACGCCCGGAGTAGAGGTCCATTTTCGAACCATCCGTCTCCGTCAAAGAAGATTTTCAATAACAACCAGGGATCGCTTCACCAGAACGAGGCTCTATAGTCGCTGTAATCAGTAGGTAATGCAGCGTGTGGCCGCTTTATGCTTTATATTGAAAGCATAATTTATCTAATCAGGTCTTTTGGTGATTTTGAACACAATGAGGTTGTAGAGAAACAAAAAAAAGGCTGATGTGTTTGTTTCCTTGTGTTTCTAGAGGATTCTATGAACTGCACTGCTAATAAAAACCTTTATAGGTTAATCAAAATGTATTTTCTGTCGGCCTTTGCTCCGTGAGGGGGATATACGTCCACAGGCTGAAGAAAAAAACGGAAACAACGCTTTGACAGAACGCAGATAGTAGGCATAGCAGCAATGAAAAGTTAGCACCCCCTGCTGTCCTGGTCGAGAATTGCTTTGCAACGCTGAAAAATGAATGGTGAACGGAAAGAAAGAAACTGAGAATCATAAACATAAAATGTGTTGGAGACGTATAAACTAGGCAATAGACAGATGAAGCAAATAAGATCTGATTCAATAATTCAACGAGTGAAAGAAACAAACATCAAACAAAACAGAAGAACAATAACATTTGGTGACGCTAGTGAGCAAAGTTACAGCGCTTTGGGAAAAGATACTTTAACAATCGAACAAGCGAGTCAGGCTGGTTTTGACCTATTTCCTATAATTTACCTATCTGCCCAGACGTGTGGTGTTCGGACCTACTTGAACTCAGGTGCAATCCATGAAGCAGGGAGCAAAATCGGTCGAATTGGGACAGACGAAGAGAAAACCTTTACGCACGAAAAAAAAGGTGGAGCTGAGGATCAGCAGCTGCAGTGCCACAACATAACTATGTGACGTCTTCTTAAAGAGACAGTGTGTAGTTGTACCATTAATCTCTGGAAATATCCATCAAATATTGTTGAATATAAATCAAATGATGGCCAATCATTGAAAAGTATGCTGCTTCACAACATATAACCATAAAAAGCGGGTCGTAGTGTATGGGTGCGGACATGTTGGACGCGTTGTTTCCTTCTACGAGTCAATGTGGACAAAACGCCTTGACTGATTTTTGAATACGCAGCTAAAGCCCTATCACCTCGTTCTCATTTGTTGTTCAAATGAACAGCTCTATGATTTAAAAAATAAAAAATGCCGTTCTCCGACCCTGACCCACTGACCAACCAGATCCAACCCAGGTCGCTGTCCAGCCGCTTTTTCCAAGCCGAGACACGGACCCGGCTGTGGCTTCGCCTTTAGAGGCAGAATCCCAAATCTAAGGAAACAGGCTGATGTCACAGGATTTCTGCTGTACAGGTAACAACTTTCACCGTAATGGGTTTTGTTTTCTGTTTTCAAACTAGTGCCAGTTACGATGAAACTACCCTGACATATGTCCTTTTTTCCCCATTGAGGTCATTCCATCTAACAATACAGTTTATTCATTTACAAAAATGTATGAATAATATCACTAACCTACAAAATGCTGTTTTAAAAAAAGTTGTTTTACACATTTATCTCTTCAGTCGCTGCCTGATGTGCTTCTCATGTTGCTGCATATATTCCTCTGGATGTTGAACCATCTCCGTTTTAGCAGGAGAAACAGATTTTTGGCCTGTATGGCCATCTGCCGTCACTTGTACACAAAAAGCACTGCTTGCTTGCAATGTCCTAGGTATGTGCTGCTCCCTGTCGTCAGGAAAATACACGCTTTACAAACCGTCTTGGATCAGTTCAAAACTGTTAACAAGGCTGGATGCTCAGACGGATGTTGGATAGACAGTAGCACTCAGAATATTTTTAATTAATTCTTCCCTGACCATCAGGTCAGAACAAAAAGGTAAAAACATATTTGATTCTCATTTTTACTTCCCTTACAGACTTTGTTTTTCCAACAGCCATCAGTCTGCTCAGTACATTTGTAGAAAACAACACCCAACAGAATCTAAAGAAATTATCTGAATCTATTCAAAACTACAATTTAATTTGGGGGTTTCATGTTGAGCTTCATCCAGTATTTAATACTCGGTGTATTCCAAATTTAATCCGGGGTTTAATACAAATAATCCATTTTAAATCCAACAGTCCGGCTGAAATAAGCTCCTAAAGAAACTTGCAAAGGATTAATCGATAATTGATCCAGATCTAAATCCAGAGCCACAAGATTTAGATATGAACAGACTGAAATGAAGAAAGAAACCCTCTACATTAACATGTCCTGGTGTGATCTGTGAGTCTCCTGCTGTCTCCTGTTTTCCTCAGGATGAAGAGGATCAAATCCCGACAGCAGAAGTTCAGAAAAGGAAAGGAGAAAAAGTTGAGTTTGACCCCAAAAGGCTACCATACTGATGGTGAGTTAACAAACAGCTGTTGCTCTGGTAGAAAGACTCCTGCTACTCTCTGAGACGATGTCTGGTTCTACCGGCAGGTCCAGACAACAGGAAGGGACAGCAGGAGAAGGACTGGTGGAGACCCTGGGTCAATCATGCCTCCAGTGAGTCACACCATCTCTGACAACGCCTGTCAGACGCAGCGGAGGGTTAAACATTCACTGTTTACCTGTCTGCAGTGGTGAGGAGCGGAGACTACTACCTGTTTGAGACAGACAGCGAGGAAGAGGAGGAGGAAGAGGAGGAGAGGAGGGAGGACGAGGATAGAAAAGAGGCGGAGCTAACGGAGAAGTCTGCCTTCCAGGTAGGACCTGGTGACCTTTGACCTGTGAGCACTGAAGGGGGAAGTGGGGGAGAGAAAGAGGCCAGTGATGAAGAGAAGATGATGAAGAGTCCCCGTAGTTTCTGCTGAGAATCAGTTTTACTCAAGTTTCTTTGTTTTACATAAGCCTCTAGGTCAGGGGTGTCCAGGTCCATTCCCCAGGGGCCGCCGTCCTGCCAGTATTAGGTGTGTCTCTGCTCCAACAGGGCTCATTCAAATGTTCCTACTACATCCTCATCCTGGCAAAGTTCTGCAGAGACCTGCTAACGAGCCATCATGTGATTCAGGTGTGACTCAGGGAGAGATGTCTTTGGGCACTGCTGCTCTAGGTGGTCGGTGCCTGGTGGACAGCGGCGGTAAGGGAGGCGGTCAAGCTGAAGAAGGGGTCATATTTGGTGTTTTTGGCTGGTGTGATCCTAAAGCAGCTGATAGATACCGGCAGGTCAAGCAAAGTTCAGCTCAGGTGGTTGCTGAGGAAAAAACATGGGAAATTACTTCTGTACAGCTTCGAGGTAATTCTGGTCCACCATCCGGCGTCTTTGGTCCACCATCAACACTGTCCACAATGGGGGTGAAGTGCTGCTGACCTCGACACGGGACATTTTGGGTTGGTGGATGGAATACCTCGAAGACCTCCTCAGTCCCACCAACACGCCTTCCTGTTTGGAAGCAGAGTCTGGGGACTCTGGGTCGGGCTCTCCAATCTCTGGTGCTGAAGTCACCGAGGTTGTTAAAAAGCTCCTTGGTGGCAAGGCACTGGGGGTGGATGAGATTCGGCCGGAGTTCCTCAAGGCTCTGGATGTTGTAGGGCTGTGTTGGTTAAAGCGGCTCTGCAATATTCCGTGGACATCGGGGGCAGTTCCCTTGGATTGGCAAACCGGGGTGGTGGTCCCCCTCTTTAAAAAGGGGGACCACAGAGTGTGTTCCAACTATAGGGGGATCACAATTCTGAGCCTCCCTGGTAAGGTCTATTCGGGGGTTCTGGAGAGGAGGGTCCGATGGATAGTCGAACGTCGGATTCAGGAGAAACAATACGGTTTTTGTCCTGGCCGTGGAACACTGGACCAGCTCTACACCCTCGCCAGGGTCCTGGAGGGCGCGTGGGAGTTCGCCCAACCGGTCTACATGTGCTCTGTGGACTTGGAGAAGGCGTTCAACCGTGTCCCTCGGGGTGTCCTGTGGGGGGGTACTCCGGGAGTATTGGGGTACCGGGCCCTTTGATACGGGCTGTTAGGTCCCTGTATAACCGGTGTCAGAGTTTGGTTCGCATTGCCGGCAGTAAGTCGGACTCATTTCCAATGAGAGCTGGACTCCACCAAGGTTTCCCTTTGTCACCGGTCCTGTTCATAATGTTTATGGACAGGATTTCTAGGAGCAGCCAAGGTGTTGAGAGGATCCGTTTTGGTGACCTCAGGATCGGGTCTCTGCTTTTCGCAGATGATGTGGTCTTGTTGGCTCCATCTGAATGTGATCTACAGCTCTCGTTGGAGCGGTTCGCAGCCGAGTGTGAAGCTGCTGGGATGAGGATCAGCACCTCCAAATCGGAGACCGGAAAAGGGTAGGGTGCCTTCTTCGGGTCGGGGATGAGGTCCTTCCTCAAGTGGGGGAGTTTAGGTATCTGGGGGTCTTGTTCACGAATGAGGGAAAAATGGAGCGGGAGATCGATGGACGGATTGGTAAGGCGTCTGCAGTTATGCGGGCGCTGTACCGGTCTGTTGTGGTGAAGAGAGAGCTGAGCCGAAAGGCAAAGCTCTCGATTTACCGGTCGATCTACGTTCCTACCCTCATATATGGTCACGAACGCTGGGTGGTGACCGAAAGAACGAGATCGCGGATACAGGCGGCTGAAATGAGTTCCCTCCGTAGGGTGGCTGGGCTCTCCCTTAGACATAGGGTGAAAAGCTCGGTCATCCAGAGGGGGCTCAGATTAGAGCTGCTGCTCCACCACATCGAGAGGAGCCAGTTGAGGTGGCTCGGGCATCTGGTCAGGACACTTCCTCAATGCCTCCCTGGTGAGACCCAAAGGACAGGCTGGGGGAACTATGGTTCCTGGCTGGGAATGCCTTGATGCAGGGATTTAGGTACCCTGAGGTGTCAGTGACTGAGAATTTGAAACTGGGTTCCTTCCGGGCTTCCTGACAACGTCTAGACTTTGACGATGAACTGGTTCAGTGTGACTGAACGTGACCAGGTGTGACGCCTGTTCAGATTATCCTCTCTGCATCAGTTCGTCTACCACGCCTGGATCACCAACCCCAGAACAGCCATGCAAGCTCGCAGTGAGCAGAAGAAGCAGCTTAAAGAGATCTCGTCTGATGAATGGAGCAGCAGGCTGGAGAGGGGAGGAGGTATGGTGACCAGACTTCTACACTGGGTAGAAGCTACACCTGATGGTTCTTATCCAGCAACCTCTTGTCTCCAACAGCTGGGCTTTCTGAAGTGACAGAGGGGGAGGAGCCCGAAGAGGAGGGGGAGGAGCCTGAAGGGGAGGGGGAGGAGCCTGAAGAGGAGGGGGATGATGGAGCAGGTAGAAGGTCTCAGAAACAGTGCGCTTCAGGGTTTAATTACACGGTACTAATGGTGGCCTTGTGTCTTTCAGACACGGTTCTGAACCGGTTCTACAGCACGCTGCAGTTCTGCTCGGTTCTGCTGTCAGCCCTTCTGGACTCTCTGACTGCCTGGCTGAACAGTCTGTGTCAGGAGCACATCGACATCTCCAACGTCCTCCGCATAGAGCGCTGCATCCTGACGCAGCAGGCCAAGCAGGTAAACGGCCGGGACTACAACTCCCCGAGTCCAGAGCTGGGGAACTACGAACATGGAGGACGGGTCTCATTTCACGGTTCTCCCTGATCTTTAGGGTTCTGTGCCCACCAGAGAGACCATCGAGGTTTATTACCAGCAGCAGATGAGAGCCTCCAAAGAGTCCGGCCTGGACTACGGTTCCCATGATGCAGAGCGGCACCTTTCAGCAGAAGAAGAGGAAGGGCACAGGCCGAGTTTCAGCATTGATGAAGAAACTGGTGGTCCAACAGGACCGGTACCGGTACCTAAAGCAGAACAACCAAACACTGAACCCATTGCCAGATCAGGTTTGGATCTGGACTCACCTGCTACTGAAACTCATCTGGAAAACGAAGTAGAACACAGAGATCCATCAGAACCACAATCAGCACCAGACGCTTTGGGAGAACCAGCAGAATGCTCAGCTAAAGGAGACACAGAACCAGCAGAACATGGACCAGAGGTCCTGAGGTATAGACCCAGCAGGGAGCCTGGACCCAGACTGTCCAGGCTGGAGAGAGTCCGCTCTTTGTGGTCTTCAGTCGCCAGCAACAGGTATTCTAAAAGCTCCTACTGCTGCCGGTTCTGATCAGGATCGACCCGGTAATGATCATCATTGGTTGGTTCAGAAGTCATGTGACCAAACCTTTGCCTCCTGGGGAATCAAACCAACAACTTTCTGTCTACACTCCCCACCTCTATGCTCACCCCCCCGCCCTACAGCCTGCATCCAGATCGACAGAACTCCGGGGTAGAACAGAGGGCGGGACCAGACCTGGAGGCGGGGCCAGGATCCAGAACACCTGGGAGGAGCAGCAAATTCATGGCTGACTCCGTCTGCTCCACCTGCCTGCTGGCGTGCCGCAGTCAGCAGCTGACGGCCAATGAGCTGCTGAAGAACAGGTGAGGACAGGTGAGTCAGACACACTCACCTGTTCCCTGCTCTGGCTTCACTCCGCCCTCTTTTCCTCAGGACGTTCTACGACGTGCATCTGGATTCATCGGACCGTTTCTACGACAACCAGCCTCCGCTGCTCCAGCTGTGCTACGCCCTGTACAACATCTTGGCAGCCAGGTGAGCGTCCAGGTGAGCCTCCAGGTGGCATCATCATTGAGACACAGGAGATCACCAAAGGTTCTGGTTTGGTCCAGTTCTAGGCATGTTTATGGACTGGTTATGATCCAGTTTTTCTAGTTCTGACCCGTTTCTGGTACTGGTTCAGTCCAGTGATTCTAACCTGCTTATTGTCCAGTCCCTGTTCTGTTCCTCTACTGGTTTGGCTCTGGCCCAGTTCTGGCCTGGTTCTGGGACCAAACACAGCACCTTTTCATTGATCCATCATGTGGTGTGCAGTGTGTGGCCTCTAAGAACTCTTTTTAGAACAGATCCAGACGTAACTGGATCAGAACCACTTGGCTCTGATTGCTAGAAGTCCAGTGTTGAGTCTGTTGATTTCATGTCCAACATTCAAAGAACTCCAGCAGTTAAATCAATAATTTCTCTCTGAAATACAGTCGGTCAGTTTATTGTTCATACATACCTGTGGACAGATAAAGAACAACTTTCAGCACCTGTAGCCCATCTTCTTTCTTCTTTAATCCCTCATAATGTGTGCTTCTGTCTTATTTTACACCGAAACGGCACAGTAAGGATTAGAGACAGGTGCCAAACCGGTACTTATGAAATGGTTTGCTGCTTAAATGGTGGTTAAAGAATGGAAACCATACAAATTTTATCCAAAAACCCTCTTATGGTAACTATTTTTAGTTGGGCTGTTAAACTATTGAAAATGTTGATCTAATTAATCACAGGGTAGCTGTGAATTAATCACAATTCCTAAATATGACCCCCCCCCCCAAAAAAAATCACATTTTCAGTGCAAATAAAATGACAAATCTAACTGCTCTTTTTAAAAGAAAATATAAGATAAATCAATTAAATTTTTGTTTTGAACTCCTCAATCACATTTACCATGTTTGTGTGGTCTCATATGAAAAATATTAACAAATAGAGGTAGAACTAACCAAAATATATCAATAAACTTAACGTTTGGATATCAGCAGTCTGTGTTAAATATCACATAAATCAAATGTAATATAGACTAATCTAATTTCACAATTTACCATTTTCCCATAAGTAAAACACTCAGTAGATAAAATCCCAGTTCATCACAACAGGAAATGAACGCTCTTATTTTGAAGGTCTACACCGCTACTTCCGCTATTAGTTAGCACTAATTTACGTCCAAAACGGAATAATTTCTTATTTTTAACACAGCGGCATCTCACTATGAAATGTACTGAAGCTATACAGTGAACCAACATGCATAAATCAACTTAAATACAGGGAATTTAAACTCTGCATCGCACACAGCGACCTGATATCCAAAGCCGACAGAAAACTCCCACAAACAACTTATGAACTTATTATCATATAAACACAAAGCCATTTCGGCAATAATAATATACTCAAATATGTAGGATCACAAACACATGCTGCTGCACAATAATCCGCAGTTTGGCTGGTTAGGAAGGAGAGCTGATGTGTTACTCGCTGAATTATAAACACATCTGTGCATGCATTAAATGCGTTAAAAAAAGAGTTAATTCTAGGAATTAATCGACACGCGTTGGTGCGTTAAATTCAACAGCCTTAACTTTTAGCAGGTTTTTGTGCAAACAAATAGCCTTGTTTACCTTTTCTGGTGTTAAAGGGAATCGCTCTTGGCTGATGGTTATGGACCAGAATCCATAGCGTTTGACATCTCTGGGGAAAAAAGGACAGAAATAAAGCACTGAAATGTGCGCTGCTTTTCCGTCTGGTTACTACCATTTATGTCAGAACCGGTGCAATGATGGAACTCAATACTGGTACCCACCCATAGTTAGGAGTTGGGTGTTCTACTGGTGGCTTCAGGTACCTAGAGGATTGAGTCTGACATGCTCAGAACCGGTTGGATTACCCTGATTTTCCCTTCAGGTCCGAGGCTGTCTGCTACCTGGTCATCGTGTTGAACCACATGCTGTCGGCCAGCTGCCTCACGCTGGTGCTTCCTGTTCTGGTGTTTCTCTGGGCGATGCTGTCGGTTCCACGGCCCAGTAAGACCTTCTGGATGACGGCCATTATCTACACAGAGGTGCTTCCCCAGACTAGTCTTTGCTGAGATCCTTAGAAGAAGACGCCACACTTAGGTTATCTGTCTGCCTCCTCAGGTCTCCATCGTCATCAAGTATTTCTTCCAGTTTGGCTTCTTCCCCTTCAACCAACAGCTGGAGTTGGACCAGTCCAAACCGTTCCACCCTCCCAACATCCTTGGGGTGGAGAAGAAGGAAGGTTACGTCCTGTATGACCTTCTGCAGCTGCTGGCTCTGTTCCACCACCGAGCCATCCTCAAGGTACCACAACCCTGGTTCTGACCCAAGGTGGACGTACCATGTCCTCACCTGTCCTGCTCTCCTCCTGCAGTGCCACGGACTCTGGGACCAGACGGTTACCATGGAGACCGGCTCCCGCTGTCAACACCATGACCAGGCCGACTCCGCCCACGCCGCCCACGCCGCCCCCTCGCTGAGACGAAGATGGCGCAAAGGAACGCTCTCCAGCTCCACCCAACAGCAGTCTCCTGCAGGTAGATTCTAACACACCTTCAACATCTACTACGCTTGCTACGTAGCAGGCGAAAACGAGTACGGCGGCAATGTAGTAGATCAGAATCTCCAGGATGGATCCGTGTAGTAAGCACAAAGTTCCCGGATGTGTACTACTGCCACAGTCAGCAGCAGGTGGAAGCTACACTATCCCACAATGCAGCAGAAAGCCTAGTTTGTGCTTCTCCATTTTGACGGAGACGGAATGACGCAACGCCATTATCCATCAACGCAAGGCCTCTCCGTCACCTACGCAAGGAACTCATGGCGTAGAGGCCCATTTTCTAACTATTCATCAACAGAGGGCGTCTGCCTGTGATTGGTTAGTTCAGCAACAGCCAGAGATGGTTTCACCAGTAGGGCGAGCTATAGTCGCTGTAATCAGTAGTTAATGCAGCGTTTGGCCACTATATGCTTTATATTGAAAGGATCATTTATCTATTATGGTCTGTTGGTGATTCTGAACACAAGTAGATGTAGGAAAACAACTAAACAGACGTTGTGTTTGTTTCCATGTGTTTCTAGAGGATTCTATGAGCTGCACTTCTAGCAAAAAGCTTGACACTTTAATCAAAACTTACTGTCGGCCATTGATCCTTGAGGGGGGAAATGCGTTCACAGCCTGAAGAAAAAAAATGAAACGACGCTGCGATACTACGCAGATAGTAGACTTTAGCTGCAATGACCGAGAATTTGCTTCCCAACACTGAAAAATCAATGGAGAACGTAGAGAAGGAAATGGAGAACCATAAATGAAAAACGTCTCCATCAGTACGTCTGTGTATAAATTTGCAGTGTAAACAGATTTAAATTAAAAGGCCCAAAATCGTAGAAGAACGACCTAGCTAAAACGAGCTACAGACGAACTGTCAACCATTTACACCGCAACAATTTCGGGATATAAATGTACTTGTAGCGGTGATACTGATTACTGTAATTGTTTTTTGACAACTGAGTAAACGTTTAAGTTTATAAATTATACCAGTCAAAATAACCGCTTGTGGATAGCGGGTGCACAGGCGACCTAACGTAACGTAAACATCTGGGTCAAAGGACACATAGAATGGTGTCCTTTGATTCAGGCCTACAACTCGCTTGTTTTCTACACAGTATTTACTACATCAACAGTTGAGTAGTAGTTGCTACGTAGCATGTAGTAAGTACTGCGGGTCTGATGCTGGGGTGGACTTGATGCGTTTTTCTGTCCGTGAAGGTAGCAGGCTCTCTGATGGAGACCAGCTTCATTGCTGCGAGGGCTTGGTATGCTGTGGTCTGCAGGAACATCAGGTCTTCTTAGATCCAGTCCCACTGTTTGGGGTCAGACGGATCGTAGGAACATCTGATACAGCACCAGAGGTTTCTGATATTCCCGTTTCTTCTGCCTACGGTTCCAGGCAGTGTGAGCTCCACAGCTCAGCAACTCAGCCGCTTGGATGTTCTGCTGAAGAAACTGCGCGAGGTCTCCATCAGAACCACGCAGTGCGCTGCCAGAAGGTAAACGAAAGAAATCCAACAGCAGCGTTTGTGAACTACATTACCCATAATCCCGCTGTGTGTCTCTCTCTGGCAGGTGGAGGTCTCTGTGCCAACCGGTCAGCCACTTCTTTAACGCTCTCATTCAGCCAGAGTACAGCGCTGTCACCGATGTGTACGTCCTCATGTTCCTCGCCGACACCGTGGACTTCATCATAATCATCTTCGGCTTCTGGGCCTTCGGAGTAAATGTTCCCGACCAGAACTTTAGAACTTTCTTTACCTTTCATCTGTTTGACCTGATTTATTTGTACTCGTTAACTCCCAGAAACACTCAGCAGCGGCTGATATCACATCTTCCCTCTCAGAAGATCAGGTTCCTGAAGCCTTCCTGGTGATGGTCCTGATCCAGTTTGGTAAGCCCACCTGTCCCTGTCTGACCAGTTTGTCCACCTGGGCAGGACTTCCTCTGACTGTCCGGTTTCTCAGGTACCATGGTGATAGACCGAGCTCTGTACCTGAGGAAGACCGTTTTAGGAAAGCTGGTCTTCCAGGTGGTCCTGGTATTGGGGATTCATTTCTGGATGTTCTTCATCCTGCCGACGGTCACAGAGAGGTACCTTTGACTGGACCCTCCTTTGTGTTTAATGTCAGGGTGTTTCCTTTGGTTCTAATGAGGTTCTACTCTGTCTGCAGGCGCTTCAGTCACAACCTGGTGGCTCAGCTCTGGTACCTTGTGAAGTGTGTGTATTTTGGACTGTCAGCCTATCAGATCCGGTCCGGTTACCCAACACGAGTCCTGGGAAACTTCCTGACCAAGAGCTACAACTACGTGAACCTGTTCCTGTTCCAGGGGTGAGTGTCCGCCCGGTTAGAGCCGGCAGCTGCGGTGGTTCTGTTGGTCCGAACACACCCGTGTGTCTGCCGCTCATAGGTTCCGCCTGGTTCCCTACCTGACAGAGCTGAGGGCGGTGATGGACTGGGTGTGGACCGAAACCACGCTGTCCCTGTCTTCGTGGATCTGTGTGGAGGACATCTATGCTCATTGCTTTGTCTTAAAGTGCTGGAGGGAATCGGAGAAGGTTTGGATCTCTCCACAGCATCTTGTGTCCGCAGAGCTTCTTGTCCTTATGGAAGGTTCTCGTGTTTGTCCTCAGAAGTACCCACAGCCTCGTGGACAGAGGAAGAAGAAGGTGGTGAAGTATGGGATGGGTGGTCTGATCGTCCTCCTGCTGATCTGTATCGTCTGGTTTCCTCTGCTCTTCATGTCTCTCATCAAATCTGTGGCAGGAGTCGTCAACCGTCCACTAGATGTCTCTGTGACCATCACGCTGGGAGGCTTCCAGGTATGTCCTCCTGTCCTCGACCCCCCTGAGTCATTTCATATAGGACAGTATGAATAGCGTGTGCAGCAGTAGCAGTATTTGTCCAGCTGTAGCAGTATTTGTCCAGCTGTGGTAGTATTTATCCTAGGCAAAGGTACTTTAGTTGTATAGTAACACTTTCAACAACATGGCAGTTAAAGATGTTCAATTCACTTTTATTTCATAGCGCCAGTTCACAACAAAAATCATCTCAATCCAATTATCCAAACATTCCAATCAGTTAATAGTTTCCTATGTAAGGAATCCCAGCAGATTGTGCTGAGTCATTGATGTGAGGTTGTGCCCGGATCATGCAGACTCCAACCACAGCAATTCCTCAGCAATCCCTCATACTGAGCAAGCATGTAGCGACAGTGGAGAGGAAAAACTCCCCTTTAACAGGAAGAAACCTCCATCAGAACCATAACCAGAACCTGGATCAGTACAAGCGGTCATCTGCCACGACCGTCTGGGAGTCTGAGAAGACAGAGAAGAGACAGCATGGAGGATGCTTTGTGACTTTGAGCATCATCTGGACCGACGTTCCCCATCCAGCAGGGGGCGTTATAGCTGAGCAGGGTACCAGACCATGTGGAGCTTCTATGGGGAGAAAAATACTGAGAGAAAACTGGGTTAACAATCACAATAACATCAGGAAAAATATATCTGGAGAGTAGTAGGAGAGAAAAGTAGGTGTGTTAGGGTCAGTTGAGTCTGAAAAAAGATGTTTTTTTCCCTAATTCTTAAGTCTATTATTAATGTATGGTGTGAGGGAGATGGAGTTGAGGAGGGCTGCCAGATCGGGCTGCATCCTCCATCTCCCTCTACTCCCTGCTTGGACATCCAGGAGGAAAGAAGGAGGTAAGTGGGTAAGTAGTGTAGTGCTTATGCATCTCTCCTTGCTCATAGGAATGCGCCCTCTCCAGAATCTATGTATTAGAGAGATAATATTATTGGTAAGTGATATAACTGGCGTAGATAAAGGCCCACTCTTCCAAAGACTCCTGCATTATCTTTGTAAATCTGTTTCTGTCCTGATTCATGATTCAACCTTTGTTCAATTCTCTAATCATTTTATTCTGGTAAATTAATACATTACTGTTAGAAATTGGAGAGGGATTATAAGGTCTAGTGTCTATATGAGTAGCTATAAGCTTTATCAAAAAGGAAGGTTTTGAGTATCTGCCTCATGGACTAAAACTGGGAGCTGGTTCCACAGGAGAGGAGCCTGATAACTAAAAGATCTGCCTCCTATTCTACTTTTAGAAATCCTAGGAACTACCAGTAGACCTGCATTCTGAGAACAAAGTTCTCTGTTAGGAACATATGGAACAATCAGATCTCTGATGTACGATGGAGCTGATTATTAAGGGCTTTATACGTAAGGAGGAGGATCTTAAACTCTATTCTGGATTTAAGGGAGCCAATGGAGAGAAGCCAAAGCAGTAGAAATGTGATCTCTCTTTTTAATATTCATCAGAACTCTTGCTGCAGCATTTTGGATCAACTGAAGGCTTTTAATTGCATTTTATGGACTTCCTGATAATAAGGAGTTACAGTAGTCCAGCCTTGAAGTAAAAAATGCATGGACTAGTTTATCTGCATCACTCCTGGACAGGATGTTTCTAATTTTAGCAATATTCCGGAGGTGAAAGAAAGAAATCCTAGAAACCTGTTTAATATGAGATTTAAATGTCATGTATTGGTCAAAAATTACACCGAGGTTCTTTACATTATTACCAGAGGCCAAATTAATGCCATCCAGATGAAGTGATTGATTTAGCAGTTTCCTTTTTCAAGGTTCTGGTCCAAAGACAACAACTTCTGTCTGTCTGAATTTAAAAGTAGAAAATTCAGAGTCATCCAGGTTTTTATGTCTACCTAACTGGTTTCATCAGGTTCTGGGTGGTTAGGAGAGAACCACAAGAAAATCTGACATTCCAGATATTATTAATTGGTAGCTGTTTTTCCCAGCTGTAGTACTAGTATTTTTCTAGAAATATTGGTTATATTTATCATGCTGTAGTAGTAGTATTTGTCCAGCTGTAGTAGTAGTATTTTTGCAGCTGTAGTACTAGTATTTTCCAGCTGTAATAGCAGTATTTGGTCAGTTGTAGTAGTAGTATTTGTCCAACTGCAGTAGTAGTATTTGTACAGCTGTAGTAGTAGTATTTGTCCAGCTGTAGTAGTAGTATTTGGTCATCTGTAGTAGTAGTATTTGGTCAGCTGTAGTAGCAGTATTTGTCCAGCTGTTGTGTTGTAGTAGTATTTGTCCAGCTGTAGTAGCAGTATTTGTTCAGCTGTAGTAGTGTTTGTCCAGCTGTAGTAGCAGTATTTGGTCAGCTGTAGTAGTAGTATTTGGTCATCTGTAGTAGTAGTATTTGGTCAGCTGTAGTAGCAGTATTTTGTCAGCTGTAGTAGTAGTATTTCTCCAACTGTAGAAGTAGTAGTATTTGTCCAGCGGTAGCAGTATTTGTCCAGCGGTAGTTGTATTTGTCCAGCTGTAGTAGTATTTATCCAGCTGTAGTAGTAGTATTTGTCCAGCTATAGTAGTATTTGTTCAGCTGTAGTAGTAGTATTTGTCCAGCTGTAGTAGCAGTATTTGTTCAGCTGTAGTAGTAGTATTTGTCCAGCTGTAGTAGCAGTATTTGTTCAGCTGTAGTAGCAGTATTTGTTCAGCTGTAGTAGTAGTATATGTTCAGCTGTAGTAGTAGTATTTTTGCAGCTGTAGTACTAGTATTTTCCAGCTGTAATAGCAGTATTTGGTCAGTTGTAGTAGTAGTATTTGTCCAACTGCAGTAGTAGTATTTGTACAGCTGTAGTAGTAGTATTTGTCCAGCTGTAGTAGTAGTATTTGGTCATCTGTAGTAGTAGTATTTGGTCAGCTGTAGTAGCAGTATTTGTCCAGCTGTTGTGTTGTAGTAGTATTTGTCCAGCTGTAGTAGCAGTATTTGTTCAGCTGTAGTAGTGTTTGTCCAGCTGTAGTAGCAGTATTTGGTCAGCTGTAGTAGTAGTATTTGGTCATCTGTAGTAGTAGTATTTGGTCAGCTGTAGTAGCAGTATTTTGTCAGCTGTAGTAGTAGTATTTCTCCAACTGTAGAAGTAGTAGTATTTGTCCAGCGGTAGTAGTATTTGTCCAGCGGTAGTTGTATTTGTCCAGCTGTAGTAGTATTTATCCAGCTGTAGTAGTAGTATTTGTCCAGCTATAGTAGTATTTGTTCAGCTGTAGTAGTAGTATTTGTCCAGCTGTAGTAGCAGTATTTGTTCAGCTGTAGTAGTAGTATTTGTCCAGCTGTAGTAGCAGTATTTGTTCAGCTGTAGTAGTAGTATTTGTCCAGCTGTAGTAGTAGTATTTGTCCAGCGGTAGTAGTATTTGTCCAGCGGTAGTTGTATTTGTCCAGCAGTAGTAGTATTTGTTCAGCTGTAGTAGCAGTATTTGTTCAGCTGTAGTAGTAGTATATGTTCAGCTGTAGCAGTAGTATTTCTAATGCTGTAGTACTGTTTGTCCAGCAGTAGTAGTTTATATTTCATGCAGTAGTAGTATTTCTTATGTTTTAGTAGCATTTGTCCAGCTGTAATAGTATTTGTCCAGCGGTAGTAGTATTTGTCCAGCGGTAGTAGTATTTGTCCAGCTGTAGTAGTATTTGTTCAGCTGTAGTAGTAGTATTTGTCCATCTGTCGTAGTAGAATTTGTGCAGCTGTAGTAGTAGTATTTGTCCATCTGTCGTAGTAGAATTTGTGCAGCTGTAGCAGTGTTATTTCTAATGCTGTAGTACTGTTTGTCCAGCAGTAGTAGTTTATATTTCATGCTGTAGTAGTATTTCTTATGTTTTAGTAGCATTTGTCCAGCGGTAATAGTATTTGTCCAGCGGTAGTAGTATTTGTCCAGCGGTAGTAGTATTTGTCCAGCTGTAGTAGTATTTGTCCTGTCGTACTCAGCCCATCTTCACTATGAGCGCTCAGCAGAATCAGCTCAAAGACCTGACAGAGGAAGACTTTTCGTCCTTCATCAGCTCGTACAGCCACGCCCCAGTAAGTCCTCTGTAGTACTACTACACACAGCGAGTCCTGTGACCCCAGCAGTGACCTGGTGGCTGTATTTCCCAGAGTGCCTTGCAGTTCCTGGAGCCGTACGATGCAGAAGACGTGGCGTTGGCGGAGCTGCAAGGCAGCAGTAACTCTCTGTGGACCATCAGCCCGCCCAGCAGGCGCTACCTGATCCAGGTTCTGGGTCTGGACCAGTTCCCGCTCACCGTGTCCTGGACCGTGCAGAGGTTGGTTCAGGTTCTGGTCCCTGTCGGTAACGTTTGGAGCGTGCAATGGTCGGTTCTGGTTCTGGTCCCTGTCAGTTTGGACCACCGATGCTGACTCTTGTCTGTGAACAGGAACCTGAGTCTAGGCGCCAGCGCTGAGGTGGCCTCAGGTAAACGTGTGTCCTACCTGGACGATCGGACCCGCCTGGAGCTCATCCAGCTGCTTAACGGAACGCTGAGTCGCCCCGTGTGAGTAAAGGGGGCGGGGCCTAGGTGGATTGTTCTCCAGACTACAAACATGTCTACCAGGCAGGTTATTTGTAGTTCTCTCCGTTGCCAGGGTGATTCCTGACGTGTTTCCCTGCTTCGTTCGGGCTCCCAGTGACTCCGACGCCAAACCAGTACAGCAGCTGTACTCAGGTCCATATGTCACTCGTCATCACCATGGTAACAAGCACCACCTTCTCCAATCACACCTTTTCTTCTCCAAACAGACGGCCGCTACAAGGACATCCTGCTGTCCCTGCAGAGGACAGCCAATCAGAGCAGAGCGGTGCAGGAGTGGTGGATTGTCGACCAACCAGCTGCCAGTCTGGTCCCTTTAAGGGGCGGGGCTTCACTGGACAATCAGAGGGAGGCGGGGCTTCAGCTGTTTGTGTTCAGTGACAAAGTCAGTCCTCCCAGTCTGGGCTTCCTGGCCGGCTACGGGTACTGCACAGCACTTTAGTCTCAGCTGTACTCAGTACAGTACTCCAGAACCAAACTGTGGTCTGACCAGAACTCCGGGTTCTGCTCCTCTACAGGATCATGGGTCTGTACGCCTCGGTGGTTCTAGTCATCGGGAAGTTCGTCAGAGAGTTCTTCAGCGGCATCAGCCACTCCATCATGTTCGAGGAGCTGCCGAGCGTCGACCGCATCCTCAAGCTCTGCATGGACATCTTCCTGGTACCGCCAACCCGCACTCACCTCCAGAACCACCAGAACCGGCCGGCTGCGGCCGCAGGATGGGATCAGTCTGACGCCCCCCTCTCATTGGCTCTTTTCTCTTACAGGTGAGAGAAACAGGTGAGCTGCAGCTGGAGGAGGAGCTCTACGCCAAGCTGATCTTCCTGTATCGTTCTCCAGAGACTCTGATCAAATGGACCCGCCGCTGACCGGGTCAGAACCCATCAGAGACCCACATTGCACCCTCCCTGTTGTATTCCAAACCTTCAGCTTCGGTTCTTCATGTGTTCCTTAGATATTTCCCCTACGGTCCTCCAGATGTTCTCCGGATGTTTGTAGATGTTCTCAGGTTGTTTCTAATGGACTTCCCAGATGTTCTGCTGATGTTCTCCAGGTGTTCTTCAGAGTTTTTTGGACTGTTCTGCCGCTGTGTTCCAAATGTTCCGCTTCGGTTCTTCATGTATTCCTTAGTTAGTTTTCCTGTGATCCTCCAGATGTTCTCCAGATGTTTTTAGATGTTCTCAGAACAGCTCTCCCAGACGTTCTGGAGATGTTCCCCTTACATGCCTCCTGATGTTCTTTAAAGAAGAGCCGAACCAGAACAGCGGGAAGTTCTCGGTGCTCCAGGTGTTAATCCAGCTTTCTCAGAGTTATCAATGGTCAGGAGTCGACCCGAGTAAACTCAGGTGTCCAGAACCAGTTACCATGGTTACAGAGTGAGGAGAGGTCTAAATGTCTAGAAAGGAACCAGAACTTACCTGCTGGACTGCTGCAGAACCAGGTCCAAACTGGGTGGCGGTCTGGTTGGTTCCTTTGGCTCCTTGTTTCATCATTTCCTGTTCACTGAGTTTCAGTTTCCTGTCTGAGCATCAGGTAACCATCAGGTAACCATCAGGTAACCACCAGGTAACCACCAGGTAACCACCAGGTAACAAGGTGAAACAGCTGATTGGCCAGAGGAGCTTCGTTAGGACGGTTTTCTACAACCTAGCTGTAGAGTAAAACCTCTGGATCAGAACCGGTGTGTGTATTGTTCTTATTGCTGTGTATTGTGTCAACTTCTGTCTGTGAACAGTGTTGGATAAATAAAGTTTACCTGCTCAGGTACCGGGTCGGTCCGTTCTCAGTTCCTATCAGAACCTCAGGCGGCGGTGGAGCTTTGCTTTGGATGCTCCAGAACCGACACAACCTACAGGACTGTCACTAGATGAATCCTGACTGAAAACATTTTACTGGTCAGAACGTGAGGATGTGGGCGGAGCTTCAGAAGGAAGGGAACCATTAACCGGACCGACCTGGTGAAGGAAGAACCAGAGACGGGTCGGATGGACAACCATGTGCTTTATTTGGTTTCTGTGATGAGACGGTCCATCGTCTGGTTTCACTTTGTGCTGTTTACATGAAGCAACGTTCAGTGCAAGACATCAGGGTTCTGTTTGGAGCCACTTCAGGTTCTACAGAGGGCCCATCTACAGTCCAATCAGCTTCCGTACACCAGAACCAGGACCAGAACCAGCTAACGTTAGGTAGATTCAGGTTAGAGAAGAGAGGTACAGAAGAAAACCTCACTGGAATCAGTTCAGATGGACTAGAATCAGTTTAAACTGAAAGGAATCAGTTTGACAGGAATCCCTTCAATAGTACAAGAATCAGTCCAAATGAAAAGAACCGGGTCAGTTTGTTAAAAATCATGAGAATCTGTTTAGTTTGACATCAATAGTTTTAACTTGTCAGGAATTTGTTCAGTTTGAAAAGAATCAGTTCAATTGGACTCATTTCAAACTGAAAGAAGAATCAGCTCAGGTTCTGAATGTCCGATGTCAGATTGATTCCGGCCCCATCAGAACCACTCATGACCACTTTAACCAGTAAGTCTGTGGGACTGGTTCCATCACTAGTTCTTCAGGCTGAGGCAGACCTGTTATGTTCATCATTGTTCTAGAGGAGTTCTCTGGGTTTATGATTCTGGTTCTGTTCAAATGTTCAGAAGCAAGGTCCAATTCACCAGATGGAGATGGTCCATCACAGTCATGAAGGTCCAGATTACTCCTCCAGAATAATAGAACCACACCCTTAAGGCAGTCGTTGTTCTGCAGGGAGGTGGAGCTTCATCAGCAAATGGGTGGAGCTTCCTCATAGAATGGGTGTGGCTTACTGAACAGGTAGGTGGAGCTTCACAGACTACAGATATTCCCCCACAGAACCCTGACGTGGGTTCATCTTAGAGTAGGAGGTGAACCACTGAGGAAAAAGTCGGCTCTCTGGTGATTGGTCACAGTAAGTCATGTGATCCTCATTTTAGACTGAGGAGCTTTTATAACATGCAGTAAAACAGACATCATGCTGTCCAAGGTGTCCCAGCAGGTGCAGTCAGTGGGGACAGTCTGTCCAGAACGTCCTGTCTGAAGCATGAGGGACGTACCCCTCCACCATGAAAAGTAGTCCCAGAAGAATAAGTTCCAGGAACATCCGAGAAGCTGGAGTCCATCATGGAGGACCTAAAGATGAGGAACACTGAAGGTGTTTAGAAGAACATGCTCTACAGGTGAAGACCTCCAGTTGTTGCTGAAACTAACCGAACCCAGACTGAGAGGAAAACCAACATGATGATGATGATACGACCTCTGACCTCATTCTCAGTTGTGCTAGGGTTGTTCTGGTTCAGTTAAACTTAGTCTGGTTCAGTTAAACTTAATCTGGCTCAATTACAGTAAATCTGGCTCAGTTAAAGTCAGTCTGATTAAGTTAAAGTTAGTCTGGTTAAGTTAAAGTTGGTCTGATTAAGTTAAAGTTAGTCTGGCTCAGTTAAACTTAATCTGGTTCAGTTAAACTTAATCTGGCTCAATTACAGTAAATCTGGCTCAGTTAAAGTCAGTCTGATTAAGTTAAAGTTAGTCTGGTTAAGTTAAAGTTAGTCTGGTTAAGTTAAACTTAATCTGGCTCAATTACAGTAAATCTGGCTCAGTTAAAGTCAGTCTGATTAAGTTAAAGTCAGTCTGATTAAGTTAAAGTTGGTCTGATTAAGTTAAAGTTAGTCTGGTTAAGTTAAAGTCAGTCTGGTTGAGTTAAAGTTGGTCTGATTAAGTTAAAGTTAGTCTGGCTCAGTTAAAGTTGGTCTGATTAAGTTAAAGTTAGTCTGGCTCAGTTAAAGTTAGTCTGGTTAAGTTAAAGTTAGTCTGGCTCAGTTAAAGTTGGTCTGGCTCAGTTAAAGTCAGTCTGATTAAGTTAAAGTTAGTCTGATTAAGTTAAAGTCAGTCTGATTAAGTTAAAGTTAGTCTGATTAAGTTAAAGTTAGTCTGATTAAGTTAAAGTCAGTCTGATTAAGTTAAAGTCAGTCTGGTTAAGTTAAAGTTAGTCTGATTAAGTTAAAGTCAGTCTGATTAAGTTAAAGTCAGTCTGGTTCAGTTAAAGTTGGTCTGATTAAGTTAAAGTTAGTCTGGCTCAGTTAAACTTAATCTGGTTCAGTTAAACTTAATCTGGCTCAATTACAGTAAATCTGGCTCAGTTAAAGTCAGTCTGATTAAGTTAAAGTTAGTCTGGTTAAGTTAAAGTTAGTCTGGTTAAGTTAAACTTAATCTGGCTCAATTACAGTAAATCTGGCTCAGTTAAAGTCAGTCTGATTAAGTTAAAGTCAGTCTGATTAAGTTAAAGTTGGTCTGATTAAGTTAAAGTTAGTCTGGTTAAGTTAAAGTCAGTCTGGTTGAGTTAAAGTTGGTCTGATTAAGTTAAAGTTAGTCTGGCTCAGTTAAAGTTGGTCTGATTAAGTTAAAGTTAGTCTGGCTCAGTTAAAGTTAGTCTGGTTAAGTTAAAGTTAGTCTGGCTCAGTTAAAGTTGGTCTGGCTCAGTTAAAGTCAGTCTGATTAAGTTAAAGTCAGTCTGATTAAGTTAAAGTTGGTCTGATTAAGTTAAAGTTAGTCTGGTTAAGTTAAAGTCAGTCTGGTTGAGTTAAAGTTGGTCTGATTAAGTTAAAGTTAGTCTGGCTCAGTTAAAGTTGGTCTGATAAGTTAAAGTTAGTCTGGCTCAGTTAAAGTTAGTCTGTAAGTTAAAGTTAGTCTGGCTCAGTTAAAGTTGGTCTGGCTCATTAAAGTCATCTGATTAAGTTAAAGTTATCTGATTAAGTTAAAGTCATCTGATTAAGTTAAAGTTAGTCTGATTAAGTTAAAGTTAGTCTGATTAAGTTAAAGTCAGTCTGATTAAGTTAAAGTTAGTCTGGTTAGTTAAAGTTAGTCGTAAGTTAAAGTAGTTGGTATTAAAGTTGGTCTGATTAAGTTAAAGTTAGTCTGGCTCATTAAAGTTGGTCTGATTAAGTTAAAGTTAGTCTGGCTCAGTTAAACTTAATCTGGTTCAGTTAAACTTAATCTGGCTCAATTACAGTAAATCTGGCTCAGTTAAAGTCAGTCTGATTAAGTTAAAGCCAGTCTGGTTAAGTTAAAGTTAGTCTGGCTCAGTTAAAGTAAGTCTGATTAAGTTAAAGTTAGTCTGGTTAAGTTAAAGTTAGTCTGGCTCAGTTAAAGTCAGTCTGATTAAGTTAAAGCCAGTCTGGTTAAGTTAAAGTTGGTCTGGCTCAGTTAAAGTCAGTCTGATTAAGGTAAAGTTAGTCTGGTTAAGTTAAAGTTAGTCTGGTTGAGTTAAAGTCAGTCTGATTAAGTTAAAGTTAGTCTGGTTAAGTTAAAGTTGGTCTGGCTCAGTTAAAGTCAGTCTGATTAAGTTAAAGTTAGTCTGGTTAAGTTAGAGTTAGTCTGGCTCAGTTAAAGTTAGTCTGGCTCAGTTAAAGTCAGTCTGGTTAAGGTAAAGTTGGTCTGGTTAAGTTAAAGTCAGTCTGGTTAAGTTAAAGTTGGTCTGGTTGATTTAAAGTTAGTCTGATTAAGTTAAAGTTAGTCTGGTTAAGTTAAAGTTAGTCTGGCTCAGTTAAAGTCGGTCTGGTTGAGTTAAAGTTAGTCTGGTTGATTTAAAGTTAGTCTGATTAAGTTAAAGTTAGTCTGGTTCAGTTAAAGTCGGTCTGGCTCAGTTAAAGTTGGTCTGGTTCAGTTAAAGTCGGTCTGGTTAAGTTAAAGTTAGTCTGGTTAAGTTAAACTTGGTCTGGCTCAGTTAAAGTCAGTCTGGTTAAGTTAAAGTTAGTCTGGCTCAGTTAAAGTCAGTCTGGTTGAGTTAAAGTTAGTCTGGTTAAGTTAAAGTTGGTCTGGTTCAGTTAAAGTTGGTCTGGTTCAGTTAAAGTCGGTCTGGCTCAGTTAAAGTTGGTCTGGTTAAGTTAAAGTTAGTCTGGCTCAGTTAAAGTCAGTCTGGTTGAGTTAAAGTTAGTATGGTTAAGTTAAAGTTGGTCTGGTTCAGTTAAAGTTGGTCTGGTTCAGTTAAAGTCGGTCTGGCTCAGTTAAAGTTGGTCTGGTTGAGTTAAAGTTGGTCTGGTTAAGTTAAAGTTAGTATGGTTAAGTTAAAGTTAGTCTGGCTCAGTTAAAGTTAGTCTGGTTCAGTTAAAGTTAGTCTGGTTCAGTTAAAGTCGGTCTGGCTCAGTTAAAGTTGGTCTGGTTAAGTTAAAGTTAGTCTGGTTAAGTTAAAGTCAGTCTGATTAAGTTAAAGTTAGTCTGGTTAAGTTAAAGTTAGTCTGGTTAAGTTAAAGTTGGTCTGGTTAAGTTAAAGTCAGTCTGGTTAAGTTAAAGTTGGTCTGATTAAGTTAAAGTTAGTCTGGCTCAGTTAAAGTCAGTCTGGTTAAGTTAAAGTTAGTCTGATTAAGTTAAAGTTAGTCTGGTTCAGTTAAAGTTGGTCTGATTAAGTTAAAGTTAGTCTGGCTCAGTTAAAGTTGGTCTGATTAAGTTAAAGTTAGTCTGGCTCAGTTAAACTTAATCTGGTTCAGTTAAACTTAATCTGGCTCAATTACAGTAAATCTGGCTCAGTTAAAGTCAGTCTGATTAAGTTAAAGCCAGTCTGGTTAAGTTAAAGTTAGTCTGGCTCAGTTAAAGTAAGTCTGATTAAGTTAAAGTTAGTCTGGTTAAGTTAAAGTTAGTCTGGCTCAGTTAAAGTCAGTCTGATTAAGTTAAAGCCAGTCTGGTTAAGTTAAAGTTGGTCTGGCTCAGTTAAAGTCAGTCTGATTAAGTTAAAGTTAGTCTGGTTAAGTTAAAGTTAGTCTGGTTGAGTTAAAGTCAGTCTGATTAAGTTAAAGTTAGTCTGGTTAAGTTAAAGTTGGTCTGGCTCAGTTAAAGTCAGTCTGATTAAGTTAAAGTTAGTCTGGTTAAGTTAGAGTTAGTCTGGCTCAGTTAAAGTTAGTCTGGCTCAGTTAAAGTCAGTCTGGTTAAGGTAAAGTTGGTCTGGTTAAGTTAAAGTCAGTCTGGTTAAGTTAAAGTTAGTCTGGTTGATTTAAAGTTAGTCTGATTAAGTTAAAGTTAGTCTGGTTAAGTTAAAGTTAGTCTGGCTCAGTTAAAGTCGGTCTGGTTGAGTTAAAGTTAGTCTGGTTGATTTAAAGTTAGTCTGATTAAGTTAAAGTTAGTCTGGTTCAGTTAAAGTCGGTCTGGCTCAGTTAAAGTTGGTCTGGTTCAGTTAAAGTCGGTCTGGTTAAGTTAAAGTTAGTATGGTTAAGTTAAACTTGGTCTGGCTCAGTTAAAGTCAGTCTGGTTAAGTTAAAGTTAGTCTGGCTCAGTTAAAGTCAGTCTGGTTGAGTTAAAGTTAGTCTGGTTAAGTTAAAGTTGGTCTGGTTCAGTTAAAGTTGGTCTGGTTCAGTTAAAGTCGGTCTGGCTCAGTTAAAGTTGGTCTGGTTAAGTTAAAGTTAGTCTGGCTCAGTTAAAGTCAGTCTGGTTGAGTTAAAGTTAGTCTGGTTAAGTTAAAGTTGGTCTGGTTCAGTTAAAGTTGGTCTGGTTAAGTTAAAGTCAGTCTGGTTAAGTTAAAGTCGGTCTGGTTGAGTTAAAGTTAGTCTGGCTCAGTTAAAGTTGGTCTGGTTGAGTTAAAGTTAGTCTGGTTAAGTTAAAGTTAGTCTGGTTCAGTTAAAGTCGGTCTGGTTGAGTTAAAGTTAGTCTGGTTCAGTTAAAGTCGGTCTGGTTGAGTTAAAGTTAGTCTGGTTCAGTTATAGTCGGTCTGGTTGAGTTCAAGTTAGTCTGATTAAGTTAAAGTTAGTCTGGTTAAGTTAAAGTCGGTCTGGTTGAGTTCAAGTTAGTCTGATTAAGTTAAAGTTAGTCTGGTTCAGTTAAAGTCGGTCTGGCTCAGTTAAAGTCAGTCTGGTTAAGTTAAAGTCAGTCTGGTTAAGTTAAAGTCAGTCTGGTTAAGTTACAGTCAGTCTGGTTGAGTTAAAGTTAGTCTGGTTCAGTCAGGGTCCGGTTCTGATGGACTGGGTCTAGATGGGTTGGGTCAGTCGGTGCTTTTCTGAATGTTTTGGTATAAATAAGTAAGAACAATAGAACGGAGCAGTGGAGCTGTTTAAGAAGAAGCTGGTGATCAGAAAGTTGACTCATGTTGTGGCGTCTCTTAGGTGGAAGACTCCTTATTGCTACTCGTTGTCATCATCAGCTCCTCCTGTTGGGTGTAGACAGTCTGTTGGTGTTGTTAGGGCTTAGCCCCACCCTCTGGGGTCATCCTATGTGATGAAGACCACTGGAGGGACTCTTCCTCTCCTTGAGTCAGTTTGCTGTAGGTTGTGCTGAAGGCGGCAGTCGGGAGGCTCCGCCTTCTGGAGGGTGGGACTGATGTGGAAGAGGAGGAGGAGAGCAGGTGAGACAAGGAGGAGAGGGACGAAGAGGAGAGGAGGAGCAAAGCCTCAGAGTCTCTGTGAGGTGGAGAAGTTGAGGCACACAGATTTGGCGGAGGTTGTGTCTCCTTCTTCTGCTCCTCCTCCTGGCTGCTCCCGGCCCAGAAGGAGTGTCTCCTGCGGGGACCAGGGGACCGCTGACGTGGCCGAGGTAGCGTGAAGGAGCTCAACACCTCCCTGTGGCGGGAGGTCCAGCATGGGCTGGAGGTTTGTGGCAGGGGGCGTCCGTGGGAGGAGGAGGAGGGAGGAGCTGCAGGAGGCTGCTCCTGGCAGATGCTGAACACTGCTCCACCCTCTCCGTCACTGGACCTTCTGCTGCTGGCAGGTGGCCTCGACGGCAGCAGGGCGACGGGGCACGGGCGGGACGTTGAGTCCAGACTCTTTGACTGGACGTAGTTAATGAGTGCGTTGAACGGTGGATGGGTGGAACCAGAGGATGAAGGGCGGGGCTTTCGGACACTGTGGAGGTCGATCACCGTGGAGTAGATGTCCCGCAGGTTGATGACCTTCGTCTTCTTGTCCCGGTTCTCGTGCAGGACAGCATTGGCACAGATGAAGAGGAAAATCCCAATCCCCATGATGAGTGGGCCAAAGACCTTCAGCCTATCAGAGTACAGATACCTGCACAGACACAGCCAATCAGCAACCGTTTACAGGTGATCAAAGAGCCATGAAGAACTCTACCTTCAGCACCTTTCATTCCTTAACTACCCGTCTTGGAATCTGCCGATTGCTTACCTGTCCAGGAAGTCTTCCAGAAATCCTTGTGGAACATCTGGAGTTGTTCGGTTGGTGACTTTTGTTTGGTTCAAACCATGTTCCTCTGTTCCTTCATTTCCTCCATCACCTCCCACATTGGTCCCATCACCTATGTCCGACTCCTCCCACCCAAGTTCTTCCTGAATCAAACAGAACAACCCTCATCAGAACAACTACCGGACCTTGGTTCAGGCCCTATTGGATACTTCTCAGGTAAACGCTCACCTGGACTTCAACAAGTGCTGGTGCTGGACTGCTGAAGGACATCAAGGCCATAGTGGCGCCCTCCTTTGGCTGAGAGCTGAAGAACAGTCCATCACGGGGCCAGTAGCCCAGAGCCGCCATCAGAACCCCCACCAGCAGAACCAGGATCCCAACAACGGCCACCAGACCTGAGACAGAGCAGAGCTTCAGCTTCCCCTTGACCACCACCACCTCGTTGCGCCTGGAGGAGGACAGGAAGTGACATCAGTGAGTGTGTGATGTCCCCTTTGACTGAGTCTGCGTTCTGAGTGTGTGTTACCTTTTGTTCTTCTTCTTGTGTGGGTGGGGTCTGTGTGGTTTGGACCTCAGAGAGTCCTGGCGCCGCGCGTTGATCCTCAGAAGACCACCTGTCGCAATCATCACAGGCCACCAATCACACGGTGGCTGAGCGGGTCAGGCCCCGCCCACTGCCACCTCACCTGAAACAGATTATTAGACTCCTATCAGATAAACACCTGGGAACCAGAACCACAAATCTTGATCCACAGTGACTCAGAATCAGAACCGATGAGGGACTATGACCTTAGTGGACCAGATGATAGTCCAGGAATAGAACCATTGATGGACCATGATGCAAACGCACAAAATTTTGGTCAAAGACCAGAATCAATGAGAAGCCATGACCGTAACGGACCAAATTCTGTTCCAGGATCAGTACCGATGTTGGACAATGACCTTAATTAACCAAATGTTGGTCTAGGACCAGAACTGGTGATGAACCATCATCTCAATGGACCCGACGATTATCCAGGATCAAATCTGATGATGGACTATGACTGCAACAGACCTGATAATGGCCCAAGATCAGAACCAATAAAGGACAAAGACCTTTACAGACTTCATGTTTATCCAGGATTCGGAACTGATAATGGACCATGACCTTAATGGACCTGATGATTGTCCAGGATCAGAAATGGTGATGGTACATCACTTTAATGGACAAGATTTTGATCCAGGACCAGAACCAAAGAAGGCTGATGCCCTTAACGGACCAAATGCTGCTCCAGGATCCGTACTAATGGTTGAGTAGGACTTTAACAAACCAAATGTTGGTCAAGGATCAGAACTGAAGATGAACCATGACCTCTACAGAACTGGTAATGGACCATGACTTTAATGGATGAAACATTGGTCCAGAACCTGTAATGGATCCCAGGACTTTTGACTCTGCCAGATGGGCACTACATCTCCCAGCATGCACTGCAACATAAAGATCATCCTGTCTGAGCAGATCTCTCGGACTGTTCAGAATGGAATAGAACTGTATGCTACCGATGAAGTTCAGCTGATCTGTGAAACATTTTAGCCACTGATCAATCGATAAGTACCAACAATCAGCACCAACACTTCACAGAGCAGAACTCACACTAGGACAGAATGATCAGAACCACCCGATTGGTTTCTGTTTAGTCCAGAAGAATCAGTCGCTGAAGCAGAACCAATACCGATCAATGACACAGACACAGAAAAAAGCGTTTGTTCCTACTGATGGAGCTGCTGCAGCTTCATGGTTCTCTCCAGTTTTCCTCCTGCTCGGATGTCTCTGGAATGCCTCCTCCTCCCGTCGGCCCGGTTCTCCTTCAGCTCCTCCTTCTGTTGGTGCTTCTGCTGCGATGCTCCGACTGGGAGATCTCCTCCTCCTGCTGCTTCCCCTCCAGCAGAGGGACAGACAGGTTCCTCCCACTGATCCTCAGCTGGAAATAACAGCACTCCTCTCCTCTCTGCTCACACACAGCCTGAAAATAAAACCCTCAGCTCTCCTCCACCTCCTCCTCCACTCTCTCATCGCTGCAGCATCATTTTTCACAGTTAAGGCTTCATGGCAGCTATTCACTGGGGAGCTGCAGTGTGTGGTGTGGTCAGCAGGGGGCGCTTGGGGATGTTAACTCAGCCTAAACTGCTCCATCAGCATGTTTTCTCACTACTGCACCACTTCCCACTACTCCCAGTTAAAGCCCAAAAGTGGATCACATCCACTAACACCCGGCTCTGGTTGAACCATCATCCAGGACCATCTACCCACCAGAATTTCCTCTAGAAGTTCTCCAGCTGGGATGGTCCCTCCTGGCCAGCAGGTGGAGCTGCTCGACTTCAAACAAATCCTTAATAAACTATTTGTATTCCAAAAATACATGCATCTAAAAGCTGCGTTTCCTAATTGGAGATAAAACAGATGACTGACACAGCTGCTCTACACAGGAACAAAGGAGGCTCGCTAACACGAAAAAAAGACTTACCTGCATCACTATTTTGTTGATATATGTATTTGTACCTTAACAAGGTCCCAGAGCGAGTTTCTAACTTTTGCAAAATGGAGTTTGATCAGATTATTTCATTATGCTGCATTAATATTAACATCCGCAGTTGGGTGCTCTCCTGTTTGCTCCATTAGCTCGCTAATTTAGACAATAGGCTGCTGACGGAGTAACTTTAACGTTCGGTTAAAAGGAGTCATTTGGTACATTTAAGTTAGTCTTTCTTTGTCAGACAGTAAGATGTAGCCTGAAGCTCTAAGCTAGTTATTGTTAGCATAGCTTTGTAGAGGCAGAGATATCAGACAACATCTGCTATGCATAATCATACGCACTCAGCATTGCTGGATTTATGGAAAAATATCAACCAGTATTTTCCTTTTCCATAATTATAATGGATAATATGATATAAATTATAAGTGTAACATGAAAAAACATGGATTTTTAAACCTATTTTGAATTTTTACTCTAATACAAATACTTTTCCTCCCTTAACCAATAAAGATAAAAAATATCAGCTACTTTACACACCTTTTATAATATACAGAGAGATATTTATAAATATATATCTATATATTTTTTCAGGTTTCAGGTTTATTTTGTCTTTCAATATTTATACAGTTGTTAATACTCAAAAAGAAGAGTAGGCTGAAGCAACTAACTTATAAATGGCTACCCCAATATTCAATGCATTATACATTTACACAACAAACTGAATTGGAAGGTCTGAATTACATTAACTTTAGATACAGACACTCTTCCTGGGCTAAACAGATACACATGATTAACGGTCAGTTTTAGTCTTTGGATTATTCAAAGTTTACAAGGAAGAGCATTTAAATACATACCACAATAGCTGTTACATTTGTTACAAATGTTTGTTAAATGAACCAGAACAACAAAATACAATTCCATAAAGTAAATTTACATATATTCTCTATATGAGTTATTTCATCTTTAAGTTTCCTTTTAAACAGAAATAATGGGGAGCAAGATTTTAGCTCATCCTATAAACAATTCTGTCTCTATATAAAACCTTAATATGATCAGTTCCGTTAATATTGAGCCTTTACAGGTCAGTATTTAGAACGGAGTTCATCTCTACAATCATTCCCACAGCATGATGCAGTCACCACCATGCCTCACAGCGGAGATGTGGACAAGGAGAACAGGAAACACTCTTTAACAAAAGTTTTTATTGTTGTAAAGAACCCCATCAGTGGCGGCCATGTTGGCTGTCAGCTGATTGGAACCTGTAGGTCATGTGATCTTTGACACGCCTGGTTAAACCTGAGGAACCAATGAATGACGAGCGCACGCTTCAGGTCAGAAACTTTATTGATCTCATCAAACACCGACACAGACGGCAGGCAGGAAGTGTTGCCGTGGAAACCTGAGGAAAACCTGCCCTGTAGGAACTAGAGTCACACACTGAGCATGTGCAGCTAACGCGCCCCCTGAAGGCACAATAACTGTGACGTCAGAGAAGGGGGAGGAGTCAGCTTTTTGGTTAAAAAGGCAGCAGGCCTGGAATAGAAATCTAGAATAGAAACATTAAAATAGAACTCTATGGGATGCAGCAGGAATAATAGAAACACGTGGGAGGGAGGCTCCGCCCACCACCTGGAACCAATCACTGCCCATTTCTGAGACGAGGGGGTGGGGCTACAGTGTGACATCATCACCTACTTCCTGTCCTGCTGACAGTGGAAGTGATGATGTCACACTGCTGGATGACACTGCATCATCTTCATCGCTGTCATCATCATCTTCACCATCATCATCCGTCCTGATGAGCCTAAACGTTCTCAGCCAATCAGCAGCCACCTGGTCCTAGCCTTTAACCGTTACCAGGGAGACGAAGCCACTTCAGGCCCCGCGTCCTTCCAGCCGGATCGGCCGTTTAGTTCGTAGCTGGTCACAGACCACGTATCCCAGAATCCCTTTCACACTGTGATAACCAGTCTTAGCCCCGCCCCCTTCCTGAATGAAGACACACCTGAGCTCAGAGGGACGTCAGAATCCTGACTCATGATTGGTCAATACCTGGCTGAGAGGGAGGGGCTTAATGATGAGGGGCGGGGCCATCCTCAATTTACTGAATCTAGTCAGTCACAAGGTGCAGGTGTCAAGTGCTAGGATCCTGGACGTCTGATTGGCTCCTGTCCTCAGCCTGTGATTGGCTCCTGTCCTCGCCTTGGGATTGGCTCCTGTCCTCATCCTGTAATTGGCTCCCGTCTTCAGCCTCTGATTGGCTCCTTTCCTCGCCTTGGGATTGGCTCCTGTCTTCGGCGTGTTTGAACATCAGGATGGAGTTGTAGATCTTGAGGGCGGGGCCTAGCTTGATGGACATGATCCTGACGATGTCCCGTTGGGTGAGCAGCAGGAAGGCCCGCCCATCTATTTGCTGTAGAGAAACCAGAACCAATCAGAACTGGGCTTGTCGTTAACTTTTATTTTTATAATCGGATCTGATGCTTCAGTCCAGCAGAGGGCAGCACCTCAATCCGCTCCTGCGCCTAGCTACAGGTGATGTCATTAACTCCAAGGCCACTGATTGGCCGCCTCACCTCGTCTCTGAACTGCTGGGCCTGCTCCTCACATCCGGGGAGAGACTCGATGAAGTCGGACACCTGCTGGACGCTCCAGCGGCGCACCGCGTCGGCGTGGATCCTGGCCACGCCCGGCAGCAGCTTACGGTGCTGCTCCCAGCAGAGGGAAAGGTCGCGACCCGGCTGGGCCGACATGGCGGACAGGAAGACGGACTGGTGGAGGGCGGCCTGCAGGCTGGACTCTGCTGGGGGACACAGGGAGACACAGAGAAGTCCAGCCTTGAAGTAGTTTCTCAGCATCACTGGACAGGAGGTTTCTAATTTTAGCAATATTCCAGACGTGAAAGAAGAATATCATAGAAACCTGTTTAATATGGGATTTAAATGTCCTAGTCAAAGTAACAGAGATTCTTTCCACTGATACCATAAACCAGTGCAATGCCACCCAGATGTAAAGCAGAAAGTTATCCAGGTTTTTATATCTTTCCTCTACAGAACGGATTGGATTCTTCCGGGTCAGAACCAGCAGAAGCTGAGTCAGCACGGTGTGCGGTGAGACAGGATCACCAACATGGCAGTCGCCATGGAAACAGCCACTTCATCCAACCACTGTTTCCATGGCAACCGAGGGATCCGTTCCCACCGTCCGACTGTTCTGGCTCCGCCTCCCCGTATCGGTGGGTTTCATCTGCAGCGCCTCGGGCTGCAGAACCTGCAGAACCTGCAGCAGGAAGTCTCTGCTTCCTCCATAACTTCAGACCTGCCCTCTATGACATCACTAGTTGGTTTCCAAGGAAACAGAGGCAGAACTCATCTGAGCGTCTCTGTAAGGTGGGAAGCGCCCTCTGCTGGATTCCAGGCCACCTGCTGAAGCACAGTATCAGAACCAGAACAGATACCTGGACTGATGGTTCTGAGGGGAAGCTCCTCCTCTTCCTGTTTCACACGCAGCAACTTGGTTGGTTGAGGCAATCTGTGGGCGGAGCTAGGGACAAAGATAAGAGTCAGACAAACACTGTTCTACTGAGGTTCTACTGAGATGGTTTAGAGATGCGTGTTCTGTGCTGAGATCATACTGTGGGCCAAATGGTTCTACTGACATTCTACGGAGGTTCTATTGGTTTCCAGCTGGTTCTAATGAGGTTCTAAGGGGGTTCTACTGTGGCCCAGCTGGTTCTAGTGAGGTTCTAAGGGGGTTCTGCTGTGTTCCAGCTGGTTCTACTGAGGTTCTTAGTGGGTTCTGCTGTGTTCCAGTTGGTTCTAGTGAGGTTCTAAGGGGGTTCTGCTGTGTTCCAGCTGGTTCTAGTGAGGTTCTAAGGGGGTTCTGCCGTGTTCCAGCTGGTTCTACTGAGGTTCTTAGTGGGTTCTGCTGTGTTCCAGTTGGTTCTAGTGAGGTTCTAAGGGGGTTCTGCTGTGTTCCAGCTGGTTCTAGTGAGGTTCTAAGGGGGTTCTACTGTGGTCCAGATGGTTCTAGTGAGGTTCTAACTGTTCTGCTGTGTTCCAGCTGGTTCTAGTGAGGTTCTAAGGGGGTTCTACTGTGGCCCAGATGGTTCTACTGAGGTTCTAACTGTTCTGCTGTGTTCCAGCTGGTTCTAGTGAGGTTCTAAGGGGGTTCTACTGTGGCCCAGATGGTTCTACTGAGGTTCTAACTGTTCTGCTGTGTTCCAGTTGGTTCTAGTGAGGTTCTAAGGGGGTTCTGCTGTGTTCCAGCTGGTTCTAGTGAGGTTCTAAGGGGGTTCTGCTGTGTTCCAGCTGGTTCTAGTGAGGTTCTAAGGGTTCTGCTGTGTTCCAGTTGGTTCTAGTGAGGTTCTAAGGGGGTTCTGCTGTGTTCCAGCTGGTTCTAGTGAGGTTCTAAGGGGGTTCTGCTGTGTTCCAGTTGGTTCTAGTGAGGTTCTAAGGGGGTTCTGCCGTGTTCCAGCTGGTTCTACTGAGGTTCTAAGGGGGTTCTGCTGTGTTCCAGCTGGTTCTAGTGAGGTTCTAAGGGGGTTCTGCTGTGGCCCAGATGGTTCTACTGAGGTTCTAACTGTTCTGCTGTTTTCCAGCTGGTTCTAGTGAGGTTCTAAGGGGGTTCTACTGTGTTCCAGATGGTTCTAGTGAGGTTATAAGGGGGTTCTGCTGTGTTCCAGTTGGTTCTAGAGAGGTTCTAAGGGGGTTCTGCTGTTTCCAGCTGAGTGAGGTTCGGGGTTCTACTGTGGCCCAGATGGTTCTACTGATGTTCTAACTGTTCTGCTGTGTTCCAGCTGGTTCTAGTGAGGTTCTAAGTGGGTATTGCTGTGGCCCAGATGGTTCTACTGAGGTTGTAACTGTTCTGCTGTGTTCCAGCTGGTTCTACTGAGGTTCTAAGGGGGTTCTACTGTGTTCCAGCTGGTTCTGGTGAGGTTCTAAGGGGGTTCTACTGTGGCCCAGATGGTTCTACTGAGGTTCTGTTCTGCTGTGTTCCAGTTGGTTCTAGAGAGAATCTAAGGGGGTTCTGCTGTGTTCCAGCTGGTTCTAGTGAGGTTCTAAGGGGGTTCTGCTGTGTTCCAGCTGGTTCTAGTGAGGTTCTAAGGGGGTTCTACTGTGGCCCAGATGGTTCTACTGAGGTTCTGTTCTGCTGTGTTCCAGCTGGTTCTAGTGAGGTTCTAAGGGGGTTCTACTGTGTTCCAGCTGGTTCTAGTGAGGTTCTAAGGGGGTTCTACTGTGGCCCAGATGGTTCTACTGAGGTTCTGTTCTGCTGTGTTCCAGTTGGTTCTAGAGAGAATCTAAGGGGGTTCTGCTGTGTTCCAGCTGGTTCTAGTGAGGTTCTAAGGGGGTTCTGCTGTGTTCCAGCTGGTTCTAGTGAGGTTCTAAGGGGGTTCTGCTGTGTTCCAGTTGGTTCTAGTGAGGTTCTAAGGGGGTTCTGCTGTGTTCCAGGTGGTTCTGGTGAGGTTCTAAGGGGGTTCTGCTGTGTTCCAGTTGGTTCTAGTGAGGTTCTAAGGGGGTTCTGATGTGTTCCAGCTGGTTCTAGTGAGGTTCTAAGGGGGTTCTACTGTGGCCCAGATAGTTCTACTGAGGTTCTAACTGTTCTGCTGTGTTCCAGCTGGTTCTAGTGAGGTTCTAAGGGGGTTCTACTGTGGCCCAGATGGTTCTACTGAGGTTCTAACTGTTCTGATGTGTTCCAGTTGGTTGTAGTGAGGTTCTAAGGGGGTTCTGCTGTGTTCCAGCTGGTTCTAGTGAGGTTCTAAGGGGGTTCTGCTGTGTTCCAGCTGGTTCTAGTGAGGTTCTAAGGGGGTTCTGCCGTGTTCCAGCTGGTTCTAATGAGGTTCTAAGGGGGTTCTGCTGTGTTCCAGTTGGTTCTACTGAGGTTCTAAGGGGGTTCTGCTGTGTTCCAGCTGGTTCTACTGAGGTTCTAAGTGGGTTCTGCTGTGTTCCAGCTGGTTCTAATGAGGTTCTAAGGGGGTTCTGCTGTGTTCCAGCTGGTTCTAGTGAGGTTCTAAGGGGGTTCTACTGTGGTCCAGATGGTTTTACTGAGGTTGTAACTGTTCTGCTGTGTTCCAGCTGGTTCTAGTGAGGTTCTAAGGGGGTTCTACTGTGTTCCAGCTGGTTCTAGTGAGGTTCTAAGGGGGTTCTGCTGTGTTCCAGCTGGTTCTAGTGAGGTTCTAAGGGGGTTCTGCTGTGTTCCAGCTGGTTCTACTGAGGTTCTAAGGGGGTTCTGCTGTGTTCCAGTTGGTTCTAGTGAGGTTCTAAGGGGGTTCTGCTGTGTTCCAGCTGGTTCTAGTGAGGTTCTAAGGGGGTTCTACTGTGGCCCAGATGGTTCTACTGAGGTTCTAACTGTTCTGATGTGTTCCAGTGGGTTGTAGAGAGGTTCTAAGGGGGTTCTGCTGTGTTCCAGCTGGTTCTATTGAGGTTCTAAGGGGGTTCTGCTGTGTTCCAGTTGGTTCTAGTGAGGTTATAAGGGGGTTCTGCCGTGTTCCAGCTGGTTCTACTGAGGTTCTAAGTGGGTTCTGCTGTGTTCCAGCTGGTTCTAATGAGGTTCTAAGGGGGTTCTGCTGTGTTCCAGCTGGTTCTAGTGAGGTTCTAAGTGGGTATTGCTGTGGCCCAGATGGTTCTACTGAGGTTCTAACTGTTCTGCTGTGTTCCAGCTGGTTCTAGTGAGGTTCTAAGGGGGTTCTACTGTGTTCCAGCTGGTTCTAGTGAGGTTATAAGGGGGTTCTACTGTGGCCCAGATGGTTCTAGTGAGGTTCTAAGTGGGTTCTGCTGTGTTCCAGATGGTTCTACTGAGGTTCTAAGTGGGTTCTGCTGTGTTCCAGTTGGTTCTAGTGAGGTTCTAAGGGGGTTCTGCTGTGTTCCAGCTGGTTCTAGTGAGGTTCTAAGGGGGTTCTACTGTGGCCCAGATGGTTCTACTGAGGTTCTACTGTTCTGCTGTGTTCCAGCTGGTTCTAGTGAGGTTCTAAGGGGGTTCTACTGTGGCCCAGATGGTTCTACTGAGGTTCTAACTGTTCTGCTGTGTTCCAGTTGGTTCTAGTGAGGTTCTAAGGGGGTTCTGCTGTGTTCCAGTTGGTTCTAGTGAGGTTCTAAGGGGGTTCTGCTGTGTTCCAGCTGGTTCTACTGAGGTTCTAAGGGGGTTCTGCTGTGTTCCAGTTGGTTAGGTTCTTTCTGCTGTGTTCCAGCTGGTTCTAGTGAGGTTCTAAGGGGTTTCTACTGTGGCCAGATGGTTCAGTGGGTTTATAACGTTCTGCTGGGTTCTTGTTGGGTTTATGTGGTCGTGCCAGATGGTTCTACTGAGGTTACTGTTCTGATGTGTTCCAGTTGGTTCTAGTGAGGTTTATAAGGGGGTTCTGCTGTGTTCCAGCTGGTTCTACTGAGGTTCTAAGTGGGTTCTGCTGTGTTCCAGTTGGTTCTACTGAGGTTCTAACTGTTCTGCTGTGTTCCAGCTGGTTCTAGTGAGGTTCTAAGGGGGTTCTACTGTGGCCCAGATGGTTTTACTGAGGTTGTAACTGTTCTGCTGTGTTCCAGCTGGTTCTAGTGAGGTTCTAAGGGGGTTCTACTGTGTTCCAGCTGGTTCTAGTGAGGTTCTAAGGGGGTTCTACTGTGGCCCAGCTGGTTCTAGTGAGGTTCTAAGGGGGTTCTGCTGTGTTCCAGCTGGTTCTAGTGAGGTTCTAAGGGGGTTCTGCTGTGTTCCAGCTGGTTCTAGTGAGGTTCTAAGTGGGTATTGCTGTGGCCCAGATGGTTCTACTGAGGTTCTAACTGTTCTGCTGTGTTCCAGCTGGTTCTAGTGAGGTTCTAAGGGGGTTCTACTGTGGCCCAGATGGTTCTACTGAGGTTGTAACTGTTCTGCTGTGTTCCAGCTGGTTCTACTGAGGTTCTAAGGGGGTTCTACGTGTTCCAGTTGGTTCTAGTGAGGTTCTAAGGGGTTCTGTGTCTGCTGTGTTCCAGTTGGTTCTAGTGAGGTTCTAAGGGGGTTCTGCTGTGTTCCAGCTGGTTCTAGTGAGGTTCTAAGGGGGTTCTACTGTGGCCCAGATGGTTCTACTGAGGTTCTAACTGTTCTGCTGTGTTCCAGTTGGTTCTAGTGAGGTTCTAAGGGGGTTCTGCTGTGTTCCAGCTGGTTCTAGTGAGGTTCTAAGGGGGTTCTGCTGTGTTCTAGTGAGGTTCTAAGGGGGTTCTGCTGTGTTCCAGTTGGTTCTAGTGAGGTTCTAAGGGGGTTCTGCTGTGTTCCAGCTGGTTCTAGTGAGGTTCTAAGGGGGTTCTGCTGTGTTCCAGTTGGTTCTAGTGAGGTTCTAAGGGGGTTCTGCTGTGTTCCAGCTGGTTCTAGTGAGGTTCTAAGGGGGTTCTACTGTGGCCCAGATGGTTCTACTGAGGTTCTAACTGTTCTGCTGTGTTCCAGCTGGTTCTAGTGAGGTTCTAAGGGGGTTCTACTGTGGCCCAGATGGTTCTACTGAGGTTCTAACTGTTCTGATGTGTTCCAGTTGGTTCTATGAGGTTCTAAGGGGGTTCTGCTGTGTTCCAGTTGTTCTAGTGAGTTCTAAGGGGGTTCTGCTGTGTTCCAGTTGGTTCTAGTGAGGTTCTAAGGGGGTTCTGCGTGTTCCAGCTGTTTCTACTGAGGTTCTAAGCGGTCTCTGCTGTGTTCCAGCTGGTTCTAGTGAGGTTCTAAGGGGGTTCTGCTGTGTTCCAGTTGGTTCTAGTGAGGTTCTAAGGGGGTTCTGCTGTGTTCCAGCTGGTTCTACTGAGGTTCTAACTGTTCTGCTGTGTTCCAGCTGGTTCTAGTGAGGTTCTAAGGAGGTTCTACTGTGGCCCAGATGGTTCTACTGAGGTTCTAACTGTTCTGCTGTGTTCCAGCTGGTTCTAGTGAGGTTCTAAGGAGGTTCTACTGTGGCCCAGATGGTTCTACTGAGGTTCTAACTGTTCTGCTGTGTTCCAGTTGGTTCTAGTGAGGTTCTAAGGGGGTTCTGCTGTGTTCCAGTTGGTTCTAGTGAGGTTCTAAGGGGGTTCTGCTGTGTTCCAGTTGGTTCTAGTGAGGTTCTAAGGGGGTTCTGCTGTGTTCCAGTTGGTTCTAGTGAGGTTCTAAGGGGGTTCTGCCGTGTTCCAGCTGGTTCTAGTGAGGTTCTAAGGGGGTTCTGCTGTGTTCCAGTTGGTTCTAGTGAGGTTCTAAGGGGGTTCTGCTGTGTTCCAGTTGGTTCTAGTGAGGTTCTAAGGGGGTTCTGCTGTGTTCCAGTTGGTTCTACTGAGGTTCTAAGGGGGTTCTGCTGTGTTCCAGCTGGTTCTGGTGAGGTTCTAAGGGGGTTCTGCTGTGTTCCAGTTGGTTCTAGTGAGGTTCTAAGGGGGTTCTGCTGTGTTCCAGCTGGTTCTAGTGAAGTTCTAAGGGGGTTCTGCTGTGTTCTAGTGAGGTTCTAAGGGGGTTCTGCAGTGTTCCAGTTGGTTCTAGTGAGGTTCTAAGGGGGTTCTGCTGTGTTCCAGTTGCGGTTCTAGTGAGGTTCTAAGGGGGTTCTGCTGTGTTCCAGTTGGTTCTAGTGAGGTTCTAAGGGGTTCTGCTGTGTTCCAGCTGTTCTATGAGGTTCTAAGGGGGTTCTACTGTGGCCCAGATGGTTCTACTGAGGTTCTAACTGTTCTGCTGTGTTCCAGCTGGTTCTAGTGAGGTTCTAAGGGGGTTCTACTGTGGCCCAGATGGTTCTACTGAGGTTCTAACTGTTCTGCTGTGTTCCAGTTGGTTCTAGTGAGGTTCTAAGGGGGTTCTGCTGTGTTCCAGTTGGTTCTAGTGAGGTTCTAAGGGGGTTCTGCTGTGTTCCAGTTGGTTCTAGTGAGGTTCTAAGGGGGTTCTGCTGTGTTCCAGCTGGTTCTACTGAGGTTCTAACTGTTCTGCTGTGTTCCAGCTGGTTCTAGTGAGGTTCTAATTGATCTGCTGTGTTCCAGCTGGTTCTAGTGAGGTTCTAAGGGGGTTCTACTGTGGCCCAGATGGTTCTACTGAGGTTCTAACTGTTCTGCTGTGTTCCAGCTGGTTCTAGTGAGGTTCTAAGGAGGTTCTACTGTGGCCCAGATGGTTCTACTGAGGTTCTAACTGTTCTGCTGTGTTCCAGTTGGTTCTAGTGAGGTTCTAAGGGGGTTCTGCTGTGTTCCAGTTGGTTCTAGTGAGGTTCTAAGGGGGTTCTGCCGTGTTCCAGTTGGTTCTACTGAGGTTCTAAGGGGGTTCTGCTGTGTTCCATTGGTTCTACTGAGGTTCTAAGGGGGTTCTGCTGTGTTCCAGTTGGTTCTACTGAGGTTCTAAGGGGGTTCTGCTGTGTTCCAGTTGGTTCTAGTGAGGTTCTAAGGGGGTTCTGCTGTGTTCCAGCTGGTTCTAGTGAGGTTCTAAGGGGGTTCTGCTGTGTTCCAGCTGGTTCTAGTGAGGTTCTAAGGGGGCTCTGCTGTGTTCCAGT